>CM037153.1:21588195-21781820 GCA_020921065.1 Vaccinium darrowii | reverse complement strand
GTTGCATGTCAAATTTGTAAGATTCCTCTCAAATTTCCTATAAATACCATGTACAATCAAGCATTTCCTACATACCATCTCCATACCAACTTTTCATTCCTTCCTCCATATATTTCCTTTGTCCATTTTTCATCACTTCCACATGGCTGCCCTTGACCCTTCTGTCATCAACACTTGGGTTGTTAGCCTTGACAACATTGATTGGTTCAACTTTCGAGGTCTCGGGCTCAATGCACTTCGCCACCTCCACACTTTTCCTATCCGTCAGGATCTTTTGCGCGCCGCCGTTCATTGTTGGGATTCAGAGCTCCACGTGTTCCGTTTTGGCTTGCAAGAGCTTTGTCCAACCGTTGAGGAATTTCAAGCATACCTTGGTGGTAATACTTTTGCGGATCCCGTCATACCACCTATTCGCCAGAACTATGCCAACATTCTCAATAGAAAGCTTGGTCTAGGGAACGGCGCTGCGCGTTTCTTGATTCGCAATGAGACCCTCAATGTCCTCCGTCTCTTCGCGGATTATGGTCCTACAGGTGATTTCTTGGATTTTACCGTCCAAAATCGGCGCATGTTTGCACTTTGCATGTGTCTCTTGGCATTGTACTTGTTGGTCCCATGTGATGGCCATCCTAGTTCCGCCATTGTTGGTGTCGCTGCTCAAATCGAACAGCGGAGGGATGTGGTTCCCTTGGTTTTGGCTGAGACAATCATGGGCTTGGATGCGGTCAAGGCTGGGAGAACGAACACGTTTGCCGGGAGTCCGCTCTTGCTTCAGGTTTGGTTTATTTGGTCTGGATGTTTTGATTCCATGGTTTTGGGAATTTTGGTTGTTGGCTTGGTTTTGACTTTGGTTTGGATATTTTGGATTGCAGATGTGGTTATGTGACAAGGTTGGGCTTTTGAGGGAGCCGGCCGGTGATTGGGTTTACGAGCCTCGAACTTGGGTGGATAGGCCATTTGTGCATGATGAGGCTGATGAAGATGAATGGACTGACTTCTTTAGGTCATTGGAGGAGGATCACATCACTTGGAGATGCCATTGGCTGCCCTTACCGGACATGACGGCCAATCATATGGGAGACACATGGGTGATCTTGGCGGGATTGCAGGGATACACATACTATTTCCCACAGCGCATTCTTCGCCAATACTGCATCCGCCAAGAGGTGGAGTATGCTGTTCCTGCCACTTTCAGTCTTCCTGTATTCAAGCATTCTGTTTTTTAGCGTTATCGCACTTCCTGGAGGCATAGGGTCGTTTGGGCTCCTGATCCCTACCCAACTATTCATCTGGATAGACACTACAGAGACTGGATGAGGATGCAGATGAGGGCACAACGCCGAAGAAATTAATGCAACTTTCCTTTCAACTCACTAAGCTGTTTCCCGAAATAAATGGTGCTTTTTTTTTCTTTTTTTTTTCTTTTTTTTTTTTTTAAGGCTATGTTGCTCAGCTTATGTAATTGAAAAAGTGATTTGAATAAAATTGAATCATGAAGGGTTTCCCCCTCTTGGTTCATTTGATTCCATATGCTATCTTCTTCGGATTTTGCGGAAATGGGGACCAACTCATCGGATTTAGACCGAACCCCAGGATAGGGTTGCCTACGTATCCTTTTTTCAAGGAATCAGGTCATGACGTAGTTCAGGCAAGGGTTCACTCGGGTATTAACACTCTCCTTTTGTGCTCTAAGTTTTGTCTGGTACCGCCTTTTCAGGTTTTCAGTCCAGCGAGCTCTTTTCGAATGTTTTGCCTTAAATTTTGCCTAGACCGCCCAGTGTGGGTTTTCAGCCTAGCAAGCTTGCTCTAAATTTTGCTTGGGTCGATTCGCCCTTGCGATTTTCCGCCCAACGAGCATCTCTCAGGGGTAGTATCGCTTGAGTTGGTCCAAATTGACAAGATTGCTGAACTAGTTACCATCCAAATCTATGATCACCGCTGCCCCACCGTCGAGGATAGTTTTGACGATGTATGGTCCTGCCCATTTCGGCCTAAATTTTCCTCGTGGATCGAATATTGGTGCTCGAATTTCTTTCACCACCATATCTCCTTCGATCAGATCTCTGGATTTTACCTTCTTGTTGAACGCGCGAGCAATCCTTCTCTGATATCCCTGAATGTGATATAATGCCCGCAACCTCCTTTCATCAAACAACATTAGTTCTGCGAACCTGTCGCTCAACCAGTCA
The DNA here is from genome assembly GCA_020921065.1 of Vaccinium darrowii. Taxonomy (NCBI): domain Eukaryota; kingdom Viridiplantae; phylum Streptophyta; class Magnoliopsida; order Ericales; family Ericaceae; genus Vaccinium; species Vaccinium darrowii. The sequence goes on along the minus strand of CM037153.1, from coordinate 21,779,631 downwards.
GCCTCATTGATTTCACTTTCTATCATTACCCTTAACGATGGCGCCTCAAGCTCAATGGGAAGTACTGCCTCCATACCATAGACCAGAGAATAGGGCGTTGCCCCTGTTGGAGTCCGGATAGAGGTGCGGTATCCCCATAATGCTAACGGCAGCTTTTCATGCCAATCCCTAGACGATTCGATGGTTTTCTCCAAGATATTCTTGATTGATTTGTTTGCTGCTTCCACAGCTCCATTAGTTTGTGGCCTGTATACTGTTGACTTGTGAACCTGAACATTAAACTCTTCGAGTACTTCTGCTGCCCTTCCTTTGAAATGCATACCATTGTCTGATACAAAGGCATTGGGAACCCCGTACCGATAAATGATGTTCTGCTTGATAAAATGGGCCACTTGTACCGCGGTCAATGTAGCATAGGAAGCCGACTCTACCCATTTCGTGAAGTAATCGATCGCCACCAATATAAACTTGTGCCCGTTTGATGCCGGTGGCGTGATTTTCCCAATCACATCTATTCCCCACACTGAGAAAGGCCACGGTGTTGCCATTGTGTGAAGTTCAGACGGTGGGACATGCATGAGATTAGCATGAACTTGACATTTATGACATCTTCGCACATACTGAACGCAATCCGTTTCCATAGTCAACCAGAAATACCCTTGCCTCAGAATCTTCTTTGCCATCATTAATCCGCTCATGTGAGGACCGCAGATTCCTTCATGGATCTCTTCCATCACCCTCTTTGTATTATCACCGTAGATGCACAGCTTGTGCATACCACAGTAAGACCTTTTGTACAACCTTCCACCACAAATGATGTATTGTGATGCCAGCCTTTGTAATGCTATTCGATCTTTCTTATTTGCTCCTTCCGGGTATTCTCCTTTCTCAACCAGATTCCAGATATCATGGTACCAAGGCAGACCATCATCCATTTCTCCCACATTCATCACATATTCATAGGCTGGCCTATTCCTTTGCTCGATCATAATTGGTCTCATTCTCACCCCTACGGGCAATTCTACCATTGATGCCAGAGTTGCAAGTGCATCGGCGAATTGATTCTTCATCCTCGGTATATGAGTAAAGGTTACTTGCTCAAATTGATGAATCAGATCGTCGAGATCCTTGTGGTATGGCTTCAACTTTTCTTCCCGCACTTTCCAATCACCGTTGGCTTGGGAAACCACCAGATTTGAATCCCCAATCACTTCCAACTTCTTCACCCTGATTTCAAGAGCAGCTTCCATTCCAACAATACATGCTTCATATTCTGCCTGGTTATTCGTAACTTCGAAATTTAACTTGAAAGAGAGGGGAATATGCGGCCCTTCTGGTGAAACCAGCAGTATGCCGATCCCAAATCCTTTCTGATTTGCTGCTCCATCGAAGTACAACTTCCAAATATCGTCTGCCACCGTCATGACATGTTCATCGGGGAACTGAAACTCTGTATCTTCTGGCCCCTCAATTGGGTGATCTACCAGGAATTCTGCAACGGCCCTGCCTTTCACTGACTTTCTTGTTACATACTTGAGTTCAAATTCGGCCAACAGGAGTAACCATCATGCCAGTTTTCTGGTGAGTGCTGGTTTCTCAAACAGATATTTGAGAGGGTCCATTCGAGAAATCAACACTACCGAATAGGCTAACATGTAGTGCCTTAGCTTTTTGGAGGCCCACACAAGGGCCCAACAGGTTTTCTCCAAAGGCGTGTATCTTTCTTCGGCTCCAACCATCTTCTTACTTAGATAATATACCGCCTTCTCGACTCCTGCTTCACCTTCTTGTGCCAACATGCAACCCATTGCAGACTGTGTTACTGATAGATATAGAATGAGAGGTTTCCCGGGTGTCGGTGGCATCAACACTGGGGGACTTCGAAGATATTGCCGAATTGATTCGAAGGCTTTCTGACACTTGTCATCCCACCTAAACGGCATCCCTTTCTTTAACAGACGAAACATCGGCTCGCAAGTCGATGTTAACTTTGCGATGAATCTACTGATGAACTGGATTTTCCCGAGAAAGCTCCGTACCTCCTTTTCCGTTCGGGGTGGCTCCATATCGAGAATGGCTTTGATTTTTTACGGATCAACTTCGATTCCCCTGGTGGTGATCATGAATCCCAACATCTTCCCTGCGGTGACCCCAAACGTGCATTTCTGTGGATTGAGGCGCATTCGGTACTTACGTATCCTCTCGAAGAATTTGCGCAGTGCTGGGAGATGACCTTCTCTTTCCTTCGCTTTCACAATCATATCATCCACATACACCTCAACTTCTTTGTGCATCATGTCGTGTAGCAAAGTTGTAGCGGCTCGTTGGTAAGTTGACCCAGCGTTCTTCAGTCCAAACGGCATAACTCGATAACAGAACGTTCCCCATTCAGTGGTGAAAGTTGTTTTCTCTCGATCTTCTGGAGCCATCAGAATCTGGTTGTACCCTGAGAACCCATCCATGAATGATAGCAGTGCATGCCCTGCCGTGTTATCCACCAGTACATCGATGTGAGGCAAGGGAAAGTCGTCCTTCGGGCTAGCTTTGTTCAAATCTCTGAAATCTACACACACCCTGACTCTTCCATCTTTCTTGGGTACTGGCACTATGTTTGCAACCCACTGCGGATATTCAGTTACCATCAGAAAACCGGCATTGAATTGCTTGGTAACTTCTTCCTCGACCTTTACTACCCAATCTGGCCTAATTTTCCTCAATTTCTGTTTCACTGGTTTTGCATCAGGGTACAAGGGAATTCGGTGTTGCACAATTTCAGGATCGATTCCGGGTATATCTGCGTGGGACCAAGTGAAAACATCTTCGAATTCTTTGAGTAAATCAATGAGTAATTTCTGTTCCTCCGAAGATAGCTCGGAACCGATTTGAACCATGCGAGGATTTTCCTCATCTCTCAATTTTATTGAAATAACTTCTTCTTTTATTGGCTGAGCATGCCTTTCATTTTCCCTTTCGATTAGAGACTTAAGTTCTTTGGGTATTTCTCCCTCGAACTCATTCTCATCATCGTCAGGGTCAACACAATTTATTTCGGGAACAGCAAAGTAAGCGAAATCACCGTCCATTTCATTAACAAAGCCCTCCGGGGCGCAGTACATGGCATCAGACTCAAATTCAAAATAGAAATGACGACATGGAGGGCCATGAGGCACAAACTCCGACTCACAGTCAAGTTCATACTCTGATTCAGACTCGGACTCTAGCTTAGTGAATGCATTAGTAAATTTTACAACAGGAGTGAAAGTGCAATTCTTGTACTCTCCGACTGCATCCACTATCAACACGCTGGGGTCTTCGAATGCCTCTTGTTCAAGCATCATCACTGCTGGCTCCTCTTTATCCTTACCTGTTAGACTGACCTCTTCGAACATTGACATCAAGATCCCACCATCCAAAGCCTCCATCCAGTCTGCTTTAAGGTCTTTCACCAATTGCTCGACCTTTTCATGCTCATCCTCGCTATCCCAAGCATCATTAGCAAAGATTTCGAATCCTGGGTGCATCTTTCCACTTATTTCATTTACAAACGGCTCAGGTTGTCCGCGGTATGGTTCATTTGACCCCTCCCTGACAAAGCGAATCTGACGGTTTGTGCTAGTGCTAGCCTTATTGGTCTTCCCTCTTTGCATCTCTTTCAATGTAGGCTCATATCCCAACCCAAAACGACCTCGCTGAGAAGGGAATTCGGGAAACTGAGCCACCCCCTGGTGAGTTCGACCTAAACCAGTTCCTGGCAGATAGGACATCCTTCTCATCATCTCAAGGACGGTGGTGCTGATTGAGAAATTATCATCAATGCGAAGCGTGAACACACCGCCAGACGTATCAAAAGCAAAACCCCCAAGTTGAACGTCATTCTCGTCATGCATAATTTCTAGCAAGGGAGCATTATCTTCAGCATGAGGACGAATGCCTGTGTCTCCGTAGAGAGCAATCGGTCCACTTTCCAAACCAAGTAGAACCTTCTGATGCAGAGTGGATGGAACTGCCATAATATCGGGACGATGCATCCGAGGACATCCTAGCAACAAATTGAAAGAAGCCGGGATCTCGAGTACGTGAAACTCTACTGTCAACTTAAACCCCTCCGCAGCAATCTCCATTTCACCCGTCCCAAGCACACTGCGACGGGTGTTGTTGTAAGCTCGAACAGTGAGATCAGACGGCGTGAAATCTTTTGGCTTAAGCCCCAAGCATAAGGCCGTTCGTAGAGGATAGACGTTGAGTGCAGATCCATTATCTATTAACACCACCGGGATCCATTTCCCCATGCACTTCATGGTGACATGCAAGGGCTTGTTATGGTCAGTCCCTTCGAGCGGTAAGTCAGCTTCGGTAAAGGTTACGACATGCTTGGTTGGTTTAGTGGTAATGGTAGGCTTGGTAGTGATGGCGGCCATCATGGCTTCAGGGGTGATATCAGGAGCAATCTCCATGCAAGATAATGCTTGAGCGAGTTTCTGTCGATGCTCACTGGAACTCATGAGCAGTCCCCAAATGGTTAAGGCAGCCGGGGTTTTCTCGAGTTGCTTTTGGATGGGATTTTCTTCAGTGGTTGGTGAGGGTTTTGAACGAGGTACCCGACTGTTGGTTGTAGAAGTGGCATAGGATTGGTTAACTGGCGGGATAAAAGAGGGTTTGGAAGTCGGTAGGGTTGGCGATTGGGTCAATGGAATTGTTTGGTAGATTCGGTGGAATTGGATTGTTTTGTGGAGCTGGGTTATTGTGTGGAGCTAGGTTAAAAGGTTCCTGGTTTAGGGTGTTAGGAGGCGGGTTAGAGGTACTCCCGGTGTACATTTGAGGCGGTTGATAAAATCGTCCACTCCGAAGAAGATGAAGAACTGAATTAATATCATCCCCCCACAAATCAGTGTAGTCAGTGTAGAGATCAACTAAGTCGCCTTCCGCCTTTCTCTTCCCCTTTTCGATACTGGCTTCTCGCAAGCCCTTGGTAATCCCTTCCATCGTTGCTTCACTCCATACATCTCCGTTCTCCGTTGTTGCTTCATTCACTGCCCAGACTTCATCATTTCCAACCCACAGTGGCGTGAGTGCTATATCTTCGTTTTGATTGGCCCACACATTGGCCACATCATTCCCCTCCATTTGCTGTCCCCAGACATCGGGCAAACCACCGTTCAACATCATGATGTTACAAACCTCCGGGATTTGCACTTGAGGTGCTGGGAGATTTTCATCGACTATGTAATCGTATGGTGTGAACTCTATTCCCTCCGTCATTCGATTTATAGCATGTTCACTCATCATGGAGAAATCAGGGCGACCCTCCCACAATGGTGGCATCGGAAAATAGGCTTCTTCAAAGAACATGGGGAGTGTAGACCCATCCAATGGATCATTGGGGTCGATGAGCTGCCATTCATTGGGTGTGGGATCCCATTCATCTTCTTGTGCAATATTGAGTGCCTCGTTCTCCTGCTGCCAATTCTGTCCCTGTCCCTCCTCCACAGGTGGTTGATCTTGTACCAACGGAAATGGTTCAAAAAGATTAGGAAGCGCGAGTCCATCAAGCGGATCTTCAATTATTGGATTAAAAAGTAGGTTCATCATGGCGCCGAGCGGGGGTTCTTCCTCAATCTGTTCATGGTGCGGCCAAACTTCTTCATTCGCCACATTATTGGCCACCATCTGTTCGTATTCCTGAGCCTCCATGGCCATTATCAAACCACCCCATTCTTGCCATATCGTAGGATCCAAATGTGCATCAAGGAAGCACGCTTCGCATTCATCTGGTATAGACACAATGGGCTTAGGGTCTGTTTCTGGTACCATGAATTGGCTTGGGTCAAAGGGAGTAGGGTTTTGGTCTTTTTGAGTGGAGCTGAGGGCTATCTGGCTTACGTTACCGTTTCTTTTATGAGCTGGCAAAGGGTTGGTGACAACATTGGGCTTTTCGGTGGGGTCTCGAATTTGTTTATTGTCAATGAGATCTTGAATCTCATGACGCAGGCGCTGACACCTTTCAGTGGGATGGCCAGGTGTTTGATGGAAGACGCAGAAGGTATTTGGGTTGTAAGTTGGCGGGGGATTTTGTGGAGGTGGAGTTGGTTGGAGGGGTTTAGTTTTTCCTTGCTGAACAAGTCGCTCGAAAATGACTGGTAAAGGCAGAGGGAGAGGGGTGAAGACATGTCGTCCTCTTTGGTTTTGAGATGGTTGAGTTGGTTGAGCTGGTTGGGACAGGATAGCATTTATGGGCTCAGTTCTATGAGATTGGTGATTCATGGGATTAGATGAGGTGCTGGTTGTGTAACTGGGATTTGCGTACAGGGACGAGGTGTTTCCAATGTAATTGCGCTTAGGCTTGGGGATTGGATCTCCTTTCTTCAACACCCCACTTTGTAAGGCTCTTCAATTGTCAGACCCGTCTCAAAGTAAGTCTCGAAGTTATGTGCTTGGGCCGTCACCATGTATTGGGCCAAATCTGGCTGAAGGTTCTTGGTTATGATGCGCATTTGATCTTTGTCACTGGGACGATCGGTCATTTGCGCAGCCTTTGCTCTCCATCTCTTCACAAAATCTGCGAAGGACTCTTTCTCTTTCATTTTGATACTTTCAAGCTCACGAGTAGTGACTTTAAGCTAGACATTATACTCATACTGCTTAATGAAAGCAGCCACCATTTCTTCCCAAGTCTGTCTCTTCGAGATATCAAGTGACAAGAGCCACTGGAGCGCAGGCCCTGTGAGAGTCTCGTGAAACATTTGCGCCATGGCGGGCTCATCAACTTCTTGCAATGAGAGAGAACTTACATATGCCTGAATATGTCCTCTCGGATCACCAGTCCCATCGAACTTCTCAAAGTCCACATGTTTGAACTTTTTAGGGAGTTTAGCGCCTGGGAAGATGCAAAGTTTGTTCATGTCGAAACCGGTAATGGCTCGCTTCTCATTCTTGGCCACAGATTCTTCTAGCTTGAGTATCTTAGCTAGCATTTCAGCCAATTGGGGATTCTCAGGGGGAGGAGGTTGTTCCGGATGTTCATCATTAGGGACCTCTTGATTGCGAGCTCCACCATCGGGTATTTGCTGCTGAGGTGGAGGGAGTCGACTCTGAATATTTAACATGATCGCCATGAGTTGGGCGACTCGGGTGTCATTCCGAACCCTCTCATCATGCATCTCCTTCCTGAGTTGCTCAAACTTGTTAGGGGGATCTTGCTCCTGTTCAGCCGACATGCTTGCTTCGGACTTTGGTGATAAGGATCTAGACAATCTTTGTCCGGGAGGTCGAATCCAAACAGGTAAGGTCTTCTTCTTCCTGGCAGGCCCAATGGTTCAAGAACTGAACATAAAGCAAAAGCCGGACTCAGATGTGTACTCGATGTGTTTACTATGTTCATGAAAGAATGATTTACAAATGCTCACTATCATCTCATCCCATCTCAACTCACGGAGTTAGTCCTATTTCTAACCTAAGAGTTAATCTACCGGTTTCGGATCTCACTTGGAACCGTTTGCACAGAAGATTGTATCAACACCACGGGTAGGTCGTTACTCGGCGAATACGGCGTTTCAACCTAAAGCCTAAATGTTGACGCCGTAGTGCTTTTCTTGACCATCCGAGACAAAGCAATGAGGTGCCGCCATCCAGATACAGGCGGTTCCAAGGCTAGTCCGAAACATGGGCGGTCGTTTGGGCACAACCAACACCGGAGGTATCTCAAACTCCATGGATTTAAAGTCTCCTAGACTTCATGTACAACCTAGTGTTATTCTACCGGATTCAAATCTCACTTAAGACCATTGCACAGATGATTTCCAACACCCCGGGTAAACCATTACTCAGTAGGTACGGCGTTTCAACCTAAAGCCTAAATGTCGACGCCGTAGCACTTTTCTTGGTCATCCGAGACAAAGCAATTTGGATGTTGCAATCCAGATACGAATGATCTCAAGGCTAGTTTGAATCACGGGTGGTCGTTTGGGCACGACCAACACCGGAGGTATCTCAAACTCCATGGATTTAAAGTCTCCTAGACTGCATTCGACAGCTTTGGAAGATTGCCCCAATCCTCAAGTTTTCTTTTAAGCGATAAGTCCTTGATATCGGATGGTCGAATTTGGGAAATTCTGGTCCACACATATTCCGACAATGATCTAAGATCGGATGCCTAAGGGCGATTGACCCTCCTCGGGCCAAGGTCCCTTAAACCCGTCTAGATCAATGCTAGGAATCTGATGGTCCAAATTTTCCCACGTCCGGCCGTCCTAAAGGCTAACTCGTTAGAACAACGTGCATATGGGATGCACGACTCATCATCGGGCCGAGGCAACCTTCTACTAACTGTCGAGGACCTAACTTATACTATACAAGGATATGTAAAGATGCAAAAGTATGCATGTATGCAACATGGCATGCTTTGGAAAGACAGTAACACATAGCACATAACAAGATGGAGCACGTAAACTTAACGTACGGGTTAGGTTGCTAAACGTGGGGTTCTATGGTTAACTATATGCAAAAGGCTGGTTTTGGTCACCAAGGGTACCCTGGACTCAAAATCAAAACCGCCTCCCACCGTTAAAAACGATAGTGACGATGTGATTTATCATGGTCGAGGCCTGCTGGGCATTTCGGGATTCCCTGTCACCGGCAAGCCGGGCAGGATTGCCAAAACACGCCAGCGTGGCTAAGAACTATGCAAGTGCAATGCAAGAATTAAACTTCAAACATTCTCAAAATCCCACAAAATATTTTTCGAATTAAACCCACTTTTGATTAACACATATTTCAATAAAATTACATAAGTGTAATAAAAATTGCACAAATGTAATTAAATAAAATATATATTAACCAGACGCCCCAGCGGAGTCGCCAGCTTGTGGACGGCCCACGGAGACCGGTGCGGTTTCGCGTTTAAAAAAGATTAAAGATTGTTAGAGTCGCCACCCGGATTTGAGGTCCGAACCCGAGAAACCGATAAAAAAAATGACTCGTTTGCCCATTGAAAAAGATTTCACTGATCATGGCGGAACCAAAGATTTCTCGGATTCAGGGGTTTGGTTACGAGAGGGGAAGGGTTTTACGGCACCCCTCTCGCCTGGTCCGTGAACCGGTCTCTACTCAATACTTTATGGGATTTTGAAAATGTTTGAAATTCGATTCTAATCATAAAAATAGGGGATCTGGAATGGAAATTACATAAATAGCAAGTGAACACAAAATTGCAAAACTAATTGTGAATGCTTATGCTTGATGATTTATATGAAAATGACAATAACAATAAAGAAAAATTACAACGAATATTCACAGAAAATAACTACAACAGAAACTACACAACAACTCCAGGAATCATGATCACGAGACTTAAACTGACTCACAATCTGGATCCAGAATAGGGGTTGAGCGCTCAATGCCATAGGCTTGAGCGCTCAAACCCTCCGAACCAGTTTGAGCGCTCAATCCTCGTGGATTTAGCGCTCAAACCAGTTTCTGGCTTTTACGATTTCAAACTCCTGCATCACCTCTTTACTCATTCTTTGCAAGATCAACTACTCACAAACCCTTTTAATGAAGAACTGGACTAGAAATGAAGCTTTTATCTTCCTAAGAATGATGTGAAAAGAAGATTTTCATGATTTCCCAAAAGAAAACACTTTAAAGAACATGTGAGAGAGGGATCCAGATCTTCGGCGTATATATAATCACACACACACTCCAGAAATCGAATAAATCATGACTCATCACCGAAATGACCAAGAATTAGCAAACTGTTCAAGAACAGATTGAGCGCTCATAGAGAAGGCCTTGAGCGCTCAATCCATTTCATGGTTTTCTGGTTTTTGACTTGGAAACAGATTCTGGGTGATTTTCAGAACTAAAAAAAATACATAAAATGAAAGTTTATGAAACTGGAAAATCATTGCTTTGCATTTAGACACAAAGTTTTCAAAGATTTTGAAGCTTGATCTTCATAAAATGGTTAATCTATACTCATGCATGTGATTTTGAGGTAAAATAGAGTGTTTTTAGAGATACATGAGCGTATTTAACTGTTGAATGATGATCAACATCAAGAGAAAGCATCAAAAATAACAAAGCAGAAACTGCCCAGAATTGGGTTTGAGCGCTCAACCCTTGAGGCTTGAGCGCTCAACCCCTACTGAGGCTGTAGATTTTGAAATGTTTTCAGGCAACTTTTAGACCTCTGTGAGTTCAATACAAGTACAAAGAACTTGTTTGAGCTCACTGGTCACCCTCAGATGAACCAAAACAATGAATATCACTTGTCAAACTACCTTTTTTTTTTTTACTTGATTGGAAGCTTGAACTTGGTTGTGGGTTTGAAGATGAACAATTGTTGATGTTTTTGGTTGGTATTGTGGATGGATGGTGCAATGTATGTGACTGATTGAAGATTAAGGATTGAATTTTTTGGACTTGAAGAGTGGTTTTGGCAAATGGTTTTAATGGAGAATGAGTGGTTTTTGAAGAGAGAGAGAGGAGAGACGATTTCTGTATGATTTTTGCAACTGGAGTGTGAGAGTTGGTAACCCCACAACCAGAGGTGATGGTTGGTTTAAATAGAGTGAGTGGGAGGGAAGTGTAGAGAGATAGTGAGTGGGTTTTGTATTTGGGATGGGTTAGGGGTAGTTTAGGAGTAGTTTAGGAGTAGGTTTAGGGTGTATTGTACGCATACAGATCGTATAAGATCACCCCCAGACGCTCCCATGCAGAAAATCTCATGATTAGATATTCTGCAGATTCCTGACTGGTTCAGAGTTGAGCGCTCAAAGCCGTAGGCTTGAGCGCTCAAGATGCCCCTCAGGAGATTGAGCGCTCAAGGTCTCAAGCTTGAGCGCTCAAGGTAGTGTTTAGGGGTTTGAGCGCTCAAGGTCTCAAGTTTGAGCGCTCAAGGTTCTTGATGGCAATTTGATGGTTTGGTTTGGTTTGGTTCAACAATGCTTAGGTTGGTTTGGATTATTTGGTGATGTTTGGTTGATTTTAACCAAGTTCAAGCCATTTTCACAAGTTTTGGGTAGCCATGATTGGTCCGTTTCATCATCGGTAATGCTCGAGCGTATCCCGGATTCAAAATCGGGGTGTCTACACATCCCTATATTTATTTACGTGGGTAGATATATGAGACATGTCACTATCAATACTTAGACACGTCACAACAATATTTTTGGACTGTAGTGGTCTACAAAACACTCATATATTCTTCCACAAATACTCATTTTTAAAACCAAAAAGTTTCATATCAATTCACTTTTTATATGAGTGTTCTTCGAAGCATATATGAGATTTTGTGGTAACATTTTGTAATGACTCAATGTGGGCTCAAATATGTATTTGTGTGGCACCTTATATGAGACATGTCACATCAATATATACACACACAATATGTATCACATTTCCACTACAGTCCAAAACTATTATATGAGATTTTGTGGCACGTTTTATGAGGTTGACTTTTGCCAATATGATATTTTGTGGCTCTTTCGAATTTTTGTGGTACTTTTTATGAGCATTAGTGGTTTCATATATGAGATTTTTGAAACCCAAAACGTTATATGAGAGAACACCCGAGGTTTTATGATTTTTTTTGGCTCTCCATATTACATGAAAGATGATCAGTATAGGGGGGTCACTTTTTACATAAGTGACGCAATCTCGGCAGTCGATCTGGTCAAAGTTGCATATGGTACGCCCTTTCATATTTTTAGCCACAAAATCTCATATTTGACCCAGAAAAATTCATATTTGTTGTCACAAAATTTCATTTTTGAGCCCGAGGTGCACATAGTAGCATGCCTCTGTCTTGACTTTTCATTCCTTTTTGTTCCCCTTTTTCTCCCCATGATTCATAATTTTGGTCCCTTGTTTTCTTTTGTCATTTGCAGGAAGGATTACCTAGAAACCTTTGTGCAGAAGGATGCTAACAGCCCTGCTGTTGACGCTGCAACTTGAAAAACTCGAAATTTTTGTTTTGTTTTCAGAAAGACGATGTGGCTTCTGGTCAAACTATAAGAATAGTGAAAACTATAATAAAGAGTTTGCGAGTACTCTGATGATTAATTAATTATACGTTGGCTTGTGGAATTGTATGTGTAGGGAATGGTTCTTGCTAACGTGATGAGCTGGAGAGGTATGGATAGTCAATAGTAAAGACACAGTAAGAAGGAGGGAATAGAGTGGTCTAGAGGAAGGGTGAAGAACAGAACAGGAGTGCACAGAAAGAACTAAGGCAGTGGATTGCTCTCAGTCTAATCCATGATACCCGTGGTGACCTAGGAGATGGGGCAAGAGCTTGCTGCAGAGAATGTTCTCTCACTCAATGATGCCCTTTTCTCTCTCTAGAATGACATATGCTTCTGTCAAGATTTCACCCACCACCGGTATGAAAGGGAATGTCCCATATTTATAGGCACCTTGGACCAATCACTTGGCGCCAGGCTATCACCCAATAATATGGTAACATGTGTCCTTTTCGTACATCCTGACTGTACGGGTGACGTCGTCACCGCGCGGCTGACGCGCGCGGCAACAAGCCATTCCCCCGCGCAGCGATCCTCTTGTTCTAAGCCACCGAGCCACTAGATCTCCCTTATTCCCGTTAGGGCAAGGTCGTGACCTGTTCGGTCGCGCCTGTACCGCAGCCAAGCCTCAGGGGGGCCCCCGGGGTCCTGCCTTCAGACCGCAGCAGGTATATTGACCTGGGCTAAATCAGACTAGCCTCTCACGTTCTCGCCCATGTTCTGAGCCGCGCCAGTCATATGGGCCGTGAGCTTTTCTCCTTATCCGGATGGCTCGCGGTCGTCCAAGCACCGTCTTTGGGGTGCGCGCCGCTGAGGCGCCCTGCGCGGGAGGGTCCCGCTTTGGTGGCCCCCTTACGCGGAGATTTGTGCCCGCGCCAGTGGACCCCCGCGCGGGGGTATGCGCGGAGTGTGCCACGTGTCGCGCGGACATCTCGCCGACTGAGTGACACTCGTCATGATTTTATTGGAGGGTCAACATTGACTCTTGGTCAACGGGGGTCTCGCGCTGACCTCCCCTACAAATGGCCCCCACGCGCGTGTGGAACACGCAGGCGCGTGGCGTGATACTCACGCGCTTTTCCACGCGCGCGTGACGTCAGCGAGTTATCCGTTTTCTGACAACTTTTCGGCTGATTGACGTGATGGTTTGGCAGCGCCTTTCCAGCCATCCGAGGTCATCATTATTGCTGGCGTTTCAGACCGACACAATGAATGATTGTGACCGTTCGGGGGCCCCCTTTCCACTCTTATAAATATCCCACTACCCCCCACTTCATCACCTTCACTTGTTTCTGAATTCCCAGAGCCTCTCTCTCTAAAACTTCTTCGTTTCTTCTGTATCCCTATTTTCTGCAACCTTTTCCTTCCTAGTTCTTAGAAAACACTCGTGCACCAAGATGACTCGTGGCGAACAGGTTGCCGGAGGCAGGGCCACTGTCCAAGGAGGTCCAGTTCCCCCTTCGGATCAGTGGCGTCGTGCCCCGTACTTCCATGGCAAGAGTGATCCCTTCTGGGAGAAGGTGGAGTCATACGATCCGGTGGGCAGCGAGTTGGATGATGTGCTGTGCATCCGGCCTGAGGTGTCAGTCGAAGATGGAGAAATGGTACCACCTTCTTCCGTCCTTCGCCTTCGCATGGAGAGGGGGGACTTCCCCTATTCCTCGGTTCAGTATTCTGCCCTCTCTGCACCCCCCGCCGGTTGGCACGAGTGGGTGGAGGACGTGGTTGGTGATGCTGCTCATAAGAAGATTCTGGAGCGTGCTCACATACTCGAGCCTCTCAAGATATCCCAGATTCTAACGCTGAACAGGAGAAATGAGAACATCGACTTCTTGGTTTCCCGCTGGAGCGTGGACACCCATACCTTTGTGTTTCCGTGGGGGGAGTTTGGTCCTACTCTCCAGGATACTACTGCACTTCTGCACCTCTCCTCTCGCGGCAAGAAGGAGTTTGATGCTACTAGGGCTACGTCCGCGGACCGGGAATCCGTGGCCAAATTGAAGTTGGCCTACAAAGCCGCGGGCCACAGGGGCTCCCAATGGGACAGGAGCGGTCATAGTAGGGCCATGACAGATCCGAAGAAGACATCTTGGGGGTCCTGGATACGGTACTTCTTCAAGGACTTGCAGCCCGCGCCATCCGGCAGTGCGGAGCGCCAGGCCATTGATGGTCCGGAGTACAGAGGTGATTTGTACTTGCCTGCCTTCATCGCTTTCTTCCTTTCGTTCTTCCTCTTCCCAGACTTTCCGATCGATGCACCGAGCGATTTCGTCTTTCTTTTCGCGGTGAGGATTGCACAAGGAGACAGGTTCCCGTTGGGCCCCCTGTTTCTTGGTCATTTGTATCAACAGTTGGATCGTTTGTCTACGAACTTTGAGCGGTCCGTGGGCCGCTACGATATTACTTCCATGGTACATACCCAATTTTTGATTGCGCTGGTATATGAACATTTTCCGATCGTTGCCCCCAAGGCTAGAAAATTTCCCGCGCAGGTGTCCACACCAGTTCTGGACAGTAGGGGGCGTCCGGTCAAAGAGGACAATGGTCGTCAGCGGTACACCCTCACAGGCGCGGTCTGGCCCATCATCCTGCGCTGGAACAACGCGGCCACCACAAAGCTCTGGGAGGAGCATATGGATGACGAATCTCACTTCTACCCGCGGCCTTACACTCAAACCCTGGATGGGGTTTGCAATTACAACCCCAGCACCCCCAGCCGAGGTAGATTTTTCTGTCGCTAATCTTCCAAACCGCCATTTCCTTGCCAGCATATATTGCACCACTCGTCCGACTTTCCTTCCTGCAATCGGAGTTGACGACTGGTAGACAGTGGTGTATAGGCCAGATAGGGTGGCGCGGCAACTGGGTTTTGACTTGGTGGTGCCTGCGGCTGGGCCAGAGCCAATACAGTTTACAGCCGCCAGCTAAGGGTGCCACCCCCTGAGCCCCATGGGCCTGTTCAGCCCGTGGAAGCACAGCTGGTTGGGCCCTTGGTAAGGCAGCTGTGATGACCTCAGTGAGGCCAGCTATGGCAGCGAGCAACTGCATCTGGGTGGTTTGCATTTGTGTGATTCCAGTTTGCATGGCTTGGATTATCTCCATGGCTGGGGCTCCCTGGTTTCCTCCACCTTCGTTCCCTCCCTGACTGGATGTGGCATCTTCAACCAGTGGTGGACCGTTGAGGACCAGTTCGTTGACATTTGTTGGTGCTGCCATGCCTGAAGTTTGTAGACCACTTCTCGTGTTTACCATCAACTAAACAACCTCCCCAGCAGAGTCGCCTGAATGTAGGGAATGGTTCTTGCTAACGTGATGAGCTGGAGAGGTATGGATAGTCAATAGTAAAGACACAGTAAGAAGGAGGGAATAGAGTGGTCTAGAGGAAGGGTGAAGAACAGAACAGGAGTGCACAGAAAGAACTAAGGCAGTGGATTGCTCTCAGTCTAATCCATGATACCCGTGGTGACCTAGGAGATGGGGCAAGAGCTTGCTGCAGAGAATGTTCTCTCACTCAATGATGCCCTTTTCTCTCTCTAGAATGACATATGCTTCTGTCAAGATTTCACCCACGACCGGTATGAAAGGGAATGTCCCATATTTATAGGCACCTTGGACCAATCACTTGGCGCCAGGCTATCACCCAATAATATGGTAACACGTGTCCTTTTCGTACATCCTGACTGTACGGGTGACGTCGTCACCGCGCGGCTGACGCGCGCGGCTGACGCGCGCGGCAACAAGCCATTCCCCCGCGCAGCGATCCTCTTGTTCTAAGCCACCGAGCCACTAGATCTCCCTTATTCCCGTTAGGGCAAGGTCGTGACCTGTTCGGTCGCGCCTGTACCGCAGCCAAGCCTCAGGGGGGCCCCCGGGGTCCTGCCTTCAGACCGCAGCAGGTATATTGACCTGGGCTAAATCAGACTAGCCTCTCGCGTTCTCGCCCATGTTCTGAGCCGCGCCAGTCATATGGGCCGTGAGCTTTTCTCCTTATCCGGATGGCTCGCGGTCGTCCAAGCACCGTCTTTGGGGTGCGCGCCGCTGAGGCGCCCTGCGCGGGAGGGTCCCGCTTTGGTGGCCCCCTTACGCGGAGATTTGTGCCCGCGCCAGTGGACCCCCGCGCGGGGGTATGCGCGGAGTGTGCCACGTGTCGCGCGGACATCTCGCCGGCTGAGTGACACTCGTCATGATTTTATTGGAGGGTCAACATTGACTCTTGGTCAACGGGGGTCTCGCGCTGACCTCCCCTACAGTATGCTTGGATGTTCACCGAATGCTTGTTATTGTTGTTAGTTCTATGTACAAATGATATTGTGTTACGCTAATGGTTGACGCTTTGCTTGGGGGACCACACACATAATTTTTTGGTCAAACAGTAAGAGAATATAAAGATGAATTACATCAAACTTGAAACACCCGTACGCAAGTGGAGCGATTCGTAACAACGTTTACAACGCTATAACCCCAATCCAATTAATAGCTCTCCATTGAGGACATAAATAACCCAACAAATAACAAGAAAACATTACGGAAAAATGATGGCGTGATGACTGTAACTTTTGTGGAAAGCTCTGGGAAAAAAAAAACTTTAGAAAAGAGAGTAATTTAGGTCAAAGGACCCCTTAGCCCTATAGTTTTGTAATCATGAAGTGAAATTCTTCTGCTGATCTTCACCTGTGAGTGCAAATTTTAAGTGGACGTAATTCCTTTCGGGGTAATGCTACAATGCGCACCCTCTAAAAATTACTCAATACTATGAGATTTTGTGGCTCTAAATATGAGATTTTGTGGCTGGAGATACGAAATGCATATGGTATGCACACTCATATGAATAGTCACAAAATCTCATATATTTTCAGAAAATCTCATATTTTGAGCCACACAATCTCATATTGGATCCATGCGGACTTTGCTACCAGAGCCGGCTTTGGGCTAAAGCTCGTAAAGCAACCGCTTTAGGCCCCCAAATTTTGACTATTTTTTGGGGCTTCCAATTTTATATGTCTGTGTAGTAGTTATGCTTTCAAATGACTTTTTTATGAAAGTTTCTTGTTTTCCTAAGTAGTTTTAAGCTTTAACTATGATATATTGAGAGTGAAGGGCCCAATTTGAAAAAAAATCGCTTTAGGCCCACTAAATCTCAGAGCTGGCCCTGTTTGCTACAATGCGTGCGGACTTGCTACAGTGCGTGCGGACTTGTGCGGACCTCATATTTGGAGCCACAAAATCTCATATTTGGTGCCACAAAATCTCATATTTTGGAGCCACAAAATCTCATATTTGGTGCCACAAAATCTCATATAGTCAATGGTCAAAGGTGGCACAAATCCCCACATGTCAGACGTGGCGCAATCTCGGCCGTCCATCAGTATGGGGTGCATACCGTATGCCATATCATATTTGGAGCCACAAAATCTCATATTTGGTGCCTCAAAATCTCATATTATCTTATATTTGGTGCCACAAAACTCAGATTTAAAGCCACAAAATCTCATATGGGGGGTGTACATTGTACCATGCCCCTTTCTTCTTTTCGTATTATTGTGTTGTAGTTCCTATTTTGATTTTCATACTTCGTCTTTCCTTTGCGCTTTTCCCAAAATCGATCTATTGATTAAATTTCTGCATAAAATAGAATTGTTTGCATGATAACTATGAGACTGAGAGGAGCTAGCCTCTAGCAGGGGTCCAACAATTAAAACATTCACATGAGACACACAAAGAGAGATAGTTAAGAGAGAGAGAGAGAGCCATTTCTATCTATTTCTCTTGAAAAAAAAAAGAGAGAGCCTTCGAGAAGGGTTTGTTGGTGGGTTTGCTCTACAAAACAACTGACAACAGTTTAATTTTTGGAGTGAGGCTGCAAGAAAGTAATTTTTTAATCCCAGCGTAGAACTTGCCTTTACCGGACCAATGAGGGGGTTAATTAAGGTGCACGTAAGCAGGCTCGGACAGTACTCTGACCGTCGAATTAAAGAGAGACAGATTTGTATGGACAACTGTCAAACACTGGGTTGAATGGAGAGGTGAAAATGCCTTTCATAAATTCACATGACAGTGACACAGCTGAAGGGACCAAACTCATCTGTATTCATAATTGAAATATTATTGCTTCATAGTAATGAACCAGAAGTACTCGTTTCCAACCTTTCTTTATTTTAATCTAAATTACGTTATGGGCCTTCTCAGTTTATTGAGATTTTACTTGGTTTCCATAGATTTTGTTTCATCAACTAACTGCAACTTGCATTTCTAGTTCTCTTTCAATCTTGTCCCTCCGTGGTGGTGTTCAAAAATTCTCTGTTGATTTTTGTGGATTGTTGTTGAGTTTATGCAAAGGTAGAGCTGAGTAGCTTCAGGGTCATTACTGCAAAGAACTTCGAGCTAGTTGGGGTAGTTTTAGTTTGGCTTTCAATTCTATTTAATTTGTTTGAATCTCGCCACTCGCCAGTCTTTGTAGTTGTGGCTTGCTCTATCATTATTTATTCGGGTTATATATAGGAAAAATTTCATATCCAAACCTTTAAATGCGGACTCCGTCCGCACCTCATAGATCCCGATCGAATTTCGATGATCCAAACTATCCAGTATGTTTAAAAGGTGTTTTTAAGTGCCCTCCAAGAAATCATCAAAAAAACAAAAAACCGGGAAGGGTTTGACCAAAGTAGTTTCTCATAAGAACTGTATATGCTCGGATCAAGCATTCCCGGTGTTTTTTTTGTTGATTTCCCGCATAAACACTTAAAAACACCTCTTGAACACATTAGACAGTTCGGATCATGAAAATTTGATTGGGATCTATGAAGTATGGACGAAGTCCGCATTTTAAGGGTTTGGACGGGGAGGGGTTATATATCTATGGGGTCGGTTCCTCTCACACATAAAAAATTTAAAAAAAAAAAAAAAAAAAAAACACCTCCCTCTTTCGGGCCCCACTATGATGTTCTGGACTGTTGATCTCGTTTAAATGAGTAAAATAAAAGGTCTTGCAAAATTTCAACTCAATCGGATATCGGTAAATGGTTGATTCAAACAGTTTTAAAAACACTAGTTCCTGTCAGAGTTTTTGCAAAATTATTTGGATCAAGCACTTACCAATATCCGATTGAGCTAAATTTTTGCAGGACCTCCTATTTTATTAATTTAAACAAGATCAACGGTTCGGAACATCACAGTGGGGCCCAGAACAAAATCAAGTGTTTTTTCATGTGTTTTTTTAGGAGGGAGGGGAACCGGCCTATATATATACATATATATTATATAGATGTAGGGCTTCTTGTTAGGGTCCTTTAAACTGCTTATCTCACTTTTTCTGACTGAATTTTGATGATTCGAGCCTATGTGTTTTTAAGGGTCTCCGCAAGGAATTATTATAAAAAAAAAAATGATTAAGTCTTTTTGGTCTTTTCTTTTTTTTACCATTCCTCGGGGTATATATATGCGCCAACTTTGTTGGAATATATGATGTGATGCTTTTGCCCCCTCCTGGCCTTATCTCTATGTACAAGTTTAATAGGATTTCTTCCGATGTCGGGAAAAAAATTCGGGAATGCAAGCTCATGCTTGGCTAACCAATTACTCCAAGAAATTATGAAATTAAAGAACTGCATACGGATTTGGTTTTTTCGGTCCTTTAAACTTAAAGCTCAACCACAATCATCATGCTAATGGAACAATGCTTGGAGGACATACCAAAAAATTATTCCACTATTGAAGACTCTACATTCCATGAAAACGTACTACTATACAAGTATTCTGAAAAAGAATGACAATAAGAGCATTGCGCGTCCATACCTTTGTGCATAATCCACCAAGTAGCTCAGTACTCCACAGTCACAACCCTTTTCTAAAGAGCCGTTTTCTTGTATTTGGGTTTGGTCTTGTGGCGTAGCGCGTGCATTTTTATTTTTTATTTTTTCCATCGGTTCTTTTGCGTGTTTTTGGGCAGAATTTTGCTAGGGTGTTGTTTTTTACTGTGTTTTGTTCCGGTTTGGTTGGTTTCATTTTGTTCGGAGGTTGTCGAGTACTGTTTCGTCATTTGATCCTTGTCATTCTGGTTGACGTCTTATCTTTCAGGTTTTCTAGGTCTTGAATGGCGTTTGTCGTTGTACCGTTGATCTGTTTAATCTTTATCATCGTTGAAGGATTAATAAATCCTTTTCTAAAGTGAGAGCCAACAAAAGAACTCAACTTTGGCAGGAGCAACCCCTCTCCGTGTTAACTTCTTCACTATACCCAGACAACGTTAGATTCCACAATTTAGCACCACTAGCTGTACGTTTTCAAAACTTCAAAATTAGGTGTGTGTATATATGTAACGCCCCGCATTTTTGGGATACGTTATGGATTATTATTACAATTTAAAGTCGGTCTTAAACAGTAATAATAATAACCAAAAATACATATAGATGATCTATCCTTCACAGATTACAAAAAGGTAGACTGGGTGGGTTCTACGGCTCCGCAAATCTCTCCGCCTGGTGGATCTCCATCTCGGCAGCTCCTCCGGCTCCGTGTTCTCCGTAGAGGTCCTCCTGTTCATTATGATAATCTAGCATAATAGCCAGAGTTGCGAAGCAACATCGTGGTATTATGCCAGGGCGAACCGTGAGCGAGGACGCTCAATAGATACCCTACCTTAATCTTAAACTAGCAATTCTAGAACAATATTGTAGGTGGCAGGTAAATAGTTGAAAAATCATTTATCAAAACAGTAAGTTCATGCGTGTCAATGCATCAGTATCACATCCAAATCAGAGTGCAGCTTTAATAAAATCAGTATCTCGTTTCTTTTAAGAAAAATCAGAGTATAGTATCAGTATCTCGTTTCTTTTAATAAAAATCAGAGTACAGTATCAGTATCTCGTATCACTTTCTCATAACAGCATTCTTCTTCAAATTTCAACCATGTCAACATCTCACATCTCTCGAAAGTTATTGGCCCGTTCTACAACCCCTTTCTAACGGTCACCAACCTTTCCGTTCGAAGGGTCGGCTACCCATAAACTGACTCCTGCAGTATGAGGTCCGCTAACTCCGCGTCACACACGACATAGTCCCGGTTTTCTTATATCACCGAACTTAACAGCCTGTTTATAAGATCCGTTTACTATGTGTTGTACTGAGTAAGTTCTGACCGTCAAATTCACCCGCGGAATTTGAGGAGAAACTTCAAACAGCACTATCGTATAGTTCCATTGAGCTTTGACCACCAGTTCACCCCGGGGAACTGAGGCGGGACTCCAATGGCAGTATTTTATTTACAACAGTATTTTCATTCTCATCTCTATTTCTTCTTGTAAAAACAATCGATCATTTTCTTGAAAAACGTGTCGTGTCGTACCGTCTCGGAAAACATGCACATGCCATATTACATAAAAATCTTCCGTTTAGAAATCGTTTCAAGATATACTTTTCGTTTAAAAATATTTCATGATAACCGTGTTACTTTAGGTATAAAATCTCGTTGGTGACTTTCCTTAGACAAATGAGATAACCAGGAGAGTCCCAGGCTGGATGGCCGCACGAATGCAGTTACTGGCACCATTCCTTTCTTAGACAGCGCTAGGCATATCTTTTTTGACAGACCCTCAAGGGTGTTAGCCTTGGGTTAATCTCAACAGTCCAAGTACAGTCAAAACACTTTGAAGTCGCTTTAAGAAAAGTTTAGTCGGCTATTTTCCAAAAATCAATTGGGCAGCATAACGGCGTAAATTTGAAAAGTCGATTTTCATTCGGGCATTATAACTGGATATTTTAAGTTTTCAAAAGTCCATCGGGCATTATAACGGTGCATTTTGATAAGTAAATTTCAAATCGTGCATAGTATCGACTAAGTGTGTTTTTTCAAAGTCTAATTGTTCATAAAATCACTAATCACCAACATAATCACGTTTAATCATAATTAGGCATGTTTAAGCAAAATAATAACCTCCTTAATATGAACTAGTAAATACTAATCTAAAGTTAAGATAAAGTATCTACCTTAATTCCGATGATTAGTCGGAAGCCGATTAGCTAGTTGAATTCCGGCGGCGTAACGACTAGTCGACCTTTGCTCGAACACTTTCTTGCTAACTTATTCAACCTTTCTAAGATCTAGGGGTGGTCGAGGGTGGTGGAGTGTGGTGGTTTAGGATGAGTTTCAAGAAGAACACTCAAGAACTCATTCAAGAACACTAGAAAGCACAAAGTGGAGAAGTTGAGAGATTTTGGTGTGAGGAAATGAAGTAAGGTGAGTGAGCTATTTATAGAAGATTGTAATTGGGTAAGTAGCCTACCTTGTTAAGTAGTCAAATTTTCTTTCTTCTCATTAATTCAAAAAAAATACAAATT
This sequence comes from Vaccinium darrowii, assembly GCA_020921065.1. Classification (NCBI taxonomy): domain Eukaryota; kingdom Viridiplantae; phylum Streptophyta; class Magnoliopsida; order Ericales; family Ericaceae; genus Vaccinium; species Vaccinium darrowii. Next base: position 21,757,279 of record CM037153.1, on the reverse strand, counting down.
AGGTTTAGTAAAGTCAAAATTAGTAGGAAGACAAAATTGAGCACATGTCTAATTAGTTTTTTTAAATAGGCTAAGGCTAGTCAAAATAGGACAACATAAGAGTTGGAAAAATTAGTAGGCCTTCCGGATGCGATGTAGTGAAATACTCGGTGTGCACGCGTTGATTTTACGGCGCGGAAAAATAAATAAAAGAAAATAAACAAACTAGATCTAGTTTCATTCAAATTATTTAAACTAAATAATAAATTATTTCATTTAGCGATATTAAAAATAACTAATCGAATTAATAAATCGAAATTTTTATCTACGAAATTTCGGGTTATTACAATATATATGTATATATATATCAAAATCTTTAATGAATATTAAATGTTGTAATTGGTGAACGATTTTAATCTAATATGTGTGTCTATTCAGGTTAAATGAATAGGTGCAAGTGTTGGATTAAATGCTAGAGGTGTGTCTATTCGGTTTAAATAAATAGACATAATCACACCAAAAGGTATGACGGTTAGGGTGAATTGAATAGACATAACTATTGAGTTTAAACAAAGAGATGTGACCATTGGCGAACGGTCACATCTATGCCTATAGTAATTCGGGATTGGGCTTCATTGTATCTTAGAGTCGAATTTGCCGGCAACCCGGTGCACACTAAATTCACTCGAATTGGTGCGGCCGAATATCGTCTTAAGGACAACAACAATGTAACACGCCTTGCAACAATCATTTATCTCTCATTTTTTTTATCCACTTCCATCGATTAATTCGAATATTGCACCAACACTCTGTCAACATAAAGAGAATTCGAAATTCTAAAAATAATAAAATACATATTATAGGGATCAAAGTGCAATTATAAATGAATTAAAAGAATTATTGGTGTAGCTCATCAAATTCTTGTTTAAGACCCATCAAAGTCTTCATCCAAAAAACAAAAAGGAACGCATCAAAATCTTTGTTCGAAACCTCGTAGGTACTATCCGCTCCTTTGGAGCCAGTTTGTATAGAACTTAGCTCTGGTTTTAAATAGGTCCCTCGCTAATAGACGGTGGGATTTGTCTCCGAAGATTAGTTGAAGTGCGCGAAAGCTAATCCGGATACTTGGTTTAAAAAAAAAAGGCATCAAAGTCTTAGGGATACCTGAAAAGCGTGATAACTAATGGGACGAGACTTTAATTCCACAGTTGAGTGAAACAAAAGCCTCCCAACGCCCAGAGAAAAACAACACCACCTTCTTTCTCTCTCTCTCTCTCTCTCTCTCTCTCATTATCTATGTTCATGAAGGAATATTGTTCACTTTAGTTTAGGGTTCAAGTTCAAATCGTGGCAGCAAGCAACCATCAGAGATTAAGACGATGCCGTTTTTCCATCAATGGTTTGTATTTAGTTAAAGAAAACGTATGTCTTCCCTCATATAAATTTTTAATTCTTGATTCAATTGTATCTATTTTTATATGTATGTATGTATATTATGTTTTTTTCTAAAACAAATTATATTTATATAATTAGTTTGGAAGTATTGTAACAAAGCCTTGGTACTAAATATTTGTTCTATATTTTGTAGTGAAATATAGATGACCTAATAAGAACACATATAGATATAAGAGGTATACTAAGACTTACGAGAGAGAGTTTTTTTTTTTTTCATTTTTGATGATTTATTGTCTTCGGTGGGTGTGTGTGTAATTGATCGGCTACTTTTTTGGTATATATTTCAGGATCAAAGACTTCTCTTCTAGCTTTTTTCCTTAAAATAGTCCTCGATAATAAAACACCATATTTTAAAAACATAAGGCCTTCAATTTTAATGAACTTATGTTTTTCTTGGTCATTCTCATACCTTAACTTTTTGATATTATCATCTCTGTCTCTTGATAAGAGCGCAAAATCAGATTCAAATATTCATCTAGGTATTATCTTTGTCTTGATATGTATATGTCAATAACCTTGAATTTTTTTTTGCATATCCGATCCACCAAAAAGCCATAGATTTCAAGAAAATAATTAGGGTAGTTGTCTAATATCCACTTGTTCTCATTTTAATCTTCTTTTCATCACCTTTTCTTTATCTTGTATATTTGGAATTTGTAATTGCAGGAAAAATACTATGATCCAATTTCTTCTCTCTTCAAGAATTATTAATTAATTATTTTCCCTAATGTATGCAGGCCGCAGAACAAACAATCGAGAGAAATACACAAATTTTTGCAATTAAATGTGACCATATGGAGTTTTTAAATTCGAAACAGCTTCTTTTTTTTTTTTTTTTAATTTGAAACAACTTCCATTTATGTGATAGAATTTGTTTCTTTAAACTTTTATGGCTTAGCCTGTGGGTGGATGCTGTTGTAAATGTGAAGGAATTACTAATAATTGTTCTCAACAAATTTTGTACCGCAATCACTTTTCTACAGATGATATCACCTAATATATGCCATAGCCAGTGAATCAAACAATATATGTGCAGTTCAACCGCCGGCCATAAATTTTCAAATTGTAAAACAAATACCAGTTGGTTCAATTTTATTAACGAATAAAATTAAGTTTGACGAGTATTGCACATTTTTATAAGTATTATTCAACTGGTTTGGACTATAGTCATGTTAAATTTACGTACACCGAAGTATATAATTTTCAGAGACATTTATAAATCGGATTACAAAATAGTATTGATTTTTTCTGTAAGTCGGAAAATAATTACAAGGTCTTAATTGAAGAAGACGTTGGGCACTAGAGCTTTTTTTTTTTTTTTTTGTGGGATTTGTAATCTTTTGGTTTTCATTTGCCTTTGGACTTCATTTTCTTGTAATATAATGCTAATATTTTATTTGATGACCGGATGTCTTGGTCAATAGCAGAAGCAGATCTTCGAAATAAACTCAAGTCTTTGAATTTGATAGAGGAACAACATTAAGCCATGATTGAGGGATTAGAAATTTGTGCTAACAAAAAGGGTGACAAAACTAATGAACAAGTGGAAAATACATCGCCTTCGCCAGTCTCTCTGCCAAAGTTTTCGTCATTTGACTTGAACGAGGAAGCGGACAACGAGGAGGAGGAGGAGGATGGTGTAGCGGATGATATCAAGAAGAAGAATTCAGCAGATATTAGTAGCTCAAGAGAAGGTAAGTATTTTTTTTATCAATTGGTAAAGAAAAATTTTAGTAAAATAAACTCGATAGAAGGTACATCGAGAGAGAAAAAAAATTAAGCAACACTAAGAAGGTACGTATTATCTAATTTGGGGATTTGTCTTTTATAGATGATGATTATTGATAAGAACATTTTGGATTTTAACAGGACGAAATGAAACGAAGACGACAGCTCGGCAATATGTGCGATCTAAAACGCCTCGGCTCCGGTGGACACCGGAGCTCCATTTTTCTTTTGTGCATGCTGTTGAAAGGCTTGGTGGACAAGATAGTAAGTCTAGGTTTAAATCAATGAATTTCACCTATGATTTCAATGCAGTATCGAATACATAATGGTAGCGGTTTCTGGAGTTTTATCTTATGGGTGAATTTTGCGTAAATTATGCAAGTGTAATTTTGTTTGTTTGTTTTTTTAAATTCTGGTAAAGTACGTGTCATATGGCTTTTAGATTAATTATTTTTCTTCATGAGAAGAATAAGCTGAGAACAAAAAAAAAAAAGCATGACTAAAAAGGTAGGAAAAGTACTTTACAGAAGACCAAAGAAATAAAAATAAAATATTGGGATGAATTTTCTGAGGTTTTTTAGTCTTGGTCAATATTTTTATACTTTTCAAATTTTTCTCGTTGAGACGATACTTAGTTCATATTATTATTTTGATGAATTGATTTGTCGTATACATGTGTACATACACCACAAATAATGTGTTTAATTTGTTGACAATTAAAAAAAAAAAAGTGTTGGATTTTTGTACATTGTGGTAGTATTATTAGCAACGGAAAAGAATTCAAAGCAACAAAATCGGCCCACAGGCTATATCGTCGCAAAATAGTGTATTATGGACGCAAATGGTTAATACACGACGAAGTACGAATAATCCAAAACTAGCTGAGTAAGCTATTGAATATATCTCGGATAATGATATATACGTGTCAAATATGCTCCGATACGTATGATTTTACCGAAGTAACTATCCTATAGTGAAATTAAACACTTCTACTTACTGATACATTTCAATACGTGAGGCACACTTGTACGTGAGGGACACTTATGGAATATGAGTACGTTAGAATGAAAATTTCTAAAGGATTAAGTTAAGTTTATAAGGGGCATGCAAACTATAGTTATACTACCCATACATGAGAGATTCTCAATAGATAATACAGAATAAGATACTCAAGATTATGAATTGCTCAATCATTCAAATAGAGGCCTATGTATGTAGCCCTAGTCGAACACACAATTGATTTCTCATGTCAAGTCTGATTTGCGGTACTCTCTCTCTCTCTCTCTCTCTCTCTCTCTCTCTCTCTGGGTAGCATGGTTGCCTTAGTATAATTATTTAGTCTTGTTTACAAGAAATGTTGTGCCATATTTGAATGTGTACAATAATACATATAAGACTTGTACATCGATTCGTGACATTAACATAGAAATTCATCACATCAACCTCCTTTCCAAATTTTTCTTGCACATTTCTACTTTGATTTAACAACAAACTTTCTTTCGTTGGCAAAAATAAAATAAAAAATTCAACCCTTGAATTCTTACTTTTTGTATATGATGAGGCATTTTTTTTCTTGATGTTACGAAGATTTATGCCAACGTTATGAATTCAAAGTGGATATAAAGGAGTGCATATTGTACAAGTTTGCATTGTGGTATATGTGGAGTACCGTCTTTCCTTATTTAGACTCAGCATTTTTTTCTCTTCTGTTTCACTGGTTATATATAACTTGAACATTTTTCTCTTTTTGGTCAACGTGCAGAAGCTACTCCTAAATTAATTTTGCAGTTGATGAATGTTAGAGAACTTAGCATTGCCCATGTCAAAAGCCACTTGCAGGTAGTAACAATGGAATTATAGATCAATATTAGTCCTGGTTTTCACCATTATTTTCCAACATTTTCTCTTTCCGATCACTCATTTTCCATGATAATTAGTCTTTATTTTCCCAATCAATCTCGGGTTTTTTTTTCCCCCCTTTCTGATCAATCATTTTTCATGTTAATTAGATGTACCGAAGTAAGAAGCTCGATGCTTCTGGACAAGGTAAATTCCACAACTCCATTTTTTTTGGGCTTTTAGTTTTTATTTTCGAGATGAAGCACCACTTGTAAAATGGCCATATTGCATTTTCACTTGCAATGTTGGTGGATCAGTTCACGCGATTTTCACCCCCTCCTTTTTGACAGTGCTATGTGAAAGAAGTGGATCATCAATGCAAGAAAGGGATCACATTCCCAAATATTTCTATGAAAGAACCCATCCTCTTCAACATTTCAGAATGGAAAATGGTGGGATTGTACTGCAAAGGAATCCTCGTGAAGTTTATGGTCTTCCATTGAATTTCAAATCTACTTTTTCAAGGTACGTACCAATCTTCATCGAGAAATTTTTTCCTCTCATCTCTCTTTTTCTCTCCTTTATATAACAAAAATATATCGACTTTTCCGATAACTGGGTGTCTTAATTAATTTATGCATGCAAACAAACACGGTAATGTTTGCTAATGCATTTTCTCTTCTCTCTCTTGCAACGTCTTAACGATCACGTACGAATGGCTAATTGATAATGAGTTTTTGCATATGCAGCCATCAGGAATGGATTTCGACTAGCAAAAATCATGGGAATGGCAATAATTGGAATATATCTTCAAGAAATAGGCTAGCCATTCGACCTAGCCAATTTCTTGAAGAAAAGAAGTGGCCTCCTCGTGGCTTTATCCACAAACATTGCTACAATAAAAGGGTACGTAGCATCAGTACTATTGGTTCGGTGAGTAGCGTACTATTTCTCAACATTTTCAATAATCATATTTTAGAGTTTTGCTAACCACCGCCCACCAGACTGGGGATAATAGCATGTATATAACTAGTGCATGTCCGTGCTCGTGCCTGAAGGCATGACTTGATTAGCAATTGACACATGTGTCCGTGCTCATTCTTTATGGTCCTTTGAATGTCAGAGTGGGGAAGGAGAAGAGGTAGTGAGAGAATGTGGTTTGAATTTCAAAAAGGGGAGAGAGTGAATGCGGTTTGAAATTTGGAGTGTGGTGGGCCGGTGGAGGAAATAGGTAGAGAGAGAGAGAGAGAGAAGGAGTGAGTTGGCAGAGAGAAGGTTGAAAGGTGTAATACGATGACTAGGACAAAAAAATAAATGGAACAAAAAGCGCTCTGTGTTGTAATATAGACATGTGTAGATATAGATGTCAAAGATTTGAATACACATTTTTTGGATTTTAATACACTTTCACAAATTTCAATACTTTTTCCGAATATTGCAACACTTTTTACATATTATCCGACATCTTAAGAGCTTATTTAATTACAATATTCAAGATAAGGACTGCTGGGAAAACCTTTTTTTTTTTTGCAGCCATCCAAAGGGAATTTCACAAATAGTACTTCCAAGATTTGGCACATTCAATCTAATCGACAGGATCCTAAGACCAACATTTCCAATACTTGTGGGAACTCGCCACTTCAGGTAATAGTTTACATTTACAATCACATAATTTCTGTGTGATGTGTCCCTAATAATGTTAAAGCTTGCTAAGAGTTGCTCAATGAGTGGTCAATAACCACAGTAAAAGGCTAGAAAGTATAGAAAAAGAGCGTGGAATATGTTAATTTGATTGTTTTTTTGTTCAGAGTTTAGAATTATTTGCACCTTAACCGCCACACGATGAATTATTGTAAGACTCTTTACGAAATATGAGCCTAAGATATAGATTTGTTTCGAAATTAGAGAACCTCAATAAGCCATAATGATTTGCCATTTTGTTTAAGCAATAATAGTGTCCTACAGACAAAAGAACTGCACAGAAGAATAAAAAGTTTCTAAAAAAAAAAAGTATTGTAACGGGTCGGGCTTTTTTTTTTTTTTTTTTGTTACTATTCTTATCCTTATTAATGAAATGCTTTTCTTTGCCGATAAAAAAAGAATGCTGAATTTTTCCGATTTTAGTAACTAACTGCAGTTGTATTTTGTTTTTTCCAATTGAATTTCAATCAGGAGAAAAGGTTGAAGCACAAGGAATGGTTGTCTGATCTGCAACTGGGATTGAGCGAAAGTGTTGGAAACAATAAGGAGAAGTCTTGTGGGAAGAGTATGCAAGAGATTAACACCATGCTCTCTCTTTCTTTATCTCCTCTTATTATTCCTTCAGGGGGGAAAATGCAACCTACACAGAAAATTAAGGAAATTTAATTAGAAAATAAACGTTATAATTAAGCTTATTGTACGTAATAGAAACAAGGATATATAGATTGGGGGTGAGTACTTGAGATCTGACCATGTTATAGAGCATAGGAGTGAGATCTTATCAGTACTTGTCTTGAATGTCATAGCAATGACAGCGTGTGATAGTTATCAAATTTTTCTTGATGTACCATTTTCGAGCTATTAATAAATTTGTTTCTCTTTGCCGTTCAAAACAAAAAAAAATCTGCAGTTATCCCTTATATGCTTCTATATTTTCGCATAGCCGAAACTTAACAGAAATTGTATATGTATAGCTATTCAAAGTCAAGGGCAAGTTATATCTAGCTTGATTCTATGACTTAATTCAAGCAAGATCACGAACCAAAATGACTGTAAGTTTCTTACAGTTCTTGATTGAATGAGATGTCAGTGACGTTATTAAATTTTTTATGAAAACCCCTTATTTGGTTGTGTATCATACACACTCCTATAAAAGTTACAATTTTTTTATATAAAAGTTACGAGACACACCAAAATGTTACGAACATATTGCTGAAAAGTTACAAAAACTAAAAAATGTTACGATTGCCAATGAGGTGGCACAATCTGAACCATACAATTGGTGTATATGGTACACACCTTTAATGGGTGTGTATTGTAGCCATTTCCAATTTTTATATACCTACTTAATTTGTTGGGATTTTGGGTTGAGGTATTAGGGAGTGACTAGTGAGCACAAGACCCTCAATTACCCTTGTTTGACTCATAGATTTTTCTTTATGTACATGCCGAATCCATGTATACCGCACCAAGTGGTTAATTGCCGAATGCCTCGAATCCTCAAGTCCTCCGAGATACTTCCAAAATCCACCGGAAGAGTGACTCAACAACTTGAATCAAATAGGGGTGTTCACGGATCGGATCTGGCCGGTTCGGATACGAATCCGATCCGATCCGGTCATAACGGATTTGGGTTCTTAGGATCCGGGAACCATCCGTAGGTGACATACGGATGGATCAGATCGGATACGGATTTTGCGGATCGGTTCCGGATGGATTTGACGGATTGGGCTATGACAAATGGGCCTCTAACTTGGGCCAATCTAGAAAATTTTCAAATCATTTTCTAGCCCATTTTCCGGCCCAAACATTTCTCAAGAGTGACTATTTTTCAAACCTATTTTTTCCACCCCATTTGAGAGAGAGTCACCTGGTTCGGCTTCACGAACTGGGGTACTAGGTAGTGAGGCGCCGCATGGATGGATTCGAGAGAGAGAGACTTAGGCTTAGGGTTAGGGTAAGTGACTGAGGACCTGGGGTAGTGGCGTAGTGGGTACACTATTGGGTAATATTGGCCATTGAGTAATGTGGTGTGGGACTGTGGGTAATGGCAATGGGTTACAGAATACGCCTTTTTTTTTTTCAACTGGCGGTTCGGATTTATCCGGATCCGATCCGAATCCGATCCGGAACCGTGAACTTATGTGTTGGACGATCCGCAATCCATCCATACATACCTCGGATGGATCAACGGATGGTTCGGATTGGCAGATCGGATGATCCGCTAAGCAGCCCTAGAATCAAACATTGAAGAATAGTTCCTTAGAGTGTGTAATTATGTTGTTCCACGGCTCATGTACTCCAAGACTCAATATTCAAGAAAAACACCCAAGATGGTGTTGCTGCACACCCCTTTATTAACACCTCAAAATAATGTCTATGTAAACATGAATATGATCAGTGGCAAAAACGCTGCACCCGTAATTCCGTCCTTTTTTTCCTACTGCCGTTCCCCATTAATAAAGGATTTGCTGAGAACCTTCCCTGCTGAGGAAGAATTTCCAAATCTTTCCAAACCGTGATTGCTTTATTTGCTTTCCTTATTAAGCAGCTACGTATAGACAAAATCTCTTGATACTCTTGATATCTGATCACTTCCATTACCTAAAAGATCTCATTCACTCAATTTACAAAAGATTTAATTTCCTCCACTTCCTAAACAAACACTTTAAAAATAAAAGGAAAAATAAAATACAACTCGATAAATAAGGATACAAATAAATGTGTGTTTTGTCGTGAAATTTGCCAACACAGATAGACTGTGGCCTATAGTCCTAACAGATTTCTCCGGTTGGTGTAGGTCAATCGTGCCAGACCAAGTTAATTTACTAGACTTACTTGTTTAATTTTGAGTGCAATTGTAAAAATTAAGAACGATCTATAGATATGATGAAAAAGTGAATACCGTACGGAAAAGTTTCTAAGTGGATCTGTTAGCATAAACAGCGTATTATATGTGTGTGAACATAAGTTTCCTAATTCATTACTAATGTTTTCCACTTAAGCTTGATACACTTCCATCAACCTAAAAAAAAAAAAAAATAACAAATATGTTTATAGACTTCTTTTCACTATCTGGGGATATTGATCTTCTTCATGATATAAGGCGACTGAATATACGACTAACGGATTAAATCATTGAAGCCTGAAGTTAGTAGCTCAACTCATATGATAGAATTCAAGACATAGGGTTGGCCTGATGGTTAAGAATTAATTAGATATTTTTAGGGGTTTAACCACCTATAGGTAGGGGGGAAAACGGTCCGATTCGGTCTAATTTTGGTAGAATTTTGGGACCAAACTGGTTATTCAGTTTGGCGAGTTTGGAAACCGGGACCCATCGGACAGAGGGGAGCTGCTGTCCCCGGCGATTCCGGGGAGTTCCGATCTCGTGTTGATGATCGGAAAAGTTCACGTCGAAGAGCTCGCCGAGTAGAACAAGTGTACCAAAAATTAGCTCAATCGGATACTATTTAGTACCTGATCGGTACAAATATAACTCGGCAATAATGGGTTTGAGTGGGTATGATCTAGTGTTTTGGATGCATTCTCTTCAAGATAAAAATGTTTCAATTAGGTACTAAATGATATCCGATTGAGCTAATATTTGGTATACTTGTTCTACTCGGCGAGCTCTTCGATGTGAACGTTTCCGATCATCGACACGAGACCGGAACTCCCCAGAATCGCCGGGGACAGCAGGTGCTGTCCCTTGCCAGGGACAGCAGCTCCCCGGTGAACAAGTGAACATCACATAACTACAACATAAGTGATAACATGCAAGTGTCGAGTCCAGCAAGCAAACTTCCACTTTCCGGTTTCCACTTTTACCACAAATCCAAGCCCTTATTAGTTTAAAAAAAAAATAGAAAATTAGAGATAATTAAATGCAAAAATATGAGAGAGAGAGAGAGAGAGAGAGAGAGAGAGAGAGAGAGGTGAGGCGGTGGTAGCTGTAGGGTTAGAAAATTTAAACGTATAGCGGATCTCATCCACACCCTTAAATGCGGATCCTCACCTCACTTTCTCGATAAAATTTTCATCTTCCGAACCATTCAATGTGTTTAAAACGTGTTTTTAAGGATCTCTATGAGAAATCCGCAAAAACAAATGATCGGGAAGGGCTTCATCAAATCAGTTTTTCATAAGACTGTACATTTTTTGTTTTTATGAAAAAACGATCGGATGCAGCCCTTGCCGTTCATTTTTTTTTAACGATCGGATGAAGGTGCGAACGAGATGCGGACGGAAGGGGTGTGGATGACATCAACCCTGTGTGTGTGTGTGTGCGCGCGCGCGCGTGTGTGTGTGTGTGTGTGTGTGAGAGAGAGAGAGAGAGAGAAAGAGAGAGAGAGTATATATATATGATCCAGTCCGGTTTTGGGGCTAAATTGGAAATTGGACCGATTTTTCAGCTTTCCCGATGCTCCAAACTGGGACTGGACCGGATGAAAAAAAAAAAAGGAGGCCGAAACTAGCCGGTTCGGTCCGATTTTCAGTCCAGTCCGGTTTAAACTTTCACCCCTAATTGGCAGAGACGGAGCTCAAGAAGGGGGAGATGGAACATGCCACCTCCAGGTCCAAAAAAAATATTTTTGTATTGCAAGAGCAGTGTAATTCTTCAAAACGCCTATATTATTTTTTTGCATTACGCATATTGATGGGTGATTAATCGAAGAAAGTGTGTAATTTTTGGATGTTAAATATATTGATACATGATTAATCTATGAAGAAGTGTATACTTTCGGGTGTTAGAAATAATCAATCTTAGAAAATTTGTACCTTTTTTATACTAATTACTCCGTTTACACGTAAAAATAATCCACTACCAATTAACATACAATTTTCAGATAAAAAAATAAGCACATCCATGCATGATTCTTACATTTCTTGATACAAAACTAAATAACTAATTGAGATTTTCATCCAAAAATTGCACGTCGTTTTCTAATAGACTATCTTTGTAGGACGAAGGGAGGAAGAATATCGATTTATAGTCAGTGGCGGCTCCAGAAGAATAAATCAAAATTTCAAAGTCTATGTTTGTTCAAGAGCACGTGTCTGTTTCAGAGTCTTGCAATGTATCTCAACCAATTCCTCATATTTATTTGGGAATCTATGTTTGTCTTAATGATAAAGACTTTATTTCAATAAACTCTTACTGTTCCATTACTGTTCCATTACGTTGAAATGTACAACTTCATTCGGAATCGGAAAAAAAGTGCCAACAAAATACAAGCTATGAAACCTAAGAAAAAAATTACTCCCTCCGTCCCAAATTGTTTGTCCATTTTGGATATTCGTGCCAATTTCAATCGCTTATATCTTTCAATATAAATCTCAAAAAATATTCAATATCGATCTTGTCTGATAGTTCTCGATGAGTTTTATAATACAAAGTATTCACAATTGCAAAAAACATTATAAATTGAAAGATATAACCATCGAAAAATGGCACGAGTTTCAAAAATAGATAAACAATTTGGGACGGATGTAGTACAACCATGGACAAATTTCCAACATTGGCTTTTGTGGGCACCCGTGACCTCCGCGAGAAATTTTGAAATGACTAGAACATCGCATTTGTTAGAGTCATCACTTGGATTTTAGGTAAACCAAGCAACCAAATTCAACGTACAAAATTGGAGACTACGATCTGTCGTAACCAGAGTGATCTTGGTTTGGAAGCTAAGTTACGGGATGTGAAGTTTTTATTTGAAAAATGCACCCATCCCACCTAACTGAAATGGTTAGTCTCTACTCATATTTATGGGATTTTAAAAGTGTTTTAAAAGTGATTTTGACAACTACAAAAAATGGAACAATGAAACAAAAATTAACAATGAATGAGGCTAGTTTAAAAGAAAGAATAGTAACCGAAAATGATAAAATACGCGAAAACTGAACTTCTTGAATCAATGCCCGGATAATCCCCTCAAAAACACGAATTCGACGAATATAACTCTGTTCACCGTGAAAAACACTTTACTTAACTAATACTTTAAAAAACTTGGATTAAGGACAAAGCTTTGGTTAATTTTGGAGATTGAGCTTTGGACTAATATTTTTGAGATTTTGGTGGCTGCTTTTTGAAGAGGCCTTTTTTTTTGTTTTTGGAAAGAAAACACTAGAGGAAAGTTTAGGATACAAGGAATAGGCTAGAACAAGGTTTTTAGGCTAGGATTTCTTGAGGTTTCTTGTTGTGTGTTGAAATGAGGAGTTTAGGTACCCTTTTATAGGCTTAGAAGAAGCTTCCACACTTCAATTAAAATGAGCATGGACAGCCATGGTCGTGCTGCAAAATTTTTTCTGGATATTCCTTGCGCCCGCAAGGTTATAGTATTGTGCTTGAACGTTTGACCTTACGTCCGCAAGGTCAAACTTTACAGTGTGAAGACCCATACTCATGCGTTCATCTTTCTGTGGTTGCATGTGTTGGGTGCTGTTTTGGTCCAGAAATGGCTTTCATAAGGCTAAGAATTGGGCTCATTTGTTGGGCTTTATGATTGGGCCAAATAAATGGGTTATGGGTGGATTTATTGGACTTATAAAGGTTGATTGGGTTTTTTCTTGGATTGATGGACTTTTGGAATGGTAAATCCAAATTAATCGAAGCATTAGTTAAATAAAATAAATTTCACAATATCATTAGTAATTTTTCATCATTGGAGATGCATCCATACTCTTACTTAGGATTCACGGATAATCAAATTGGGGTGTCTATAGCCTTGTGCACACTGGTTCGTTGTTCAACTTGTAATGCACTTGCGGATGTTGAAGCACTGTCACTTGTTGAATGTTTCGTTTGGCCCGACTACATATTTCTGACCTAATAACTCTCCACATGAAATTTAGTAATGCTATTTTAGCTTCATCCATTGTGTTGTACCTTTTCTTCAAGCTCCCAAAATATCCATTAACTTGGACTTCAGTTTCCTCCCAAGTGTTGTAGATCCCCGGACGATGTCCAACAACAACCACCCAATAGACTATCTATGTTGACTTGTCATTCAATAATCTATTCCAAAAAAAACAGTAGTCACATTTTAACTTCAACAAATAGTAAAAGGTTTTCATATATTTACTTGGCTCAGATATTTTATTCATGGGCACGAATTGCACAAGTTGGCTACAACTTATGTTGCCAACTGGTGATTAATAAACAGATAGGATCAAAAAACAACTCCAAATACACAAAATTTGAAGGCCAGATTTTAATAAATAAAGCCTAGAAATGCATCAAATGCAACCTTATTATGAACATTTGTTTCCCCTTCTCTACCCATAAATGAACAAACAAAGAAGGGTTAATTTCACAGCCCAGATTTTCCCAAAAAATTAGCCCAGATTTCAAACTAAATAGGGCATGCCACTGACAAGAAATCAAGAAACACATGGTGGGTTTGTTTCACTGGCCAGAAGCCTAGATTTTAGCAAACACAAGGCGCCGAATTGGCAGCCCAGAATTCCACAAAACATTTACCCAGATTTCAACAAAAAAATAGCCACACTTACTGGCCAGATTTTAATAAATACAAGGGGTGGCATTGGCAGCTATCTCTCTCTCTCTCTCTCTCTCTCTCTCTCTCTTTCTCACACACACACACAACATATGCCCACATTTCTACAAAAATAGGCCCAGAAATTTCCGAAATTCAATAAAGAGAAGGCCTAATTTCACAGCCCAGAAATGACTAAAGAATAAGCCAATATTTGAACAAAAACATGATATGTTAACTGCACATAAATCAACAAACACACATGGTGATTTCACTGCCTAGAAATGAACAACATATGAACAAAAACGAAATAGACCCAGAAACTGGCCACATTTCAACAAACAGAAGGTGTGATTTCCACACAACATATACCCAGATTTCTATATTTCACAGGCCCAAAAACTGCCCAGAATTCAACAAACACATATCTAGCTTTCACACCCCTGAAATGACCAAAGAATGAGCCAACAATTGAACAAAAAAATAGTATATTAACTACCCATAAATGATCAAACACGGGGTGATTTTATTGCCCAAAAATGAACAACATATGAATATAAAACAGGCCCAGAGACAGGCCCAATTTCAACAAATAGAAAGCCTTATTTCATAGGCCAGAAATGGCCAAACAATATGCCAACATTTGAACAAAAACATAGTCAACTTCCTAGAAATCAACAAACACACGGGGTGATCTCAAAGCATGCACAAACTCACCATATCTATAAAAATAAGGCAACATTTGAAAAAAAAAAAAAACAGGTATGTTATCTGCAATTTCACTGCCCAGAATTCAACAAATGGAAGGTGTGATCTCACTGCTTACTGGTTCATAGTTTTTTGTCATAATAAAAATTGTCTCAATCAATTCATAGCATTATGACTCAGAGAAGATTTTGGGAAGCATTTGTGCTACTTTTGGCTACATCAAGGTGCCCCGCCAAAGTAACAGTCAAAGCCAATATTTTGTACAAACCATATAGCATCATTGCCCAATATATGTTAAATTCAAACTTTATATTATAATTTTTAATTTTGGGCAGTGAAATTTGGGCCTGTGTTCATTGAAATCTAGGCTGTGTTCATTGAAATCTAGGCTTGTTCTTTGTGAAATTCTGGACTGTCAAATCACTCCTTTTATGATCATTCAACTTACCAACAATAGCAGCTACCACTTCCATACACGTGCACTGACACACTCACACACACAACCCATATTGGTTTTGAGATTAGTTTTAATGCTCACAATGCTCGTCATTGCCATTAAACTTGAAACATGAGAACATTACATAAATACCAAAACACAGAAGAAGTACATCATAGTTTTGCCCTAATTTCTGAGATTGTCACTGAGTTTGCCCTAATTCCAAAAGTGCACATTTAGGCTCAGAAATTATCCTTGTGAATTCACCGTATCACTTGCATGCAACTAAGTTGCCATTCCGTCTCTCAATAGGTGCAAATACAAATACATAGTAATTAGAATGTTGTAAATACACCATCATCGCCCTACCACACCATTACGTCATACTTCCCATTACATTGTCACTGAGTTTCCCTAAATTGACATCAAGGCATTAAAGGCCAAATGTTAAAGGATTAAAGTTATTATAGTCATCCAAAAGTCTACTTAGTTGCCATTAAGGCCAAAATATAATTGTTTGTGACAAACCACAAGCCTACATGATTTTCGAAAATAGCTTCCCTTGTAACAACATCTCCGCCCATTGTTGCATGTATTATGCATGTATGCTATAGAAGTTGTCAACCTTTTCTTTCGGAGTTTCGGCCGATCGTTCGGGACGCGTCGACATGGAGCATTTCCAGGCTTGATTAGATTTTGGAGGCAGCAATGGCAGGTTTGGGGAATCATTTGGATGGGCTGACATGGAGCGTTTTAATCGGTTTTGTTTTGGTCTCTCGTTTGGCTCCTTGCCAACCGTTGGGGTCCGATGTGGTCTGTTGCGTCTAGTGGTTGTGAGGGTGAAATTCCCTCCTCCGTTTGTTGTTTTGGACGTAACTTCCCATCTTCCCTTTTAATCTTTGTATTTCTTCAGAGATTAATAAAGTTCTTTGATTATCAAAAAAAAAAAAACCTTTTCTTTTGCCTCTAAAATCATGGCATTGGCGGTAAACCTATCAACCATTTTGCATGTCAAGTTTAATTAGCTCGCTAAACACCTTATTTCTTTTTTCAGAGAGTTTTCGCTCATACCCTACCGCATCGACGAGTTTTTCCATCACCTCTCTGCTCTCAGCCATGTAACTCCCAAATGCGTCATGAAGGGCCACTTGTTTTACATTGGCCTTTGACATCTGGAGATTTGCAATGGAACTGTTGGCATTGCTCGTGGGAGTGTTGGCATTGTTTATGGGAGTATTTGGATTGCTAGTTTGCGAACCATCAAGTAGGTCCACAAAAGTCCCACTTCCATACACAAACTCACAATTTGCAAACCTTGGAGTATGTTAGTCATTTGGTGTCAACGCTTATATCTTCAAAATTGATATCCTCAACTTCAATGTCCTCCAGATCCTCAGCTAATCCACCGGTAGCCCTATCCTTTCCAAACAATATTTGTCAACTTTCATCTATGAGGAAAGCCTTCTCATTCATCCCTTTGGCTTTAGGATGGAACTGCAACTACAATTTGGAAGGAATACATTTACATTTTAAAGACAAAGAGATTGTGCCTAAGTTAAAATGAAAGGGCTTTGTAAAGTCACCTTCTCATGTTCCTCTCACACTTGCTCGGAATCCACTTCGATGGATTTAATGACATGGACTCGTGTCAACAAGCACACCATACTTCTCTTTCCAATTTTTAACCTTTGATTCAATGTTCAGTTGAGCTTTTATAGTTGTCCCGGGCAACACCTTCTAACGCTTTCTTCGCGGTGTTGAAGAAGCCCAACTTTAAGCCGTTTTCGGCTCTCCACTTCACGCCATCGCTGAACTCATCCAACATGCATCCAAGTAGGGCGTCCTCTTTAAGATTCCATAGCCTATGAGATTATTGTCTTTTCATATTGTATGAATTGTTAAACGTGTCTAGTTAGGAGATTACAACAAGGAGAATGGGTCCAAAAACATTTCCTACTCCCCACCATGACCATTAGCTAACCAATGGTTGTACATTTTGACTTCCATGTTATCCCTCATCTAGGTCCATTGGGTGGTTGGCTCAACGGTTGTAATGTATTTATCTGGTGGGACGTTACACAGGTTCTCTTGCTCCCACAAAGTGTATTGATGTTCAACCGGATCCACTATCATCTCTCTTTTGACAAGGCTGAGGAGAAGGCAACAGGCAGTGACGATATGACATTGAGTACTAATGGGGTAGTAGGAGCTAGATCTCAAGATTCCAAATCTCATCTTCAGGACCCTGAATACTCTTTCTACACAATTTTTTGCCAAATTTTGCTCATGTTTAAGTACTCTTCCCGACTCTAGGGCATATGTCCTTGTCTCCAAATGTTAATGTGGTATTGTTGACCCTTGCACGGTGCTAATAATCCCGGCCCACTAGTGTAACTAGCATCGACAAGGTAGTAAGGACCTACAAATTTCAATTGAAGGCCTATGTGAGTACATCAACACAATTATGGAGGTTTGTAGTGTAATGGAAAGGTTTTAAAGTGACCCTGTGGAATTTTCAAGTCATGAGGCCTCATCAAAGAGTTCTGGAGCACTCTCGAGTCTGTGGCGGATCCTACCCAACCATACAACGCATATATGAATTGCAAAACTCGACTACAAACTCCTAAGACATTTCTCGCGTCGTCACCCTTCCTTGATCTATAGCGTGCCCTGTTCTTGTTTAAGGGGAGGATGGGTACAAAGATACCATCTAAAGCCCCTAGAAAGCTATGTTTATGACAAGAGGCACAGATTTTAGCACTCACATGTTTGTAATAATGAAGAATTTGCAGAAAATGTTATTAACGTAGTTAGTAAGGTGATTTTACCTCAAACCACTTCCACCTGGGACCGGCTGATTAGAAGGAACAGGTTGGGGATGATGCCACAATAGATTGTACCAACCTCGCAAAATTGCCAACAAAACTTCGTTGAAATGCTTACTAATTGTTTCCCCGGACCTTAGAAATTGAAACTTGGTAGGCATATTCTTATTATAATGCGCAAGGATCCACAAAAATATAGCAATCTTCTTCACGAGTGTGACATTCCTGGAGTTCTATAGGACTCTTTTCTCTAATAAATGTACCAACCTGATGAATGTATGTATATTTACCCTCAATAGTTCATGGCAAACAGTGTCACTGCCACCTACTACCCTATTCAATGCGTTTACTTGGGGTTGGCAAACATTTGGATTCATACAAATACGGGGCCTTCATCGAAACGGTTCAGCAATCAAGTCCATAATTAACATGTAAAGCAGGAGAGTAGTATTGACTACTCTCATGAAACATAGGACTGCTACTAAAGCCTTACGCTTTGACTTCTTCCTTCGTTCACGTTTCGTTAGTCTTGCCATCTGTTTTCAAATAACTCATCTTACGAAATTAGAAAAAACAAACTATGGCAAACTATGAACAACCTCATATATTATGGCATACTATGACAAATCTCAACAATTAGGCCAAACTCAATGACAATCAGAAGTTAGGCCAAATCTCATCAATTAAGGTAAACTGAGTTACAATGAAAGAAATTAGGGCAAACTATGAAAATTGGAACAAATTAGGGGAAAAATTCGTTTTCAATCTCAGAAATTGTGCCAAAGTTTGAGTGACAATCCTAGAAATTAGGTAATCGGGCAAACTATGATAAATCGAACTACTTTGGGCTTACTCTTCGTGAAATTAGGGCGAAATATGAGTGACAATCCCAAAAATTAGGGCAAACTATGATAAATCGAACTAATTCGAGCTTACTCTTTGTGAAATTAGGGCAAACTATGAGTGGTAATCCCAGAAATTAGAGCAAATTGTGATAAATCGAATACTCTTTGCGAAATTAGGACAACTGTGACAATCCTGGAAAGTAGGGCAAACAATGATAAATTGAACAGGGGTTCCAAATTCGTCAGAAATCTTAGAAAATTTAGCAAACTCAATATAAATTTATGCAAACAGTGATGAGAAATCTCTTAAATTAAGGGAAAGCATGAACAATTTCAGAAATTAGGGCTTACAAACAAGTTCGAAATCCTTTGAAACCCAGAAATTAGGGCTAAACCATGTCAGTCGAACTAGTTTGAAATCGGGTGAATTGAGTGGGTTTTCAATATGCGAAGTCCAAAATCGAGAACAATAGAGTCGCAACAGTACACAAATGGTGACGAGTATCTTTTCTCTCTTTTTCCTACCTCTCTTTGAAAACCAAACCCTAATGACCAGATCTGGTGATATGCGACTAAGAGTCACCGATTTGGAGAGGTAAAACCGTACTAGAATTCACCCAAATTAGCCAGATTTTTTAACGATAGGGATGGAGCTCGGCTTCACAAATCCACCTGAGGGGTGATTTGTATTCCAAACAGTAAAGAAATCGGCCGATTAGAGATGAGCCTAGGAGTACATATTCGCCCGCCTCACGTATCCGGGGCCAAATCTGGCTTCCAAATAGGGCGTCAAATCCACCCTCCTATATCCATCCAAAACTAAATTCATCATCCAAATGGGCCGATATCAGAGCGAGAGCAGGGATGGCGACAGTTGCGGTTGCACACAGGATAGGCGCGGGAGTGCAGTGGCAGATGGAGCTGATGTCAGGCATGGTCAGGCAGTATGGGTGTTGTGACGTGAGCAGGGATGCATTCTCTCAGGTGTTGCATCTTTGTTGATGGGTGCGGATACACTTGTTTGGTAATGACACAGGCGCTTACAAGAGTGACAGGTCGGAGTTGGTTAGCAGTGATCGGAGGCAGTCTGGTTCAATCGGATTTGAAGACCTATTATCAGGATTTGCAGTTGTGATTAGAGCTGCATTGGATTGGATGATGGGCCACCACACAGGCTTGTGGGAGTGCAGTGGCAGATGGAGCTGATGTCAGGCATGGTCAGGCAGTATGGGTGTTGTGACGTGAGCAGGGATGGCGACAGTTGCGGTTGCACACAGGATAGGCGCGGGATTGTACTGAGGAGTTGCAACCGGGATGGTACTGGATGCGCTGGGAGTCGAATCAGGAGTGTGCAGGATGCTAGCTAGAAATGGGGATGCAATTGGTTGTTCAGGGTATGTTCACGGGAGCTCCGGACAGATGGATTGAGATGGAGATCAGATGATACATACTGGTATTCTCTTTCTTCTGTGGTTTTTGTGACGGATTATCTTTCCAGTTATGAGCTCATGTTGGTGTGGAAAGATGGAGTCATGGATTATGTCCTGTGATTGGACATGTGCATCTGGGTTTTGGATGCCTGGATGCGGGCACTCCGAATTAGGGGGTGTAGGATTATGATCAACCGCGGAAGATCTGGCTTGCAGGGATACATTCATTCGAGTAGTGTGCCCGGTTGGGGTGCGGATATGCTTGTTTGGGAATGACACAGGCGCCTGTCAGAGCGGTAGATTAGTTTAAGCCACGGAGATATAGCAGGATTTGTTCACATCCCGGATTCACAAAAGGAGTATCCCAGTTTTGGGGGTGCGGAGGTACTCGGTGGGGGATGCGGTGTCAGAGAAGGAGTCAGCCTCATCACAGATGGTGTGTGAGATCATTTGGAGGAGTGAGCCTCTGGTGTGGACAGAGGGTTGCTGCATTCTCTTGACAGGACAGGATGCTAGAGTGGCGGAGCACGGCGATGAAGCTGCGGGCGCTTCTTTTGGAAAGCGCGAGTGCTTCTATTGGTGAGCGCATACACTTCGGGTTTGAGGTGTGCGAATGGAGGCATTCTTTTTGAGGGGGTGCGATACTCGGACTTTCTGATTGGCTGCGGAATCTGGTTTTGCAAGGATACACTCTTTCGGGATTTGTGTACTCTGTTTGGTGGTGCATGGATGCTCGACTGGCTAGTGACACTGGCGCTTGCCAGAGTTAGCTGATTGGAGGAGGCGACATAGGGGTGTTGCAAACGACTTTGCCCACTCTGTGTGGAGGGGGTGATTGTTGGGATTTCACCCCGTGTGGGCCGATGGGCTTAGGCCCAGAGGGAGTGATTAGGGTTTTTTGTTGTATCTCTATTTATACTCATTGATGCCTAGTTGATTAAGTGTGGTAGCACAATGTAGAGAGAGAGACGCAGAGAGTGTGAGAGGGGGAGCCGGTTGTGGCTCTCCCGGAGAGAGAGATACACGAGAGAACTGGTGAGGATTTCATTATTGTGAGATTGAGTGTGAGTGTGTAACACAAGAACACGGAGTTTCTCCAGATTATAGTGAAACCCCCCTCCCCGTGGATGTAGGTCCGATTGGCCGAACCACGTATATTTGTGTGTTGTGTTTCTCTTGATTTTACTGCTTCTGTTGTGAGTGGTGCGTTGTTGGAATCCTAACAGGGAAAGGGTTTAGACGATTGAACCCAGACCGGCTCATTTTTTACCCGGTTTGAGTGCTTCTTAACCCGTGAGATTGGAGGCCTTTTCCTAGGCCGTTGGATCTCCTGGGCCGTTGGATAGATCCAACGGCCAGCGTTAAAAGTCCGCATTTAGGCTATTTGAGGGAGTCCTTAGGTGATTGGCATTGTGTGTGTGTATATATACACATATACATACCAATTAAGGCTAAAAGAATCAGTATAACTATACTTATTTCCGACTTGCCCAGCCAAGTGGAAAAGTTCTGGTACGCCAGACGCACAAGCAAGGGTTCGATTCCCAACCGACTCCTTGTGTTTTTTGTAATAAATATGTATACTGGTTCAGTTCGGCTCAGCTCAGCTCATAACACCTCTTAACCGGAAACTGAACCGGTTTCCCGGTTCTTCCAACTCACCGAACTGGATGAATTAAAATAGAACCGAAATTTTCTAGTTCGGTCCGGTTCTTTGGTTCGGTTTGGTTCTTCCGGTTCAACTTTCACCCCTAAGTATAGCACTTGTGCGCCCAAGTGCTTCCCTCGAGGCCATTGTTTAAAAGTCAATTTTTTTACACAGATTTACCGAGGTTCTGGGATGTCAATTTTATTTTTATTTGGTGATCATATCAAATTTGCATAAGAAAAATCTCTCTGATCAAAAAAATAGATTTTATGTTATTGAAAGAAATTCTTGAAATTAGATCTGGCATAGCACTTGTGTGCACAAATATTATTGGTGCGCACAAGTGCAATTCAGTGGTCATTTTCCCATATCTGGTTTGGTCCCTCACATTGCCATTTATTTTTCCAAAGAAAGCCATTTGTTGTTATAATTAAATTTTACCAGAAAATCAAAAAAAAAAAGAAGAAGAAGAAGAATGAGAAAATGTGAATGGTGCTTAGTTCGGATTAAATTCTTTCTTTTCTTAATATTTGCATAATATTCATTTTCATCTCCATATCATAGTTCTAGAATATTTTCCTTGTTTCCTATCCCCATACATGTCAAGTTTTATAATCAAATATTTTATATTAAATTCCACAAACATTAAAGTAGAGACCGATCTCGCGTCGGGTGAGAGAAGTACCGTAAAACCTTTCCCCTCTCGTAATCTAGCTCCGAACCAAAAATCATTTTGGTTAAAATGATCAGTTGTAAAACCTTTTTCAAAACACGGCACAGAAGTCATATTTTTCAGGACAGGTAATTTTTCACAAACCCGGGTGGTGACTCCAAAACAAAATCAAATTTTCAAATCGGCGAAGTCAAGGTCCAAGTGGTAGCATCCACACAGTGATGAGAAATCTCTGAAATTAAGGGAAATCATGAACAATTTCAAAAATTAGGCTTACAAACGAGTTCGAAATCCTTTGGAAACCCAGAAATTAGGTCTAAACCATGTCAACAATACTAGTTTGAAATCGGACGTATGGAGTGGGTTTTCAATACGCGAAGTCCAAAATCGAAAACAACAATGGAATACAATCATTACCTGAGTGAAAATGTTGAAGAAGAGGCCGAGAGGAGCTACAATGGAGTCGCAACAGTGCGAAAATGGCGACGAATATCCCTTCTCTCTTTCTCCTTCCTCTCTTTGAAAACCAAACCCTGATGATCAGATCTGGTGATATGCGACCAAGAGGGTCGATTTGGAGGGGTAAAACCATACTAAAATTCACCCAAATTAGCCGGATTTGTTAACGATAGGGATGGAGCTCGGCTTCATAAATCCACCTGAGGGGTGATTTGTACATATCCTCCCGCCTCACATATCTGGGGCCAAATCTGACTTCCAAACAAGGCGTCAAATCCACCCTCCTTCTATATCCATCCAAAACTAAATTCATCATCCAAACGGGCCAATACCAGAGTAAGTGTTCAAAACGAAAACCCAAAATGAAACTACTTCATGTACTATAAACTTCTTTTCTCCCTTTTAAGGTGTTCAAGTGACCACCTAGTACCTAGTGTGGAGCCGCCAGTGTTTTGGATGTCACCTTCGGGTCAGAATTCTGGCTCCATCCCCGGCTATAGGGTTTTAAGGTTTGAAACATTTCCAATGTTATCAGCTCTGTAACGCCCCGCATTTTTGGGATACGTTATGGATTATTATTACAATTTAAAGTCGGTCTTAAACGGTAATAATAATAACCAAAAATACATATAGATGATCTATCCTTCACAGATTACAAAAAGGTAGACTGGGTGGGTTCTACGGCTCCGCAAATCTCTCCGCCTGGTGGATCTCCATCTCGGCAGCTCCTCCGGCTCCGTGTTCTCCGTAGAGGTCCTCCTGTTCATTATGATAATCTAGCATAATAGCCAGAGTTGCGAAGCAACATCGTGGTATTATGCCAGGGCGAACCGTGAGCGAGGACGCTCAATAGATACCCTACCTTAATCTTAAACTAGCAATTCTAGAACAATATTGTAGGTGGCAGGTAAATAGTTGAAAAATCATTTATCAAAACAGTAAGTTCATGCGTGTCAATGCATCAGTATCACATCCAAATCAGAGTGCAGCTTTAATAAAATCAGTATCTCGTTTCTTTTAAGAAAAATCAGAGTACAGTATCAGTATCTCGTATCACTTTCTCATAACAGCATTCTTCTTCAAATTTCAACCATGTCAACATCTCACATCTCTCGAAAGTTATTGGCCCGTTCTACAACCCCTTTCTAACGGTCACCAACCTTTCCGTTCGAAGGGTCGGCTACCCATAAACTGACTCCTGCAGTATGAGGTCCGCTAACTCCGCGTCACACACGACATAGTCCCAGCTACCCATATCACTGAATCCCCACCAGTCTGTTTATGAGGTCCGCTTGCTATGTGTTGTACTGAGTAAGTTCTAACCGTCAAATTCACCCGCGGAATTTGAGGAGAAACTTCAAACAGCACTACCGTATAGTTCCATTGAGCTTTGACCACCAGTTCACCCCGGGGAACTGAGGCGGGACTCCAATGGCAGTATTGTTTATATTATAGTTCCATTGAGCTTTGACCACCAGTTCACACCGGGGAACTGAGGCGGGACTCTAATGGCAGTATTGTTTATAGTATAGTTCCATTGAGCTTTGACCACCAGTTCACACCGGGGAACTGAGGCGGGACTCCAATGGCAGTATTGTTTATAGTATAGTTCCATTGAGCTTTGACCACCAGTTCACACCGGGGAACTGAGGCGGGACTCCAATGGCAGTATTTTATTTACAACAGCATTTTCATTCTCATCTCTATTTCTTCTTGTAAAAACAATCGATCATTTTCTTGAAAAACGTATCGTGTCGTACCGTCTCGAAAAACATGCACATGCCATATTACATAAAAATCTTCCGTTTAGAAATCGTTTCACGATAAACTTTTCGTTTAAAAATATTTCACGATAACCGTGTTACTTTAGGTATAAAATCTCGTTGGTGACTTTCCTTAGACAAATGAGATAACCAGGAGAGTCCCAGGCTGGATGGCCGCACGAATGCAATTACTGGCACCATTCCTTTCTTAGACAGCGCTAGGCATATCTTTTTTGACAGACCCTCAAGGGTGTTAGCCTTGGGTTAATCTCAACAGTCCAAGTACAGTCAAAACACTTTGAAGTCGCTTTAAGAAAAGTTTAGTCGGCTATTTTCCAAAAATCAATTGGGCAGCATAACGGCGTAAATTTGAAAAGTCGATTTTCATTCGGGCATTATAACTGGATATTTTAAGTTTTCAAAAGTCCATCGGGCATTATAACGGTGCATTTTGATAAGTCAATTTTAAATCGTGCATAGTATCGACTAAGTGTGTTTTTCAAAGTCTAATTGTTCATAAAATCACTAATCACCAACATAATCACGTTTAATCATAATTAGTCATGTTTAAGCAAAATAATAACCTCCTTAATATGAACTAGTAAATACTAATCTAAAGTTAAGATAAAGTATCTACCTTAATTCCGATGATTAGTCGGAAGCCGAATAGCTAGTTGAATTCCGGCGGCGTAACGACTAGTCGACCTCCGCTCAAACGCTTTCTAGCTAACTTATTTTACCTTTCTAAGATCTAGGGGTGGTCGAGAGTGGTGGAGTGTGGTGGTTTAGGATGAGTTTCAAGAAGAACACTCAAGAACTCATTCAAGAACACTAGAAAGCACAAAGTGGAGAAGTTGGGAGATTTTGGTGTGAGGAAATGAAGTAAGGTGAGTGAGCTATTTATAGAAGATTGTAATTGGGTAAGTAGCCTACCTTGTTAAGTAGTCAAATTTTCTTTCTTCTCATTAATTCAAAAAAATGCAAATTAGGTTTAGTAAAGTCAAAATTAGTAGGAAGACAAAATTGAGCACATGTCTAATTAGTTTTTTAAATAGGCTAAGGCTAGTCAAAATAGGACAACATAAGAGTTGGAAAAATTAGTAGGCCTTCCGGATGCGATGTAGTGAAATACTCGGTGTGCACGCGTTGATTTTACGGCGCGGAAAAATAAATAAAAGGAAATAAACAAACTAGATCTAGTTTCATTCAAATTATTTAACTAACTAGTAAAATATTTTATTTAGCGATATTAAAAATAACTAATCGAATTAATAAACCGAAATTTTTATCTACGAAATTTTGGGTTATTACAACCTATCCCCCTTAACAAATTTCGTCCTCGAAATTCGAATTACTCAACGGATGGAAACAATTGTGGATAGTTGGCTCTCATGGCTTCTTCTCGTTCCCAAGGTTTTTCCTCTATTTCTCGATCTTTCCATAATACTCGTACTAACTGAATGGTTCTGTTGCGGATACGCTTCTCCATGCTGTCCCGGATTTCAATTGGTTCTTCCTCAAAAGTTACGTCCTCATCTATGTCGAGATATTCCTAATTTAACACGTGTTTTGGCAAGGCGAGATACTTCCTTAACATGAAGTCGTGAAAAACGTTATGCACTCGGTATCTGTGGCGGGAGTGCTAATCGGTAGGCCACTTGTTCAATTTTCTCCAAAATCTCAAATGGGCCGATATATCGCGGAGAAAGCTTCCCTTTCTTCCCGAATTTAATTACTCCTCTTTGGGGCCGAATTTTAGAAACACGTGGTCTCCCTCTTTGAACGACAAGGGTCTGTTTCTTCGATCCGCATAACTCTTCTGTCGGCTCTGCGCAGTAAGCAGTCTCTGTTGGATAGGCTTAATCTTCTCGGTCGTCTCTTAACCATTTCAGGTTCTAGTAATCCTATCTCTCCGGCGTCAGTCCAACAAACTTGTGATCCACAAGGGTGGCCGTAAGGTTCCTTCTTTCTTCTTCACGAACAGTGCAGGTGCTCCTCATGGTGAAGTACTCGGTTTGATGTATCATTTCTCTGACGACTCTTGTAGTTGGGTCTTCAATTCCTTCAGTTCTGTCGGCGCTATATGGTATTAGGGCGGTTCCAGGTTAAAGCTTGATGGTAAAATTGATCTATCTTTGTGGCGGTTAATCTAGGTAGATTGTCATGAAACACGTCAGCATAGTCACAGACGATGTGTGGCAGTCCTAACTCTTCTCGGTCAGATTCTTCCAACTGGAGACTAGCTAGCCATCCGAACAGTTGGTTCTGCCATTACGAGCGTCGAGTCGCCGAATTCACAACCTGTCTATCCCCCTTAAAACGAAAGCATGTCCCATCAGGGTGAAAGCTGTTACTATCTTTTGATGGCAATCAACGACAGCTCGATGAGTTGACAGCCAATCCATCTCCATAATTAAGCCGAAGTCAACCATCTTGATCACGCGTAAATTGCAAGTTAGTCGAATATTACTTACTTCTAACTCGCAGCCTCTACAGATTAGATTAACTGGTAAACTAGCGCTTAAAGGTGATGCTATTGTCATCTGGTTCTCTAAGGGTTCAGTGTCTAATCCTAGCGTAGATACGCATGCAGCTGCTATAAACGAACACGATGCTCCAATGTCAAATAAAGCTTGTACGCAGGTACTGAATAGCAGTAGCGTACCTTGAATCACAGAAGGTTCCTGCTCCTGGATGTGATCCTCAGCATGCAGAGCATACAAGCGTCCTGTCCCGTTCTGAGGTGCCTTGACCTGCTGCTTTCCATTCCAGTTATTCTGATGTGCTGGCTTAGCGTTCTGTTGCATAGGCTGTTTGCCATAGTTCTGAGGCGGCTGCGGCTGCTGCTGATTCCCATAGGTGAAACCGTCCTTCCTCGGATGAGGACAGTTGCGACTGTAGTGTCCATAGCCCGCACAGTTGTAACACTTGACTAGTTGGTTGTTAGAATTTTGTGGCGGCGGTCCTTGCCTGACTTCATTCCCCCTCCAAGGCTGGGGGTTAACTTGGTTAGGTCTGGCTGGGTAGGGCCTACCATCGTTGTTGTTCTGCACCGTCCTGATGGGTCCTCCCGAACTGCTTCCTTGACGTTTAGTCCGAAAGTCAACGTCCTCCATTTCCATCCTTAGGGCACATTTTACCGCTTCAGCATAGGAAGTATAGCCCATTCCCATCACTATCTTGCGAGTCGAGCCAAGTCCCCATTCAAACTTCCGGACCTTGTCCTCCTCAGTAGGGATAGTAGCACGACCATAGCGGTACAGCTCCTCAAATTTAGCGACGTACTGCGTCACCGTCATTGAACCTTGCTGTAGGTTCTGAAATTCCTGGATCTTTGCCTGCTTTACTAGAGCAGGAAAGTACTTGTCCAAGAAGATATTCTCAAACTCCTCGAAAGTCATGGTCTCAATGTTATAAGTGACCTCAATCATCTCCCACCAGTGTCGGGCTTCTCCTTGGAGTTGGTAGGCAGTGAGAGCTACGCGGTGGTTATCCTGGTTGATTCCTAGAGTGCTGAGAATCACCTTGATCTCCTTCAGCCAAGCCTCGGCTAGGGTAGGGTTAGGTTCACCGTGAAAGACAGGTGGTCGTCTCTTGCAGAACTCGTTCATCGCTTGAGTACGGGTCATGGGTCCAGGTGGGTTGTTAGGTGGGGGTCGGTTTGCGTTGAGCGCAGCAATGAAGGCTTGCATGAGTTGTGCGAGGTCAGGGTTACCGTTGGTTCTGTTGGACGAGTCCTCACCATTGTTACGTGTAATCGCCATTCTAGAGTTGGAAATTCGTAGGGAGATTCAGTCTAGAATACCCTTTTTGAAAACAATAGCACAACACTACGGCTAAAATCTAAATTCGGAAAGGATTTACTGCTGCTAAACGTTATCTTTGAGCACATATTTATACTGAAACTGACATGTGAGCAGGACACATGTCACAAACAGTCAAATCCTAAGTGTTCTCATGTTTCGCTTCCCTACGCTTCGTAATGGCTCATATATGCCTATAACAACACCGTTAGCAAATAGGATATTTGTAGAGTAGCAAAAGTACAAAGTACGGACATCTATTCAAGTTACGCTCTCGGAAAGTGATCTACCCATTCTACCCAAGGCCGAGTGTTTGAACCTAGGGCTCTGATACCACTTGTAACGCCCCGCATTTTTGGGATACGTTATGGATTATTATTACAATTTAAAGTCGGTCTTAAACGGTAATAATAATAACCAAAAATACATATAGATGATCTATCCTTCACAGATTACAAAAAGGTAGACTGGGTGGGTTCTACGGCTCCGCAAATCTCTCCGCCTGGTGGATCTCCATCTCGGCAGCTCCTCCGGCTCCGTGTTCTCCGTAGAGGTCCTCCTGTTCATTATGATAATCTAGCATAATAGCCAGAGTTGCGAAGCAACATCGTGGTATTATGCCAGGGCGAACCGTGAGCGAGGACGCTCAATAGATACCCTACCTTAATCTTAAACTAGCAATTCTAGAACAATATTGTAGGTGGCAGGTAAATAGTTGAAAAATCATTTATCAAAACAGTAAGTTCATGCGTGTCAATGCATCAGTATCACATCCAAATCAGAGTGCAGCTTTAATAAAATCAGTATCTCGTTTCTTTTAAGAAAAATCAGAGTACAGTATCAGTATCTCGTATCACTTTCTCATAACAGCATTCTTCTTCAAATTTCAACCATGTCAACATCTCACATCTCTCGAAAGTTGTTGGCCCGTTCTACAACCCCTTTCTAACGGTCACCAACCTTTCCGTTCGAAGGGTCGGCTACCCATAAACTGACTCCTGCAGTATGAGGTCCGCTAACTCCGCGTCACACACGACATAGTCCCGGCTACCCATATCACTGAATCCCCACCAGTCTGTTTATGAGGTCCGCTTGCTATGTGTTGTACTGAGTAAGTTCTAACCGTCAAATTCACCCGCGGAATTTGAGGAGAAACTTCAAACAGCACTACCGTATAGTTCCATTGAGCTTTGACCACCAGTTCACCCCGGGGAACTGAGGCGGGACTCCAATGGCAGTATTGTTTATAGTATAGTTCCATTGAGCTTTGACCACCAGTTCACACCGGGGAACTGAGGCGGGACTCTAATGGCAGTATTGTTTATAGTATAGTTCCATTGAGCTTTGACCACCAGTTCACACCGGGGAACTGAGGCGGGACTCCAATGGCAGTATTGTTTATAGTATAGTTCCATTGAGCTTTGACCACCAGTTCACACCGGGGAACTGAGGCGGGACTCCAATGGCAGTATTTTATTTACAACAGCATTTTCATTCTCATCTCTATTTCTTCTTGTAAAAACAATCGATCATTTTCTTGAAAAACGTATCGTGTCGTACCGTCTCGAAAAACATGCACATGCCATATTACATAAAAATCTTCCGTTTAGAAATCGTTTCACGATAAACTTTTCGTTTAAAAATATTTCACGATAACCGTGTTACTTTAGGTATAAAATCTCGTTGGTGACTTTCCTTAGACAAATGAGATAACCAGGAGAGTCCCAGGCTGGATGGCCGCACGAATGCAGTTACTGGCACCATTCCTTTCTTAGACAGCGCTAGGCATATCTTTTTTGACAGACCCTCAAGGGTGTTAGCCTTGGGTTAATCTCAACAGTCCAAGTACAGTCAAAACACTTTGAAGTCGCTTTAAGAAAAGTTTAGTCGGCTATTTTCCAAAAATCAATTGGGCAGCATAACGGCGTAAATTTGAAAAGTCGATTTTCATTCGGGCATTATAACTGGATATTTTAAGTTTTCAAAAGTCCATCGGGCATTATAACGGTGCATTTTGATAAGTCAATTTTAAATCGTGCATAGTATCGACTAAGTGTGTTTTTCAAAGTCTAATTGTTCATAAAATCACTAATCACCAACATAATCACGTTTAATCATAATTAGTCATGTTTAAGCAAAATAATAACCTCCTTAATATGAACTAGTAAATACTAATCTAAAGTTAAGATAAAGTATCTACCTTAATTCCGATGATTAGTCGGAAGCCGAATAGCTAGTTGAATTCCGGCGGCGTAACGACTAGTCGACCTCCGCTCAAACGCTTTCTAGCTAACTTATTTTACCTTTCTAAGATCTAGGGGTGGTCGAGAGTGGTGGAGTGTGGTGGTTTAGGATGAGTTTCAAGAAGAACACTCAAGAACTCATTCAAGAACACTAGAAAGCACAAAGTGGAGAAGTTGGGAGATTTTGGTGTGAGGAAATGAAGTAAGGTGAGTGAGCTATTTATAGAAGATTGTAATTGGGTAAGTAGCCTACCTTGTTAAGTAGTCAAATTTTTTTTCTTCTCATTAATTCAAAAAAATGCAAATTAGGTTTAGTAAAGTCAAAATTAGTAGGAAGACAAAATTGAGCACATGTCTAATTAGTTTTTTAAATAGGCTAAGGCTAGTCAAAATAGGACAACATAAGAGTTGGAAAAATTAGTAGGCCTTCCGGATGCGATGTAGTGAAATACTCGGTGTGCACGCGTTGATTTTACGGCGCGGAAAAATAAATAAAAGGAAATAAACAAACTAGATCTAGTTTCATTCAAATTATTTAACTAACTAGTAAAATATTTTATTTAGCGATATTAAAAATAACTAATCGAATTAATAAACCGAAATTTTTATCTACGAAATTTTGGGTTATTACAAGCTCTAATGGGGAAAGCCCACATGGAGTTCTGCTTTCGGCTTTAATCGAGCTCCTCAGTGGTGGACGGTGGGACTCTAGATTAGTCAAAAAACAAAGTGGTAAAATATGTTCAATATTTTTCTACGTAACACATGAGAGCAGAGGCGAACACAAGGGGGTGCAAGGGGGGTTTTGGCCCCTGCACTCCCCCTAATTTTCTTCCTATTTTTAGTACACTTTTGGATTTTGTAAAATTACTGAAGAATGGTCCCCGTAAATTTAGTTACTCATTTGGATGAAGAAATTAAATTGGTGATTTAGACCGGAAAAAAAATTTGATACGTAAATATATGCAGGTTCTAGTTTTGTTTCTCACTATTTTGCAGAAGACGGAGAGATCTAATAACCAACCATAATTCTTTCTTTTCTTCACCATGCAGAGGAGAGGTATGAGGTTGAGTCATGAAAAGGACAAGTTTAGGGCAGAATACTAATGTATAATTGGAGGGGGAGCTAGGAGCGTGTTTACAAATTCGAAGTCAGTACATGGCCTTTTTTTTTTTGCTTCAATCATTCAGTGTATCTTGGTTGTTTTTACTAGATTTCTATCAGTGTTATTTGGACAGTATCGTTGTAAGTGTCGCTGGGCTTTTATGAATGCGAAAGCTTTTCTTCTGTTAAAAAAAAAAAATCATTCAGTGTATCTAAAGTTAAAATTGTCAACGAAGAATGAACATCCCGACTATATTAGCACACCCTTCCCCAACAATCATACAAGTCATCTACGAGGGGCAGAGCTAGAATTTTCCAGCTATAAGGTCGATACTCAATCATAGAAAATTGGTAACAAATATATACATATATCGATCTTTGTGAATATTTTTTGTTAAAATTGTGACTTTTTTTGGTATTCTGTGTGCAATATTCACACCTATTAGACAATTATCAGCGAAATAATAGTAATAGAAAGGGGCAAGAATGTAATTTTAGTAGGAATACTTTTATGCTTAGTTTTTTTTTTTTTTGGGGTATTATTTCGTCTTTAGGGAATTTTTTTTTTTCACAATTTTTTACTTGCCTGATTTCTCTCGTTAAGACAATGTGAATCTAACAAAACTTCAAAAAAGACAAACAAAATTACTCCTACCATTTAGTCAATTTAGAGTCAATTTAGTTAGGAGAAATGACTTGTCCTCTGCTCAATACAAAATACTACCATTTAGTCCATTTAGTTCATTTAGTTAATAGGCTGAACTCACCCTCAATCTGATTACACATAAAATACACTCTGTTTCTAACTATTATTGACCTAGCCAATATATACCAACATTGTGCCCATGTTGGTAGCTTCAGGCTCAAATGATGACCATTTCAACTTTAACCTTATCAAGTGGGTAGCTGAAATACCCTGGAAACACAGAAACACAACCTGAGAACTCCAACAGTATCGGATCCAAAAAACAATCACGATCGTCATCGTAAATACAGGATAATACTCAGTGTTGAACCTCGTCGAGGTTGTTGGGAGAAAGACCAGAGTTACACAGCCCGTCATTATGTGCTCAAATGCCTGCTCTCAGATTCAAACAAAGGAACGCTACTATGCCTGCTTACTAGTACAAATTTAGTATACATTGCACAAGAAAAGCTGAAAAGCTGTATCGGTGACTAACACAAGTTGCTCAATGCGACTAAATCTCTATCCTATACCCATGTAAAAGAAGAGTTTGAACTCACAGAACTTAGCATATCAAATTCCATCATGCAATACCATATAAGAGCCCTAAGACCGCTGCCTCACGCGATGTGAAAATTTAAACTCTTGAAAAGAAAATTTTCCAAAGGAAGTTAATGTATTCGGTAATCAGGAGAGGTCTCTCCACTATCAAGTCTTGGAATGCTGAGAAACGTGAGGAACTAGTTCCTGTCATGGAGAAAAAACAAGATGTCAGACAACTTCGGCTTCCCTATTAGCAACAATACCGCAAAGAAATGAGTAATGTTATTGACCAAGTTTTTGAACAATTTTTTTATGTAGAATGACGAGGAATTTGTGAGCCTTTCGTTTGAAATTAAAAGCCCCACCATTATGCCATAAACTAGGAACAATGCAACCCGCGAAAGGGCAGATGGGCTTACCTCTGAATAGCGCGCATGATCATGATGCACATTAGACGTCTTCACAATCGTCTCCCACTTGGTACCCGTTTCAGATTCTTTGGAACGCTGCTTTTTCTGATGCCACAAGGCAATAGAAGGCAGGGTTTTCCACAGCCATGATTCAGAAGGTGACTTTGGTAAAGGAGGGGGCAGCGGAGACAGCATAGAACCCACAATAAGGTTTCCTTGATCGTCTTCTTTCGAAATACCCCCCTTGTTGGCATCAACAATTCCAGTAGGGTCCAATTTTAAGCAATCTAATGCCCTCGTTTCGTGGTCTCGACCTTGATCAAGTCTCCACCCCTCCCTTCCGGCCTCTTGGCTTCTGACATTGGGTATTCGAGCAGAAGAGGATTTCTCATTATCAACTGAAACTAACGCCATAGATATGCTCCCTCCCTCAAAAATATCCGGGTGTCTCATTTGTCGGAGAAAAGATTCAGAAGTAGAAAAATCTTTGCCAGAAGCCAAACTCTCCTTTCGTGAAGAAATTGAGTCAGAAAGTGGTTGTTCGACAATATTTACAGAATCTACGTACAAAGTTTTCTCAACTGCAGGAATAATTGAGCCTGACACTGGCTTATATCTTTGATGGCCTGAAACATCCTTAGTACCCTTAAAATTCTCAATACCATTGGCTACACCAAGAAACCCCACTCCTTCGCGAAATGGAGATGGGGGTGCTCTATTTCGGTAAGGAGATATACCACCCCGAAGGAAACGACTGGAAGGAGATGTCCCTTTCATCATCTGCAAATCACCAGAACAACTTAATCGATTTGTTTCACCACTTGGCTTATACCTGACCTTATGTAGCTCCTGTGAGCGGGATCGAGGATCCAACTTGTTCCTATAAAGAGCACCAGAATATTTCTGCAGAAACACAAAAATGTCTGTAAAAAAATGAAAACTGTTACCATCGACTTAAGTAATGAAGAGAAGGTCTAGAAATCACCTTTTCAGCTGATTGAGGTAGGGGTCCACTGTGTGAAGTTCTGGCCATTCTGTTTACTTCTTTGGCAGAAGGAGAAGGCGGGAGACGGGCTTCTTTCGTAGAAGAATTCGGGACCTTGGTCCTAACTTTCATCCCTGGCACTGGATTCAGCAGGCACAAAGAATTCTTCAGGCAGAAACGAGAAAACAATCCAAAAGCCTTAACAGTTTTTTTGCTAGTATTAACAGGCTCATCCTCCTCCTCTTCACTTCCTCCCTCTTTATGTTTCACATTATATGGTACAACCACAGAACACTTCTGTTCATGAAGTAGCTTCATTTCACCACTGACCACCTTTTTAACTGGTCTAGGCCGGTCGGGTGTCATAGGTTGCTTCTTTGGACCATACTGAGGTGTATCCAAAACCATAGCCTTCGCTGCGGGTAAGAACCGGTTCATCATAAAATCTTTGGTTTGTGTATCAGCAGAAAAGTTGCCGCACCGATCTGACCAACCAAATCCACTTAAACCACTCCCACTACATTTCATTGACACTGTGTCTGTTGGAGATAGGGTGTCAAGCGCGTCCGAATAATCATCACCTTCGCTTTCTGAATCACATGCGTCCCCTTCAGCATTCACTGTTTTTTTCAAGCTCTCCCATAAAGTGGATATCTCGTTAGGAATAGGGGAAGAATGAATTTGAGGCTTAAACACACTGCGATCTTCGTATGGGTTTAGGGTATCACAAGCCCTTCCAGGGGGAAGCCTTGGTGTATTTGAAGGCTCCAATGGAGATTGATTTTCTCCTTTTGCTTTACCAGGAATTTGCTCCCACGTAAAAGGAACTGCGGCTGGTTTTGTCACCTGTTCTAGTTCCCAGTCCGATTTACATACAGGAAGAGACTGCTGTCTATGTGGAAGTGACTTCTCAGTTTTTTTCTTGTTCAGTTCTTTTGAAGAAGCCAATTTTGATGAAAATCGCCTCACCGAGAGCAATGGCTGATCCAAATCCAATTGCTTTTTCTGCATTATGTCTTACACCTCTTTTCTCTCTTAGAATCAAAATCGAGAACTGACCATAATATACTGATCAACAAAGGGAGAGTGAATCAATTAAGGTGTTAGATGTAAAAAAAAAAAAAAAACATTTATTGATTTTTCCTAATATACTTGTAAAACAAAGGAAAGTTCATGAAAATAATACAGTCCACTAAAATTAGGAATAATTCCATTCTTGGATACACGAGATAAAAACGTACGTTCATACCATTTGATACCAGATAACCCAAAAACTGTAAGTAAACATCATGCGACCTCCGAATCAATACTAAAGACAATGAAACAAAATAGAAATTAACAACAAAAAAGCAATTAACCTTCCCTTTATTCCCAAATTGGGAAAATGGTTATCTAATCAGGGAAAGAATTAGAAAACCGTGGTTGTCGAATAAAAACTGTTTTCCCCTTTTACATGTGAAAACAAAGGAAGGATCATGAAGACAATACATCTACCCAAACTAGGAGCAATTCTGTTATTGGATACACAAGATACAAGAAGATTCATACATCTAGAGCGACAAACAACTAAGACCGTATATTCTGATTTTTGAAAGCTTCAGAGAAAATTTATGTGTTTTAAGGAAATTTTGGAAACAAAACCCCAAACCAAATCAAGAAACTAAAATCTTTGAATTCGAAAATGAAAGAGAAAAACAAGAAAGAAAAAAATATTCAGCAATGCATTAGTCTTAGCTGAGTTACATGTTATTTTCAGATATTGAATCCGAACCAAATATCACGTAAAATCCAAAAATACAAGAAATTAAGTGGAAGCAGGTTCTAATCATCAGAATTAAATGCTTTCTAAAATCAAGAAAATCAAATCTTGATTAACAAACTTCAAAGAATTAATTCTCCAGTAAAATGGGCATGCATGAAAATCAGAAATTTCCACAAGCCCTCATCGTGTTTCCGAAAACAGAATTGTACAACAACCATTCTTGCAAAATCAAAATCAACATTTACTGAAAAAATCAACACAGATCAAGAAAGATACCGTAAAGAACAATGAGGGAGAGGATACCTAAGAGAGACAGTGGTCAGCGGGTTCTGGGTGTTTGTGGCCGGGAATGATGGCGAGAGTAGAGGAAAGAGTGAAAAGAAGGAAAAGTGTGTAGAGTGTGTAGACTGTAGAGTGAGAATTTTAGAGAGAGAGAGAGAGAGAGAGAGAACTTGACTACGCTTATGCTTTTTGTGATGATGACTAAAGACTAATTATCAAGATTGGCGCCGTTGATTTCTCTCTTCGTTTTTTTATTTTTTTTATTTCCCTGTTTTCTTTTGACTAATGACCGGAGTGTTGGTTTGTCTCTAACTTCATAACCTGATATCCGGGCACCTCATAGCCAACCGCATCCTAATTCCTAAAATCAATGATCGGGGGGGTATACCTTCTAGTGGTCAAAAGAGTTAGTAGAATGTTACCATGTTAGGCCTCCTTTAAATCAAGACGTAGAACCTACCAGACAAGTACTTATTGCATCTCTCAAGCCTCACTTGTTTGTGTTTTAAAATTATGTCAAAGAAACTCTTAAATTTCTTAAACTCTTAAACTCTCTCTCTAACCTCAAAACCCTAGCGCGTCACCCCTTCTGACCCCCTCCTCCTTTAGAATCACACCACCCTTTGCGACGACGGGAGGGTAGGAATCACCCCTTGATGGATTATTCTTTTCATCTTTTAGAACTGTTGCTCCTCCCCCTCTTCCAATCTCCTCCCCTACTCCATCCAAGCTGCTGACCACATATTGACATCTCCGACGCTTATTTTTCTCCGATTTGCTATTTTCGTCAAGTTTTCAATCGACTGGCTACTAGTGCTTGGTGGATGTCGACGCTAGGTAGTTCATAGAGAGGACATAGGTATTTTTGGTTCGTCAACTTTGAAGATATTGATTGCTGGTGGCTGGGCAAGAGGAGGGATGCTCGCGATGGAGGGGACTTTCTCTTTACTTTGTTTCGCTTTGAAGTTTTTTCCTTTAGTTTCTAGAGGCCGGAGGTTTGTTTCTAGACACCAGACATTCCATCTCTTTAGTTGGTTCTTGTTATCTCCATTGTGGATATTTATGTTCTCTGCATGGAACTTTATCTACCCTCTGTGCGTATTTCTTCCATGTATTTGGTGAATTCCTTCCCAATTTATGTGGACACTCTAAAAGCAAAGGTCTATCTTATCCTACCAAGAGCTCTGGATTGTAGACTTGCTGGGCAGGATTTTGGTTATTCAAAAAAAAAAAAAAACTTGGAATGTTTATTTTTGAGTTTTGATCATCTCTAATCTTTGGACCCAACTAGGTGTATAGAAAGTTCATGTACATAAAATGTACATAACGCAATGGGGACCCACTTTTGGGTCCCACAAGAATAATCCGAACCGTTCATTAATCTTAAGAAACAGGAAAATATCGAATCAACTACTTACGCATATCAGATTGAGCTGATTTTTCACCAAGTGACTCGAAAAATTATTTTAAGATTAATAACGGTCCGGATTATTCTTGCGAGACAAAAAAGTGGGTCCCCCATTGCGTTATGTACATTTTATGGTCCTAAAATTCTGTACACTTAGGGTTTCTGCTAATCTTTATTTTCAGATTAGACCAGACAGTTTAGTTCTCGACAATCAATGGTAGACAAATACTCATCCAAATCGAGAATGTAGATTATTTGATCCAATCCAAATTCAGAACAAGAGAGGATCTAATTTTCTGTATTTTTTGTCCCCTTATGTATGTGTGTATAGGTCTACGTAGATACATGTGGTATGATGAGGAATGGGGCGTAGGGGGAGGCAGTGGTCACGGACTAAACGGTGGAGTGACAGAGACAGTTTAAAAAGCCAACCGCGCGTCATCAATTCGCGGGCAAATTTGACACACAAGGCGACCACATGGGCACATGGGCCGGGCTGCTTATTTTATTGACCCAAAAAGAAAGAAATAATCATGTGCCCCAGAAAAGATGGTGGCTTGTGGCCCCATTGGATTAAAATGATGTGAGAGACAATCACACACTGCATAGGAGAAGTCATTTTCACTTTGCATCCTAAAACCTTACCCCATTTTTTTAAAAAAAAATTAATTAACATATGCACTCTACAATTATAATCACAAAAGAATTTTTAAGAAACGACAAAAATGGTTCACACGTTTTATTGATAACTGGGTCCGGTCTGGGTTGAAGCGTGTGTTGTACAACACAAGTGATGTGCACCAAATTTTTGATCGATCGGATATCGTTAACTATTTGTTACGTGAGCATTTAATTTTTGGATTTGTAAAAAAAAATCCTCCACAACATTTGTTTTCCAAGAATAAAGCATTCTGAAAGCATAGTTATCGATGTTCAATTATCCTAAAATTTTACGACTAAATAGTCGATGAGACGAACAAAATGAACGGTTCAGATCAAATAATCAAACCCAAAGTGGGCCCCATAACTAGTGCACATCACACACCCTAAACGACCACCAAAAGAAAAACTAAAATTCAATCTGACTATTTTAGATTAAAATCTCAATTTAGAAGAACTAGTGAAAATTGAAGCTCTAATTATTTTTCAATCAGATTTTCTATACCGCGAAAAGCGATATCAACGCCTTGCGTACATTGGTCTATGCTTAGATCATGGATCGTGGAAGAGAATGTAAAGAAAAAT
This sequence comes from Vaccinium darrowii, assembly GCA_020921065.1. NCBI lineage: Eukaryota > Viridiplantae > Streptophyta > Magnoliopsida > Ericales > Ericaceae > Vaccinium > Vaccinium darrowii. The sequence goes on along the minus strand of CM037153.1, from coordinate 21,717,820 downwards.
AGGTACGAAAATAAATGCTAGTACAAATTACTCTTACTTTGTTTTCGATACTAATTATTGCGCAAGGAAAATAAAGAGATATTTGCAAAATATATTTATATCCATTTTGTCATTTAACTTGCGTGGAATTCAGAGAAGAAGGACGATCAAAACAAAATTCAGTGAACACGTGAACGTGCATAAATATGTGTATAATTTGAGTGTACAAGTAGAAGATCTAATTAGGCCCGAGGCTTAATCCAGTTGGTTGTGGATTTTCTCGCCAAATAGTTGATTAGGGTTCAATTTTAAGATAAGATCACAAGAAAGTAAAACTTTTTGTCGATTTTCAAACAACGTCGTAATGGCTTACCTTTGACTACTGGACCGAAAAAATAAATATGTGTATAAACCGGTTTGGACACCTTAATCATCGCGCCAAAAAACAATTAGAAGATCTGATCTCATCTATAGGGGCAATCAAAGGAGTTTCTGGTTGGTGGTCGTCCCATGTGAGTGGGGTATCCACGAAAGATTATATTGATGACTTTGGTTGTCCGCCATTCATGACCCAGAGTGAGTTTTTCCCCAACTTCAATCAAGGAGAATTTTTAATTGTTTCTTTTTTTCTTTTCTTTTCTTTTCTTTTTAAGAAAAGGTACACAAAGAGGCCACAAGTATTAAGAACCGAACATTGACCTAATCAAAGCCCATGTCATCGTCAATCCCTCAATTACAGGAAAGGGATATGTTTATCCTTTCCAAACATGTTTTCCCCAAGGTCCTCAATTATTATAGGAAGCGGATCCGCTGTCCTGAACTCCCTGTCCCAACTCCTTGTCCCGTTCATCCGAACCGTCCATTCGAGCAATCAACGGCTCAGATTCCATCTCATCCCAAACAAATCTGAGTCATACACATTCATCTGTGAATCCGAGCTGTCGAGTACTCAGATGGACGGCTCAGATGATTATACTCCTTCCATCTCAAAATATTTGTTCCGTCTACTAATCAAGAACTTAAAAATAATACCGAATTATTCATAATTTACTAGATATCAATGAGTATTTTTAATTTATGAGAACAATTTGAGAAAAAAATTTCTTTAAAAATAAGTATTATTCTAAATCATTGTTTTACAGTAAAGATAAATATTTTGGGACGGAATAAGTAATACTGTAAAAAAGAGGTCTGTCAATCCCTGGACCTTTTTTGTTACGTGGTCTTCTGTGTGGTTTGACTGTTTTTTTTTTTTTGCTTTGATCATTGTAAAGTTTGACTAGCTCTTTGACTTCTTTCTTTTTAACAGAAATTGTTCAAAATGCATACAGGAGTCCCGCTGCAAATAGGATTCAAAACAGCATGATTTGCTTGAATATTTTGGGATTCAAAACACAAGTCGAGCTCTGAGCCTTGTATGTCTCTTGGGATTCACAAATGCTTTTTTCAGTTCCATTACTATTCTGCGTTTGCGTTAGAATCATTGGAAGACAATCAAAAACTTACATACATATTCATCAATGGTCAACCGATTTAAAGTTAACAACTTTTCATGGAAAAATGCTAATAAAACTATCATATTCATGAACCAAAGTTGCTCACATTTTAACTATAAAAATTAAAAAAAAAAAAAAAGTTAGGAACTGAGGTTTTATAATAAACCACGACGAGTTTTCATGTTTTGAAAGCATTTTATGATAGTTTTGATTTTTGGGATGATCGCTGATAATCAGTTGGAGCCTTGGGTTTCATGTTTTGAACTTCTCAGGCCTTTCCTTTTGCTCTCTGTTTCTGCGTGGGTTTGCGTGAAGAAAATGACGAGATTTTAGTTTGGTTTGAGACTATATATAGTCATTGTTGTACTTGCTTCGATGAATAGAATCATAAACTTTGCACTCGTCGCTAACATAAACCATACCAAAAATCATATTTATCAGATCTCCACAAATTGATTTCAAAACATATTAATGTTTACGATAAATGGGTCCTAGAGAGAATCCGAACCCTGAATCATTTCAGCAGGATTCAGCAAGGCAATGAAGATGGAGACCAAAATAAGAAATTTGTCTCGCGTTTCCTTCAAACTATTCTGACAAAAAACAAAATCCCTTCAAACTAGAAATGTTAAAACATCAAACGAGTTTCCACTAGCCACTGTGACAACTAAAAGCCCTTGAGAACAATGTTGAAGCAGGTTTTAACCTTATGCCGCGAATAATTTTGACAACCAAAATGGTTGGTGAATAACCAAAAACCAATAAACCCAAAAAAAAAAAAAAAAACTGTCTGCAATGCATAATGCAGGGAAAAATATGATGCTCTCCCCTTGTCTATGGTTCTGTACTTTGTTTAATACAAGATTTCGATACGAATGAAATGAGTACTCAAAAACAGGGTGGTAAAGAAGGAAACTAATATAACCATGGTGAAAATCACCTTAGGTAATTGAACAAATGATGAAATATTGATCTTTCACCTCCTCAGCGCATTGCTGCAAATCGGTTCCTCTTCCACTGCAGAGGTTGGTGTTTCTTCTCTGCTTCTTCGTATTTAGTCCATGGGAACTTGTGCTTAGCCATCTTGCGCTTCTTTGCAGCCACTCCAAGGTAGTCTCCAGCACCCTGGGAAAACCAAAATTTAGTACAAAGACCCCAAATGTTAAGGTTAGAGGCCATTGAAAAGACTATTTACAGGATGAATGCTGACTTGTAAATTAAGAAAAGACTAGTTTTCTGATGAATGGTCACTTACTAAAATAAGAATACACTCAGATTTGAGACCCGTTTCAAAATAGACGATCAGAATTACGTGAGACTAACATCTCTGAAATAAGGGGGGGGGGGGGGGGGGGGGGGGGGGGGGGGGGTCACTTCACTGGATCTTTAAATTTGAAATCAGAAGACAGTTCTGCCAAATAATTATATACAAATTTCCCATAGGGTCACCGTATGGGCTCTTAAATTTTTGGACTGGGAAGACTGTTTGGCTACAACGTTATGTACCAATTTCCTTAGTAAGATCATCAACAAAATGCAGTTGCTTTCTTAGAATAATGCTAAAGCGACCATATTTGACAACCAATATTGGGTATCATCTAGTTGAAACCTTAAATGCCTTGATGAAAGGTGATATTTGGGGTCCTACAGATGATGTCATACTGAAAGTTAATATCAACTGGTATTGCTAAGTTTTGAGTTTTGAGCTTATCATAAAACAAAGAAATTTGAGTTATCTTTTAGTTACAAAAATGCAGACTACCACATCATGCTGGTCAAGAATTTCATCTAGAATATTACAAACAAAACATAGAATCCATACCTGGAGGCAGAGTCCTTCTTCAATGTCACAAATAGGATAATCATTAGGGCAGCAATACTCAGTACCAGTACAGCACACGGCATCTGTGTACTCGCAGCAACCATAGATGAAGCAGACATCAAAGAATTCAAAAATGCAGCAGCATGTCTCCGATGCAGGGCAATAAGAGTAGTCCCCACACTCACTAGGCGATGGAGAGGGAGGTGGTGGAGGCGGTGTCGGTGGTGGTGGTGGAGGAGGAGGTGGTGGTGGTGGTGGTGGAACAGATGGAGATGGATAAGGAGATGGAGCAGAAGACTCTTTGGTTGGATAAGAAGCCATGGCATTGATTGCACAGACCCCATATGGTAGACTAGTGTTCCTTCTGATATAGCCGTACCCCTCCATTCCCCATTCAGTTCCCCATGAGTTCTTTATTATCCAATACTCTTCATCGCCATCGGCACCATAGCCTACTATCAACACTGCGTGGTCTATGTCGTCTGGATCGTCCGAGCAGGACCCATCATAGATTCCCTGCATTAAATTGAACATATAGTCTCATGTTAACGCATGATTTTGGATCCATAAAAACATATGTAGTTTCATATTGATTTCCTATATGTAGTTTTTGGTTTTTAATAATCACTTACAATAGGAGTCACTTGTCACAACTATGAAGGGGTTTGAAAGCTGGCTGGGGCCGGTTGCTCTAATTCTAAAAAGTGACACTGTATTCCTCCATTTGGCGCACCCCACAAATCCACACAAGAAAAGCATTTCCTCCCCTCATTCTCTAAATCGGTTATTGGTGTATATGTACATATCCATATATCTTTGAGCCAATTCTAAAATACACATGCCCTTGTTAAGTGACATACAGTGGTTACCAAAATTAGCAAAAAGTAAAAAATGACCATTCAATTCTGTCAAATTTAGCGCCACTACCCCAACACTTTTTCCCCTCTATCTACACACTTTCATCAATTAGGCCTGCTTTCTTGGGTTAAAGTTTCACCATCACCAGCGTACCTCCCCTATTATCACCACAACCAATGCCTACTCCTTTAGCCCAAAATCAGTACCCATTTTGGGAGCAATGACAAATCTCCATTATACAACATCAATGACTGTATAAAACTGGAGATAGAAACAGGGGAATTTGCATCTTAAGAAGCAGGTCCTCTTATTGATGGAAAAATTAGGCTGAGAGGTGGGAAAATTGACCTTCTTGGTTTCTTATTTCTGACAAGCGATCTCCACCTTGTTAAAACCAAAATATAATATTTCAGAACCTTGACGCTATTCGGAAACTATATGCAGCGAAAATGTCTAGGTTAGGGTTCCAATCAAGTTTTTAAAATGATTCATTGCTTCAATCCAACTATTAAGTAATGACTTAAACTGCATCTGGAAAATTTCTACAAATGGAACAAAGGAGGAAGAAGAGAGGAGAACGAGGAGAGAGGGGACTTATCAGGAGAATATATGGCATCACATCGTGTTTTTGTACGATATATTATACAACCTCAAGCAACACCATGAGATTGGTTCCTGGAAACATTCACGTTTCTGACTGAGGCAAAAAGAATTTAATCTAAGAAAGAAATGGTTGGGTTTATTTTGTTTATTTTGTAGTGTATCACCTGTATCACTTGTATGACTAGCTAATATCTATCCGGGTGAATTTCCACAGTGGTGAATAATTGTCATTTCCAGAAATATGTCACTTTCCATTGCATTACTTTCACTCTCTGTTAAATTGGATGGAAAATCTAACTTTTGGACTTTAGTGAGAAGTTTAAGGGGTGTATGTATGTATCCAATAATAAGGTAGAAGGGATACAAGTTATAAAAATGGTAAAAGGGTTGTAAGTAAAACTCACTTAAAGTTGTCGTCAAAGTCAAACAAAACGAGGCCAAGCAATGGCCAAACCAAAGTAATCCCCAACTTGTTTATGAGGCGGCCCAGTAGTTGGTTATAAAACAAAGGGCCTTGCTTATTGGTTTTGAGTATTTTTGTCATGGCCTAAAGTTCTCTCTTCTTTTACCCAAAGTGGTGTTGGTTATAAACAACAGCCGCGGGAAATTTGGATGCGTCTGCTACGCACCTTTTTTTGTTTATATAGGTTTACACAGTAGTATCTCTCAAGTCTTTCAGCTCTTTCTGGAAAAGATGTTCAACTTGGAAGAATCCAAAGGAACCATTCACTATGGCACCCTATTTGGGGATGATTTTATTGTGCCTCTTCTAATTAAAGTGAAGTGTTCCTGATTAAAACATGAAATTGGAATTCTTATACGATTGTTGTTAGTTTCTTCTATACGACTTAAATAAGATATATAGACGAAGAAGAAACAATTACACTTACACTGGTATATAGTTGAAAATCTATTGCACTTCCATCAATACCAACGCTAATTGGTTGATTTAAAACAGCGCAAAAAAGGGCACTTTCCTCTTCTGCCACATCCTCATAGCCATCAATGGTCACTGCCTTCGTTTCTTCCTGAATAACAGAAACAACACAATTGAAACAGAGAAATGCAAATGGGAATCTTTATGCATACCAGTACCTTTCCTTCTTGTGTAATTTAAGTATGAAAAGGAAAGAATGTATTATCCTCTTCTGTTCTTCAGAAATATAACGGAGGCCAGGGAAAAAATTACGCAGTGACTAAGAAAGGCAAACACAGAAACCAGTTTGTAAAAATAGGGACAAAACTGGCAAGAATGACTACGTATTAAATTCACATCCCTCCAGAGATTCAAAAAGGGTTTAGAACATCTCCAGTCATACTACGTTCCTACAAAATGAAGACAAAATCCACTCCAGCCAATCTCTATTTTACATCTCCAAGATAGAGAGTAGATTCAATAGAGGAAAAGATAGATGCATCTCTGCTTTTACAAAGTAAATAAACCTTTGAACATACGTATTTAACGTGAACTAAATGGGAATATGCAATGATAGCAATCACACCTCTACAATAAGTTCAATTCTACACATATAAGCTGTCTAACCTCTACAATAAGTTCAATTCTACACATATAAACTATCTAACATCTACAATAAGTTCAATTCTACACATATAAACTATCTAACCTCTACAATAAGTTCAATTCTACACATATTTAAGGGAATTTCAACAAGTGAAATTTTGTAGATTTTGGTGCGAAAGTGAGTTATGCAGAACAATGGAGACATGTGGTTGGAAAATTGGAATCGGTATTAACTAGTAAAAACCCCAAAACCACCTTTCAGATATAAATAGTATTTCCATTCTCCCCAGTGGAGAAGTGCATTGGAGATTCACTAAGAAGAAATGTTCTCTCCATTTTCCCCAATTCTCACCTACTAAGCAGTATGAATAAGTGGTGGCAGAAGAAAGTCTTTTATTCTTTCCTCCCTGGATTACCCAATCCAAGCAGGTTGGCAAAGTCCAATATTTTGCAATTTGCATAACAGCTACGACAATTGACCAATCACAACTAACAATTAAATTCAAGACAGGGACTGAGACCTTGGAGGTGACACAGGTACCATCCATTCCTGTGTATGGATAATCAGCTTCCGTATCGATCCCACCATTGCTTATAACCCACTCAAATGCATAGTCCATGTATCCACCATCGCAACCATCATTTGTGGAATCACAATCCACAAGTTCTTGTTCAGACAGGCTGATCAGGTCACTGGTGACTAAGGCATTTATTCCCTCCATGGCTCCAGTAGAAGAGAATGCCCAGCAACTTCCTGTAAAACCAAAGTTGAGATGACAAAAAAACAAGAAAGACTCCTTGGGGAGAAAATAGTTTGGCAATTGTGTGCTCTTGACAAAAAAAAAAGAGGAAAAGCAGAAGTGCACTATTTGTTTAGACTAGTGCAAACGATTTTCAGTCCTAGACTAGAAGCTATCACAAAGATTATTGACTTTTATGTCACGACGTTCCTTGCTTCCAAGCTCAATCCTAGTTGCTTTCCTCTCTCGTTCTAACATTTTAAACCATCCCTATTGAATCCTATAGGAAACAATGATAGAAGGATCATGCTACTCTAAGTGATACCATTCAAATTATCCAACTGATATTTGTGTACGTGCAGAACAAAAAATCAAATTTTGTGTATTAAATTCGTTTTAACATGATTAATGATCATAATTCAAATGGGAACTAAATAGTTTGACTCGACAAACTGCGAGTATCCCTTTTGGATTGAATCAAATTTTCTAATGTAAGTAATAGAGTTTCTCGCAAAACAGTTGTGGTACTTAATCAAACTCCCCTTGTTGGTTTTCTTCAAATCATCTTCCCTTTTGCAAAGCAGAAGACCTTTGGCATTGGATCAGTGGCTTTGAAATCTAACCATTCACGACAATAATCTTATGATTCGATACGTTTTGAGGAAAAATAGATACTTATATGTACACATATCTTATGTTTCAAAACGATTTTACCATATGCCTACAATATAATAACGGATCTTACTATTTGCTACACGTACAAGTAAACGGATTCATATCTCTAAATGTATCATACACTTCAGTATATATTCCTGAGATATCCATGCGCGATATTCAATATAGGAGACAACAAATTATGTTACGAAACCATTTATACAGTTGAAGAAGTGTAATTTTATGTGCAACAAATTTCATATTTTCCCTCGGGTAACCAGTTTAAATCTTACATTACTTTTGGTAACTAGTATCCCGCGTATGGAGAAATGAGAAAATTTCACAGCCTTGCACTGGACACGAAGTTATTGACTTCTTACCACCCAAAATCCACTGAAAGATGAACTTCATAATAAGAATGATTTTCTTAATGCTATATTTCGAAGGACAACTTATGGTCTTTCTCCTACCCTAAGAATCCCATCTTAATTCCTACCATAGGCATTCAGTTCCAAATAATGCAGAAATAACAGCAGAAGCTATAGTAGGCTGAATAATGTGGTTCGCAGGGGCCCAATGGTTCAATAGCCATGTCAGGCTCAAGCACTGGGTCAGACCAAACAATTGGGCTGATAGCCATGTCAGCCCTGAGCATAGTGTCAGACCGAACAATTGGGCCAGACTGAACATTCAGTCCGGACCCTCTTACCTTATGTCAATCATCCCGGAATCGGCACCCAGCCGCCCAGATCCAAACTGATTCACTTTGAATTATCCAGCCTGGCTGGTATGACCCCCGTAATTTACGGAAGGTAGCTCATGCATGTGTACATTACAGCGTCAATTGAAGCAGTTACCGCGTGTGCCGAACACGTGAATACTTGGAGAGCAAGTATTGGAGCTCTACATGGAGTAGAGTGATACTTGGAGAGCAAGAGGTCCGATCAGGTTACCCATTAAAATCGCCACCCCAGAGACGCCATATTTAATTTTTCCCTCCAAGATAATTTAACCGAATAGAACCATTTCGCATCTTTGATACATCTAATACCCAAATGGCTGGATTATCGAAGTACGAACCATAATACTTTAAGAGTCAATCAGAAAACCATATTCATGTTTGAACTCCAATTTTCCAGATTTCTTCTAACAATCCAAGAAAATAAAAGCAAAACAGATCAGTGGCGAATAAACTTCCCACAAAACCTCACATGGAAACAGAAATCCCACCCGAACAACTTCTCACAAATTAGATTTTGCCATAAAGAACCGAAAAATGTCGAAACTAGCGACAGAAAAAAAGATCAAAATGGGAAACCCAACTCGGAAACATAGAAAAAATGTACCTTAGTCTTCTCAATTCTCCCGGCGACAACACGATACCCATTAGTGTCGATGGCAACATTATTATTTTTTTTTCAAAATTGAAACTCTCAGTCAAATTTTATAATCATGAACCAGTTATCGACCTCTCTCGCGTATCGGAAACTGGTTAGATTTGTTGGGAAGGTCTCTTCCCACGGCAGTGGGAGGGAGAGGGAGGGCCGATTTACGTGATCGGTTGTTTTCGGCGGTGGCAGGGAGACGGAGGGCCGATTTACCCAATGGTTATCCCTTTCTTTTCTTTTCTTTTTTAACATCGTTTTTATAATTTCAAAGCTATTTTTTAATTGTGCCGAAACTCCAACAACACGTGAGTTTTGGTATTAGCATTACTATTCTTATTAGGGCAAAAATGACATCTTTTATGTGTAAACAAAAGTAGTAACAAGGCTATTCAGTTTATGTTTTCAACATATTTTTGGCTCCTTTACAACGTAGGGTTGAGGAAAACAGCCATGACAACCTTTTTGGATGTAGAGATTTCGTGAGAAAAGAATAAAAATTAGTATGATTTCTAGTTAAATCACTCATTTGAATTAAGTGTTTTGGTGAAAATTAGAGAGAGAACTACAAAAATAAATTGTTTTTATTGGCTCTTTCTTTTTCTCACCCAAATCTCACAAAAATTGATGAAATTTAGTGAGAAATGGCTCCTCTCTCTTATCCCTCTCTTTCTTATCATCCCAAGGGGCTGTTAAGTCCCCAATCAAGAATTTTAGTTTCATCACCGTCCCAAAAATAGGCAATCAATCCAAATGCTTTTTCGAGTTGGGTTTTTAAGCATATGATTCCACTTCCGAGCTTGACAGGCTCAGATTGGTTTAATTCTGTGGTTAGCATGATTTCATCGGTTTGGATTGGTTCGGATTATAGTAATAAATCAAGAAACAAATCAGTTTGTAAAGGAAGCTGTGTTGGGGTTGGGTTTTAAAATTTGAATTTATATGATAGCTAATTTTGAGTATTATTGATATTATAAGTGTAATAGCATTTTATAATCTTAATAATTTTGGTTTGATTTATAATAAAAAAATGTTATTTTACATTTACATTTTTCAATTTCTTTCATAATTTAAAAATAAGCATGTAACTGTGTATAGTAGCCTTAAGAATTGGAACAAAGCGATTCATATATATTAACTATGTTTTAAGCTGCAACACTTTCAATGTGCAAATATATTGTATTGGAAACCAAAAGCTCTATGATATCGTAAATATAAGTTTTGATGAAAATATGTCTGTTACGTGAGCCTCTTTGAGCTAAAATATTGTCTCCGCCAACTATGTGTATACGCTTATGTAACAAACTCATTTTTTACTTCACAGTAAAAAGACAGCACGGCGAACAAGTTTAGTCCTAATCCTGATTAGTTATTTACTTATATCAAACAAAGATTAGCTGAGACAGTGACAGTCAAATCTTATGACCAAAAAGTTTGGCTAGAGCATCTCTAGTTGTGTGTCATTTTACTTGTTTTGTCAAATTTTTGTGGGGAGCTTAACAAAAAGTGCGATTTAGTGACTCACAAGATTTGAGTGTCAGCTAAGCTTTGTTCCATAAAACAAACTAGGATCAGGACTAAACTTATAAGTATGCAATTATCTCTCAATCATTTACACAATGATCACCTCGAAACAAAACCAAAAAAATTGTACAGAGAACAAGTGGATGGCTCAGACTTGCTTATAGATTTGATTGACTCTTTCCCTTTCTCAATCAATCTCACTAAAAATAGATTTATGATCCTTCAATTTCAAACGCATTTCAATATTGTTATAGCCAAACAATACTTACTATTGCACGAGGTCACAACTTCTAATTTGGTTCTACAGTCAGGAGTGTCAAGGCCAGCTTACGCACACCGCGACTATTTCTCTCTCCAGTCTGGCCAAAACCAGGTCATCTAAGCCGAGACTAGGAGATTCGCAATAAATTTCATTCTTGCAGTCTGACCCATCAACCAATGAGACTAACGCTTGGGGCTGGTCATAACCTCTTTTAGAAACAGAGCTAGATGGACTAACCAATCACTAATTCACTATGGACTTGGGGTTGCTGCTGTGCAGCCCCCTGCACAGCAGCGTACTGTGCACCCTATGCCTAATTAGTTAGTGATCTACAAGTGGTGGCTAGCTCATGCGGTAGAGCTCTTAGATGCCCCACACTGCATCCCGGGATCGATTCTCATTTCTCTTTCCTATGTAATATATTAAGAATGACGAATAACCAAAAAAAAAATTTAGTTAGTGATCTAAAAAACATCACAATAAAATCACCACAACAATCTCTACCAAGATCAAAAAACAGAAGAAAAAAAGAAGCAACATACCACAATCTCCTTGGTCCTTCACACCAGTAACAACCCCATACTTCCTCCAATCCAAGGACGACGGCCCTTCGCACGCCGCCACCCCCTTCTTCCCCTTCCTCTCGACGGTCATCGTCTTGTTGCTCGGTTTCTTCACCTTGGACGTATAAGTCTCCCTGAACTCTTCATTGCTCAAATCAGCAAACTTGTTCAACCCCACCGTAAACTCCGACCTATCTTTATTCCTGTTCTTGTTCTTCTCTATCACATACTTCAAATTGTTCCAAAAATTCCGGAACCTCTTCTCTGCCTCTAATCCATTTTTGTACACCTTCCCATATTTCTGTTTCCATTGCTGGAACAGCTCAGCCACTCTCACCTCCGAAATCGACTCGCCGGCCGCCGCCGGCTGGTTTAGTATCGAGAAATCAGTAGGGAGAGTAGAACTGAGGCATGTAGATGAAACCCAGATGAAGAAAACAAGTGTGAGTTGAATTCTTGGGGTACCCATTTTCCCCAAATCGGCAACCAATGAACTTTTGATCTTTCAATCTTTTCGGAGTGTATATAAAGTTGAATTTCACTTAGCCTACCAGTCAGCTCAAGTGTGAGTGCTGATAAAATCTCTTTTAACCCTTCCATATTTATAGTTTAGGGGGAGGGAAATGTGTTAACTGTTCTTGTGGACAAATTTGACACTTGAAGTGATGAGTTGGATGGAAAATCATGTAGTTTTCTTGAGGGTATTTCGGGGAATATCAGAAAATAATGGATTATTTGTGGACTTTATTGATTGAAAATTGGGGGGTTGTTATACTATGTTACTTTGTTGTACCAAACTGTCTTGGGCTGTTTGTTGTTTCAGTATTTAAACAATTTGACTGGTTAGTGGGGTTGAAGTATAAGAATATCTACCAGTCAACGACAATGAAGTCAGGAGAACCGCCTCGACTAGCTCTCACATTTTATTTCTTTGGATAAAGTTCACCAATAATAAGTTGAGGTTTGTCTTAATGACATATGCCCCCCTCATGTTTGAGAAATGACTATAATTTCCTGTGCTCTTTCAATGTTTATTTCACCGATACTCATCTAACAACTATTCGCCAAATAAAATAAAATAACAAAATAAATGACAAAAGCTCTCAATTCTATTTTTTTTAAAAAAAATTTGACCCAAAAGTAATACATTTGTCCTTTCTGACAAAAAAAGATTCTTTTGAGAAGTAAAAAATAAATAGTTACCAAAAAATTTTACTCTTTTTAATCAAAATGGCTCCTCCAATGACTAAAGACAAAGTGAGTTTTTTTCCAAAATAAGTGAGAATTGATAGTTTTTTTAAATTATTTTTAGCATAAAAATGATAAATTTTACATATAAGTCACTTTTGGATTATTTCATTATGTATTTGGACAGACAATTGTCTATTTGGTGTGTCGGTGAAACGAACATAAAAATTACAGAGAATTCATTGTTATTTCTCATACATGAGTGGGGTATCCGTTGTTAAGACAAGCCTTAGGGTGTCAAGGAAATTTATCCTATTTATTTATTTTGAAGGCATAGTTTTGTCCTTCTGCCATGTAGTTGACAATTGTTGTAGGAGTTTGCCTTAGCTCCTACCATTCGATAGGCTCCAACATGTTATATAAATGGACATCACAAATAACATTAAAATTTAACGTGTTTATTCCTTTTACAAATCTGTTTTGTTTAAGAAGTTATTGATGTCGAATTAAGTTAATTTTGGACGAGATGAATAGTTATGATCTTTTTTTCTTTTTTTTGATGTCTGGGAAGCGGTGGAACCCACATAGTGCAAAATCCAAATTGAACCAAAGATAATGAACTGGACTCCAATCCCAAATTGTGATTAAACTGCTAGAAATATTTGATAGAAAACATTTGGACAGTGTTAAGTGGGCCTCCACGGGCCCATTGCTCTGCCTTCCTAGGAGTTGCCCAGCCTTGTTTGTTCCTCCTAGTTTATGTCATGATTTACCAAAAAAAAAAAAAAAATTTTGTCCTCACGTTTAGAAGGGTGTTCCAGTAAGGTGATTTTTTTAATAAACTGGTTTTTCACAGTTTTTTATGTGATGTATTGTGAAAGAATGACCTGTCATATTCTATTTTAGCTCCAACTTACTCTGTCATATTTGGCCTCAAACACCTCACTTTTCCGTTGATTCAAATATGGTTGAATGAGAAGTCAAAGATTTTGTATATGCTCCGGTAACTACCATACAAGTAGGGCTGCAAATGAGTCAAGTTGCTCGTGAGCAGCGAGCGGTTCGGCTCTACTGTTGACTAATCCAGCAGAGCTCAAGTTCGAGTTTTGGGCTCGTTTACTAAATGATCCGAGCTCAGGTTGCAAAAGCTCAGCTCGTTTTATAGGCTTGGCTCGTTAAGTAAATTAGTCTGGCTCAGCTCGTTTACGACCGAGCTGAGCTCGAGCTCAAATTTTTGGCTTGTTAAGCAAACAAGCCGAGCTCAAACACTACAAAACTCGATTTGGCTCAACTCGTTTGCAGAATTACATACAAGCCAGCGTACCATGGGCAGCAAGATTTACTCACTGACTCGCCTACAACTTTGTTATCGGACCATAGGAATTCATTTTGCTCACTAAATGTATGCCTATCAAGAGGTTCTTAATCCACTGGGCCTCAATCGTAGCTATATGAAGGTATGCCTCAAGCATTGCTCAAGACTAACAAGCGCCGCTCAAGCATTGACTTTTGAGGCATCTTTTGGATCTTTTCGAGGATAAATGTTAAGGCGGAGTCAGGATTTTTGGTATAGTATTATTAAAATCGATAGATAACATGCGGGCAAATGTTTAATTGGCTATAAAGCAGCAATATCAAACATATCCTCAAGAAAAAGACCACCAGAATGTACTTGTCTTTCCGGTGAGAAAAAAGAAAGGAATGAGAAAATCAAAAAAATTGGGGGATAAAAGTTTAAAGTGCCCACCAAATGTAAAAATCTGCCCAAATCTTCAATGCAATTAGTGCTCCTGGCTGAAATCTAGGATTCTAAAGTAAAAATACAAAGAAATGCCCAAAACTCAAAGTTGGTGAGTAATTATGTCAATTTTGCCACAAATAATTAAGGCTTTGATACACCACTAAGGTGGTGGTTTGATTGAGAAGTGGGCCTTGGAAAGGAACACGGGACTTTGTAGCGCACTATTTGTAGTGCACGTTGGGAGAGTCTAAAATCCAGAACATTGACTGCCGAGACAGACGGTCCAAATGTATACTACAGAATTCCTTAATTCGTTGGAAAGGGTTTTCAATTGAAAATTTGCGCAGGCATAAGTTTGGGGTTTTCATAATCAAAATCCCAATTATCAAATAAATTCAAGCCGATCATCTGAGATTGAGTGGTACGAGAATTACATTTAAGTAGTTACAATAACGAGACAATGAATCATTTAAGTCCTCAATAATTAAATCAAGTTTAATACTCCGTATATAACACCTTAAAATTTGTATGGGAATGCTGACAACGAGACCCTGATAAACGAAAATTGAGAATCGATTTTTGCCTTGGGCAAAATATCAATTAAAAAAAAAAAATTAAAAGAGTAAAGGTGGTTAACTAGATTTTAGTCCAGGTTGATTATGGGGTGTTCCACTAACAATAAACTGTTTTTTCCAAACACAGGTCATTCTCTCACAATACATCACATAAAAAAAACCATTTTTTTTAAAAAAAACCAACTTAGGAGGTATTCCACTAACAAAAAACTGTTTTTTCCAAACACCGAGACAGGTCATTCTCTCACAACACATCACATAAAAAACTGTGAAAAACCAATTTTTTCAAAAAACTGAGTTAGTGGAACACCGCCTTAGTGGAACACCCCTTAGAACTTTGTAGCTTGATGTAGTAAATCTCAACTAGCTAATTAATGCCAGTTTATTAATGTAGACCTATTATTAATTGCCTATTGGGTTTTAACAAATTGGTTGTCATCTCTTCTAAGTTTCCATTCTCACAGTCAACAATCAGGGAAGATTAGTTGTGATCCCAATTTCTAGCTTCATTTTATTATTATTAGTCAACACCACCACCCAACAAAGCAGTTGGCTTCAATCCCATTAGTAATTCATGCGGAGGCTTACTTCACTTCGTTTTTACATGTAGGAGTAGTCGGGAATAGAGCCAGAGAGAGACCAGTAAGACCGGTTGTCCCTACAAGAAGAAAAAAATCACTAGTATTATATGGGGAAAAAAATTCTTTGAATTATATAAACTCGTCACTGCAAAGTATTTTGAAACACACACTCTTGCGTAGTGAAATTCCTAATTCCGTCCTTGGGAGTAATCTGTTGCATTAAGAGTCTCATTCAAGTCATCCATGACACAAGTCTCGATGCGTTGATAAACGGGAAAAATTTTAATTTCATCTTGCAGCCGCATGAAATAATTACACATGTTTCGAATTATTGAAGTTTTAAAATAATAACGTTTCGAATTTCCAAAAGGCTAGCTAGTAGCTATATACTTATGCATGCGGCTCCTTAAAATATAGTAGGAGCATCTTCTTGGTATCGTTGTGTGTTTATTCTTGTGATCAATTTATAAACATTCATTAATTATGGTGATGTGATCTGTGCATTATAAACAAATACTGTAAACATTCTTTAAATCAAAGGATGTGATCTGTGCATTTATTTTTATTTTTTTTATGGTGATGTCTAAGAGAACGTGTCACGTGTATTTTCTTTCCTTTTGTTTTTTGTTTCTTAGCAGCAGAAATCTGTCACTTGTACACACATCAACTGCTCCTACTACTTTATTGTAATGCAAAGAGCAAAAATGAAACAAGTTACTTGACACTGATCCAATCACTCGAGCGCCAAGTCAATGGGTTCAGATCGTTAAGAATTCTTACCGGTCAAAATATATTTTTATTTGTAAAAGTATAAAAACATATCTGAACCATTGATTGTCGTAATAGATGACTCAGATGCTCATTACATCCTGTAGTGAGTCTCCTACTAGAGGGCCGCAGTTCCTATACACTTTCTCCAGTCTCCAACAACCTGCAGAGGAGAATCGACCATGTAACTTTGGGATGGTAAGAACCTGGAAGCAGGGGCTTGATGTGCACCTAACGGTGTAGCACAACATTTCAGCCGTCCAAAAGTGTTTTCAATGGTCCAGATTTGCAGACATTTTTTTAACCGGTAAGAAAGGTTCAGCGAATCTGGACCATTGATTTTCAAGATAGAGGGCTACGATGTATACTACAACTACACGGTGCAGCGTATATGGTGCACAACAGCGCCCCGACTTCCGGTAAGACCTGTTGAGACAAATCGATTAACTAATAACTTGTAGAAGTTTATTGTTGAGAAGTGTTGGGGCCACTTTATCATCACCCAATGGTCATCGAACACATCTGTCACATTCGATCTAACAATTGGTTGGCGTTCGATGAACTGTTTCCAAAACTTTAAAAAATGTACAATTATGCTTCTCAAAAAAGAAAATATAATTGCAATTTACTAATCGCTTGAGATTTTCCACGTACTGCTGGAGTACTAAATAGCAAATGTCGGCATAAATGAAATTGTCATCCAATGCATAATTTATTCAAGCCGGTGGAAGCTCTGATCAAATTAAGATAACCACAAGTATATTTCTACTCTATTTTGCCTAAAATATATAAATTGAGCTTTCAAATGTGCTTATTTCAGCTTTAATGCGTTTTTCGTGTTTAGTTTATTTTCATGTGATATCGATCACTTTTTATGCCCTTAGTTATTATGACTTTGATGTTTTAAGACTTCCTTTAAAAAATAAATAATAAGAAAATAAAAAGCAAGCAGCCTTTATCAGGAACTCCAAGAGGTTGGCCTTGTAGTCAAGACTTGAGCTGTAAGATTTTGATCTCTTATTGATTTATCATTTGATATAATATATCAGGTTCAAAACCTCTCATGTGCTATTAATGATGAACTACTTTGTGATTAGTTTGTTCGGAGTTTTACTCCAACTTCATTTGGGCTCCTTGCAAGTGGGCGGTGGGATTGAGCCTTTAGGATTAATTGAGATACGCGTAAACTGAACTCCGAGTTATAATAAAAAATTACACTACTACATTTCATTCCTTAAATTATTTCGGCCAACAAAACACTTCCTTAGAGTCGAAGCTACTGGCAGAGCTACCTGTCTTACCTCGTATAGAACTGTTAGATTGGAGTCTCATTTTTGCCCCTCCCTATTTTTCATACTAACAAAAAAAAAAACCCAATATTCGAAAGAGTCATTCACAAACCGTCCACCCAATAAGGTATTGAACTCATAACCCAAAAGTTGGCCTAACAGTCAAGACGTGGAATTAAAGGATTTACTTCCAGTTAAATGACTCATGTTCGAAATCTCTCAAATGCTATCAGCTCATTTGCTTTGATTTTAATTGGACTCCTCCCAAGTGAGCAATGAAATTAGAGTATAAAAAATAAGTCGAGGTGCCAGAAACTAGCCCGGTCACCTAAGTTATGACAATGTCTTATAGTGCAGCAGTTTTAGAGTACTGCTGCATTAGTGCCACAAAGGTGGCATTTCTTTAATACTAAAAAACCCGAGAAATGACATAAGGAACTTCTCTCCTCCTATGTGATTGTGTTTGGATCTCAGATTTCGCATTTGGCAAAAATAAAATCAAAGGCAAAAGATGTCAAAGACAAAAACACGTTGCATAGTACAGTATCTCTTTGACTTATCCTTTCCAACAACTAGTGGATTTGAGAACAGTACATCTCATCGTTAGTGCATACAGCATACTGCATAGTAACCTTTCTAAAGGTGTCATTCTCTCGTACCTAAGCCAAACTGATTTTTCATCAACTTCTGGGACATTTCCCCACTCTCCATCTTCTTCAGGTAAGCGCCTGTTCCAATTATATATTTCGTTCTACTATGCCTATGCCTGTCCATGGACCGGATTAAGTCTGAATTCGATCCAATTAGAAAATAGCCAAGTCCGATCTGAATTTGACTTTCGCAAATCCACCTACGCTAATCTGGATCCAAATCCAAAAAAGAAATTAAAAAAAAAAATCAATCTTGGAATTACATGTAAACTATGTGCAAGGCGACGTGTTCGCACAAAAAAGTCAAGCCCGTTGTTTTCAAGCTAAAAAGAATTTGTTGAGTACCATAGAACAAGAGTATTAGTCTAGGATACAGCATGGTAATCATTTACAGTACATTGTTGCCTAGAAGTTTGATTCGTTGAAATGAGGCAGTTGAATTGCCAAATCCCAAGGATTCCTTTTCTTTGAAAGTACAAACCTGCATCAAGGATTCCTTTCCTTTAAAAGTACAAACCTGAATCAGATGCAAGAAAGAGAGCAGCCATGGCAATATCCTATTGCTCACCCAGTTTAAACAAAGGATCAGTCTCTAGAGACTTTGTAACGCCCCGCATTTTTGGGATACGTTATGGATTATTATTACAATTTAAAGTCGGTCTTAAACGGTAATAATAATAACCAAAAATACATATAGATGATCTATCCTTCACAGATTACAAAAAGGTAGACCGGGTGGACTCTATGACTCCGCAAATCTCTCCGCCTGGTGGATCTCCATCTCGGCAGCTCCTCCGGCTCCGTGTTCTCCATAGAGGTCCACCTGTCCAACGTGATAATCTAGCATAATACGCAGAGTTGCGAAGCAACATCGTGGTATTATGCCAGGGCAAACCGTGAGCGAGGACGCTCAATAGATACCTTACCCCAACTTTAAACTAGCAATTCTAGAACAATATTGTAGGTGGCAAGTAAATAGTTGAAAATCATTTCTCAAAACAGTAGGTTCATGCGTGTCAATGCATCAATATCAAATCAGATCAAATCAGAGTGCAGCTTTAATAAAATCAGTATCTCGTTTCTTTTAAGAAAAATCAGAGTATAGTATCAGTATCTCGTTTCTTTTAATAAAAATCAGAGTACAGTATCAGTATCTCGTTTCTTTTAATAAAAATCAGAGTACAGTATCAGTATCTCGTTTCTTTAAACAAAATCAGAGTACAGTGTCAGTATCTCATATCATTTTCTCATAACAGCATTCTTCTTCAAATTTCAACCATGTCAACATCTTACATCTCTCGAAAGTTATTGGCCCGTTCTACAACCCCTTTCTAACGGTCACCAACCTTTCCGTTCGAAGGGTCGGCCACCCATAAACTGACTCCTGCAGTATGAGGTCCGCTAACTCCGCGTCACACACGACATAGTCCCGGCTACCCATATCACTGAATCCCCACCAGTCTGTTTATGAGGTCCGCTTGCTATGTGTTGTACTGAGTAAGTTCTAACCGTCAAATTCACCCGCGGAATTTGAGGAGAAACTTCAAACAGCACTACCGTATAGTTCCATTGAGCTTTGACCACCAGTTCACCCCGGGGAACTGAGGCGGGACTCCAATGGCAGTATTGTTTATAGTATAGTTCCATTGAGCTTTGACCACTAGTTCACACCGGGGAACTGAGGCGGGACTCCAATGGCAGTATTGTTTATAGTATAGTTTCATTGAGCTTTGACCACCAGTTCACACCGGGGAACTGAGGCGGGACTCCAACAGCATCAACATCTCAACTTTCATCACATCAACATTTTCATTCTCATCTCTATTTCTTCCATTTAAAAACATTCGATCACTTTCTCGAAAAACGTGTCGTGTCGTATCGTCTCGAAAAACGTACACATGTCATATTACATAAAAATCTTCCGTTTAGAAATCGTTTCACGATAAACTTCTCGTTCAAAAACATTTCATGATAACCGTGTTACTTAAAGACAAAAAAATTCTTTCTTCCGAGAATTTAAATCAAAACATAAGGATTCATTCTCGTTTTGCTGGCGTGTTTTAAGATTAGTTCGTAGAACCGTCACTTGGTTTGTCTAAACCAAGAAAATACCCTACTAGAAAACTCTAGTAGTTGAATCCGTTTGGCGTGTTTTAAGATTCGTTCGTCGAATCGCCACTTGGTTTGGGCTAAACCAAGAAAAAGCCTGACTAGACATGCTAGTCATAGATTCTATTTGTTAGTCTGAATAGATTAAAAATATTTATTCAATAATCCTGGAAAATCTCATTTCATTTGAAAAGCTCTTTTCTTCAGAAAATCGGTCGGCATTATAACTGCGTAAATTTGAAAAGTCGATTTTCATTCGGGCATTACAACTGGGTAATTTAGTTTTCCAAAAGTCCATCGAACATTATAACGGTGCATTTCGATAGTCAATTTTAAATCGTGCATAGTAACGACTAAATGTATTTTTCAAAGTCTAATTGTTCATAAAATCACTAATCACCAACATAATCACATTTAATCATAATTAAGCACGTTTAAGCAAAATAATAACATAATTAATATGAACTAGTAAATACTAATCTAAGGTTAAGATAAAGTATCTACCTTAATTCCGATGATTAGTCGGAAGCCGAATAGCTAGTTGAATTCCGGCGGCGTAACGACTAGTTGGCCTCCGTTCAAACGCTTTCTGGCTAACTTATTTTACCTTTCTAAGATCTAGGGGTGGTCGAGAGTGGTGGAGTGTGGTGGTTTAGGATGAGTTTCAAGAAGAACACTCAAGAACTCATTCAAGAACACTAGAAAGCACAAAGTGGAGAAGTTGGGAGATTTTGGTGTGAGGAAATGAAGTAAGGTGAGTGAGCTATTTATAGAAGATTGTAATTGGGTAAGTAGCCTACCTTGTTAAGTAGTCAAATTTTCTTTCTTCTCATTAATTCAAAAAAAATACAAATTAGGTTTAGTAAAGTCAAAATTGGTAGGAAGACAAAATTGAACACATGTCTAATTAGGGTTTTAAATAGGCTAAGGCTAGTCAAAATAGGACAACATAAGAGTTGGAAAAATTAGTAGGCCTTCCGGATGCGATGTAGTGAAATACTCGGTGTGCACGCGTTGATTTTACGGCGCGGAAAAATAAATAAAAGGAAATAAACAAACTAGATCTAGTTTCATTCAAATTATTTAACTAACTAATAAAATATTTTATTTAGCGATATTAAAAATAACTAATCGAATTAATAAATCGAAATTTTTATCTACGAAATTTCGGGTTATTACAGACTTCTTCATTAACCCTTCAGGCTCACGTTTGCTTGCTCCAGTAGTGTCATTAATAGGTCCTGGTGCAATCCCATTAACTCTAATGTCATAATCAGTCTATCAACAGCTGCCTGGAAACAAGGGGGAACTTGAATATTCGCACAATTTGAAAGTTAAAATTATATATGGACTAGCATCGGGCACGTGCGTTGCACATGCTCGAAAACGGCCAACATATACTGTAGATATGTGATGGTGCTCATATTCTCGCGATAAAATAAACTTTAGCGAAAGGTAAACAGTGTCAGTATAGATTCCAAGCATTCACTTTTGCCTTAAGTTACAATTACACAACAATGGTAACGCAAAAGCTCCAGATCACTTGACATCATCAACGATCATGATGTTAAGGCAGAGGGAATTTCTCAGCTGTGCCACTTTCACATGGAAGGCGAATTCCATGGTTGTCCATTCAGTGAACCATCTCTCCAGTAGATCAAGTGGTCCTGTGGGTAAGGAAGAGAGAAATAGTACGAAGTAGATGGTTAACTTGCAATCAAAGCTTTGGTGTTGGTTCTAATTAGTTTCTTCATGAAATGCTAGTAAAGAACAAATGACACAATGAAATTCAGTTGGCAGATGCGACGAAGTCATCTCCCTCTCATCCTGAAGTGGAATTAAGTCTAAAGTTTGTATGAAGTGCTCCTGCCTTGCTTCTTGACAAACCTGTGATCCAACCTCTTACTGAATCGGAATCCTCAAAGGAATTAGAGCACCCAACAAAGGAACAGCAGAAGTCGAAGGGGAAAGGTAACAAAAGTAACAGTGAGAAGGGTAGGGTAAGAAGCCGAACTATAATGTCAGTAGCTAACTTTAAGCTCTATGACCTATAATCAAACCTATCTCTACTCTTGTATCATTTTTACTTTTCAGCATTTCTTCCAAATAAAGTTGTTGGCAGATTACCTGTACCATCACCCAGCTCAGCTCGCATACAGCACCTGCAAATTTTGGTGTGAGTTAATTGAGGTGAGATAACTGGAAGAAGTATTATTGCTACCAGTCCATGTTTTACCAAGGTTTTGCTGTTACGTGTGCACATGTTAAAGTTAGGTGGGATAAGGAATTAAGGACATAGACTATACACAGAGGATAGGTTAGTGTTGTTTGGCACTAAATCTACATCTTGTTGCTCACTCTGTCCCGGCAATGAAAGTCATAACCACTTGTTCTTTAACTGTCCCTATTCCACCCAGGCATGGAACAAGGTACTGTCTTTCATACACATAAAATGGGCTCCTAGAACATGGGATAATTGAGTTGCTCATTTCTTTGCAATTAAGGGCAAAACTTTGAAATCTCTTTTACTCAAATTGGCTTTCACCTCAACAATTTATCACCTCAACAATTTATAAAATTTGGATAGAGAAAAATGCACGCAAATTCTAGAATAAAGCATGTCCAATATCTGTGGTTGTTGGTAAAATTCATTCAATGGTTAGATACAGATTGTTATCACTGGAAAAACTACCTAAATGGGCTCAGTATACTAGGCTCCTTGTTGGTTGGGGCATAGATTGAATTAATTGGATTTGATGTATCATTGTGCTATTATTCTCTGTTTGATGGTTTCAGGTTCCATCCTAAGCAAGATCCACTTGATTGTGGTTAAAACACCATACATATGCAGACTTTTGCTGAGGACCATTTGTGGGTTCCAATTCAGATAGTTTCCACTTGCTCATGGTTATAGTTTCAGCCATTGCAGACACTAGCATCTGAGCCATCTATGATTACTTCTACTATCAGGTATATTAGCTTAATCCCTACGATACCTGCATGCGTATTGTTGAAGACTTTGGATGGTCTGAGTTTATCAAAGAGTTGTGTGAATCACTATATTTGAGTGCCAGTGTGAGATGTGTGATTGAGCCTCTAAGTTCCTTGAGAGAGGAGGTAATAACTAGTGGGGGAATTTGGAGAGGTTCAGTTGAGGGAGTTCGGACCTTTTAATGAGAGTATAGAAGTGTGAGAATTCAAGGGCGTGGTAGGGTGAGCCTCTATATTTTATAGCGTGTACTTGTGTTTTATCCCTGGAAGCAATATTACTCGTATATAGGCCCTCAGTTGCGCCCTTCTGTTTGTTGTGTGCTCTTTGAGTTTGTCCCACTGCTGGGTTCACAATGAAATGCTTGTCTGTGAGAATCTGTTTGGTGGAGCTGCATGCTGGTGCCTAGTCTATTTTATCCAGTTACTGCCCAGGCTGCTACTTGAGTGGAGACTGGTTGCTGCATACTCCATGCTAGTGTGTTTCTCAATTTTTCAGTTAGGTCTACTGTGTGAGTGCTGTTCAATATTGTCACAGTTTTGTTCATCTAAGGTGTTGTATTCTGGTATGCCTGGGTTATGCAGCCTCGGTTTGTGTGCCTGGGTAACGCAATTTGGTGTTGAGTTAAACGTGACTCTGCCCGGTATTGTTTATTTTCTTCTACTTGGTTGTTTTGCTACTATATTCTTGGGGGTGTGTCCCTTTCATGATTAAATGGCCTATCCTTGGGGGGTTGTCCCTTGGAATGAGGTGATACCTTTTGGGAGGGGGTTGTCCTCCTGTTGCTTACTTTCTTGTCCTTCGTTAGGCCATAAGTTCTCTATTACAGCCAGATAAGTGTTTCCATAACAGCTGGATTATCCGGAAGACCGGAACCATTAATTCTTTTGGGCCCTTCTTACCGTCACGGTTAGTTGTGTGCTCCTCTGGATTGTACCTTGTTCTAGAGATAGATCCAATGCTGCATATTGCAAGTTCTCCAATGCTTAATAGTCAGCAATAATCTACTCCCTCTCCCAGGAGGGGATGTCCATGTCCATTTATCCTTTGAAGATCACTACGCTGGGATTGCACTTTTCAGAGGGGGGTGCCCTCTCGAACCAAGTTTGTAAATCTTTGTTTTATGTCTAGAACAGTGGTTCGCACCTTGTGATGTTAGCATTTTGTTATAGGTGTTTCTGGTCCCTCTTCTTAGATGGGTTCAAAACATCTTTTCTCGCACCATTTAGTTTGATTTTGCGTACCATTTCCCATCCTATGTAGCCACTTGGCCTCCCCTTGCAATTTTTTTGATTTCCTTTCTTTGTTTTGTCCTCCTTGGGGTATGCCCCTTGTATAATGTATATTCAGTTAGCCCCCTTTATTTTCAAGCTTGGTTTACCCCAAAAATAAAAAAAAGGACATAGAAGCTATGCAAAATTGTGATTTTATTTCTGATGATTCTTAACAGTGAAATACCAAGATAAACAAATGAATTGGATCAATTCTCCATATGGAATGATGGATCAATTCTACCAACTACGTAAACTTCAAATTACAAATACAAAGGGATGCAAAATATTAAATTGTAAAAACAAAGAACCTCACTTTGGGTAGTTGCGTCAACTTTACACGATATCCTTGGCGAGAAAAAAATTCAAGAAAACAGTATAAATTCATTGAGGTAGAATGCCTAACTTCTGATATAGGTAGAAGAGAAACAACAATACATGAACAAATACGCATCCTAATAAGATTTCAGGGTTTATCTGCATAACCACAGGTTTATATATTTCTTACTAATAAAAGTTAGCAACAGGCTTAATGGCAAGGCTCAATATAAAGCAACACTTCGATTGCTCCCTATGCTACCAATCAACAGGAGGTCAATCAATACAACAGCGAACTAATCGTGCTCACGTGAGTTAATGGCCCTAAAATAGTCATGTATGGGGTCAACTAAACTCACAGCCAAGTCACATTGCAGGGCAGACTGGCAATGACACTTTAAAACAGGGCAGACTGGCAATCACATAGGATTTTACTGAATACCTAGACAGCAAAACTACATCTAATTACTTGAAGCTACAGTCCCAAGGCCTGTCACACTAACAGGAACATAATATAGATGAACACAATTTCATCTCAAACACTCACAAGACACTCATATAAGACTGTAATAGCAGTATATATGCACAAACACCCATCACAATCTCATGCCAAAATTTCGTAAGAGCATGATATTACTAACGAGCAAACAACTCCCAAACTTACATCTAAAATATTCACCCAAACTATGAAGACAGTGTTTTCAAGTTGGTGCCTTATGACAGAAAACAGTAGCAAGTATGTTTGTGACAGAAAACAGTAGCAAGTATGGACGTGAACTTAGCATTTTAGCAGTAACACCACGAGTAATTGCTTCTCAATTATAAAAAGTAGAAAAGGTACTTACAAGTATGTGCTACATCAGAGATATTTGTCACTTGTTTGATACTTGCATAGATTATCCTTAAATCATGATCTTAATATGTAGGAATGTACGGGTTTTTTTTTTCATTCTTAATATGTAGGATAATGATTAATTTGTGATTTTACCTGTAGGTGCTTTAGAATAGTCATGTTTTCTCTACAGAACTCTCCCTTTGTTTTCCTTCACACCAATTTCATTTTTTCATGTTTTCTAACTTAGTGAAATCCATATAACTTAAATTCCCAGCCCACGGGGAACGAAGCTGAGGATGATGAAATTAAATCAATGTTCAACGTTCAAAGTAGGAGGTGGAAGATGCAAAAATTGGACAAAGATTCTTTTAGGCATTTAGTCGAACATCTGGAGTAGGACACGAATCTAACCACTAGAGCAATTTCTGCTCGAACATGCAAACCGAAGTAGCAAGAAGCAGGTAACTTTCGATTCCAGTAACCCTCAGGTAGAACGTGTAGGAGACCTATATATGTAGGCGGCTGTGGGGGACCTTGCTCCTACATTCACAAAGGCATAACAGTTTGTCACAGCCAATTGGTTGCCGTATAGTTTGAGCCGCCAAGAATGGGGGCGCCAGAATTGTTGCATGAGGCATACAGGATATGGTGGTTGCATTGAGCCGGTGAGCGGGAGAAAGTGATGAAGGTGGGGCGGTGTATGTTTCTTTGTGCTTAGGTACTTTGGCTTCTGCTGCTTGGGAAAACAAAACACAGCTGGTTCAGCTGCTTGAGAAAAAACACAACTCCCACTTTTAATATAGGTAGTAGATGATAGTGTCAGTTTACGAACCTTTGCAGCAGAGACATGGATTTGATACCAAGTTGCTGTTTAGTGCAGAGTTGCACGTATGTTTATAATTACTCCATCACTTGATAAGTCCTTCCCAGTTCCTCCTTTCTTGAGATACTCAAGTGCTTCATGGCACATTGTACATGTGCCAACTGAATCAGTATCTATAATTGCATGGACCAGCCAGAAATAGAAACAATTCATGAAAACCTTCCGATAGTGATATTTTTGTCTCACTAATATAGAAGTTATATGCACAGACAACAAGTCTGTGAAGTTAACAAAGTCTGTTCCAGTTTAGCTACGTGGGGCAGTATCTATATTTGCATGGACCAGCCAGAAATAGAAACAATTCATGAAAACCTTCCGATAGTGATATTTTTGTCTCACTAATATAGAAGTTATATGCACAGACAACAAGTCTGTGCATATAACAAGTCTGTGAAGTTAACAAGTCTGTTCCAGTTTAGCTACTTGGGGCACGAGATGATCAGAGAGACTTCAGATCAACCAAAAGCATCGTATGAACTTCTGCGACATGTAAAAGTCCTGAAATTAGGATCATCCTATGCTAAATGCTAAGATGGCATCTCTATACTGGTAGAGAATTTCTGAAGTTCGTAAAAAGAATAGTCATATTTTGATGCATCCTTTGTAGGCTGCCAATAGACTATGCTTTGGCTCCATGGAAGTCGAAATCCGTTAGGGTACGAATCCTCAGCTGGAACAAGGAAATTGCCAGTTGCAGCATTTACAGGGATGTCAAGCTTTCAAATTTTTAATAGTTGATTCCAAAACTCTAACTGCGTCATCTTGTTTGCGAACATCTCCTATGAGCCTAACAGTCTGTATAGCAGCAAGAGTGAAATTTCAAGCCAGAAAACTAGACATTTGTTCAAATACATGGAAGTAAAGGAATATACAGCACATGAAAAGCAACTGACCTCTTCTCATTGGACCGAGATCGCGTGAACCCATGGCCTGACTCTTCAGAATAGAGGTGCCAGCCATCCTGCTTACCATGACCTTCAGCAACCGACATCCAAACGAATAATTTTAAAGAAGGGAAAAGATACCAATAGCATCCATCAAGCAAACAACTGAAACAAGTATTCTCCGAGAAACCAGAAAAGAAAAGGAATTCCACATGATACACAAGTCCCTAGTCTCGGAGAAGCGATTACAAACATGGAAACCCCAGATCTAGAGGATTAGCTAGGAAAAACTCCACCGTATATAAAATAATAATAAACAACCTAAATCAGCAAAAGATAATACACGTGCTCGTGAAAAAGAGACTAAAAGCAGGGTAAGAGCAAAATTCCTCCACAATCTAAGCTGTCACCAAGGCTTCCAACGGAAAAAATTTTGATTTGAAGATTGGGGCCAGACAAAAACAAAAACCTAGATTTAGGAAAGCGGGGAAAAAGTTATCACAAACAACAGTAATCAATCCATATATTCATCTGTATAAGGAAAGAAAGTCAAAAACCTAGGACATCTGTTTCTAGGGCTTCCATAACAAAAACTACAATTCCAAACATGGGCCCAACATCAGAAACGAAACCCTAAAACTTTAAGGGACTCACCTGGTGTTCTGCTGCAGAACCAGGCCGATCCCCAGCGAGTGAGCTCACGGCCACCCCCGTGGTGAGGAGTGTCTCTCTCCATCTGGACACAGACCCCGCCGTATCCAATAACGACCTCTCGTGCTGCTTCCTCTCCTTGAAGAAGTCCTTTGGCGCAGCAATCTAATACAGTAGAAGATAAACTGCGAATGGCAGCTACACTTGTACTTATTATTACACTACCTGTTCAACAATCAACGAAACTACAGGCGAAGCCTCTTCGCCAGACCAAATCAAGATGAAGAACTGAGGAGCGAGAGAGAACAGGCATCGATACTTTATTTTCGGTGGCTCTGCGCAATGCAGATGAATGTCGCTAAAGGTTGAGCAAAAAGGCACTACTAGCCCCAGACTAGCGGACAAAATAGAACCCAAAAGGACTCAAATGGAATATCATAAAAGTCTGGGAAGGCAATAAAGTAATTGTGTATAAAACCCAGCAAAAGACTGAAACAGCCACCCTAAAGCACCATAATTTCAGCCAAAGCCAACACAATCTGTTTTAAATTGGAGGCTAAAACTGGGAAAATCATGCTAAAATTGGCTAACAATGAAATTGGCCAACCCTTTCATTAGGCACAGGTGTGTGGATACAAAACACTAACAAACCAAACATAAAATTGTCAAAACGGATTCGTAGGTGGATCCAACTCAAACCATTAGTTTTCAGATTTTCGGATTCGGGTCTAACGAATTATTAGATCAGATTTCTAATCAGATCAAATTGCTCCGTTGACATTCTTCTGTTCCACCTCCTATTGATCATTTACCCTATTTTCCGGCCACAAAATCTACCAATTCAACAAAGTTCTGATGATATATAATGGATGCAATTCTCCGAACAGACAAGCAAATCAACCGTACAAGTTCTGATGATATATATGGACACAATTCTTTGAACAGATAAGCAAATCAGTACAAGCGTTCGTGCAACAGCCACAACCTCAACCCCATGGGACCAAACCGTTCAAAAAACCACATAGTGACCAAAGAAAATGATAAACATCCATTCCAAGAGGAGACAATTCCAAATTTCTCGTGCAAAAAAACATCTCAAAATAAAGTCCATATAACTTGAATCAGCTGCGCTACAGAATGGGAAAATAGGGTCTTCAGAGCAATTTTTTCATCCTTCATAGTCAGAATATCACCCGAGTGGGTAGAGACCCAATATCTAGTTAGCTTCTTTGAATCGCATGGCAATCAACCTTTTCCCTCCAGGAATACTCCATCCATATACAAGAGGGGGTAGCACCACCCTAAGCTTCGAGAGTCAACGTGTTCGAGAAGTACTATGGATTGAACACTCTACTTAGCAGGCTGCTGCTGTTTTCCACCAAATGACACCTTATATTTGCCAACATAACAAGAATGAATCACTTTAGATCTGCAAAACCAAAGCCCCACCGATTTCCTCTCCACCATTCTACCAACGAGAGCTAGAGCACGTTCCTTTGATCCTTGTTCTCTCCCTTGCACAATCTGACAATTGCTGCAGTGATATGGTTTACTAAGGAGTCCAGCAGCATAACGCAAGACATAGCATAAGTAGCTAAAGCTCTTGTCATAGATTTCAAGACCACTTCTTTGCCCACTTGGTATAAAAACCATTCCCTACACCCTACTGTTCTAGCTAGATACTTTCCTTTCAGACATGACGAGCCTGTTCGGATCTCACCATTTCAGCAGGTAAACCGAACGCCAAGTAGTTCCCAAAAGAACCATGCCTATGAAGTCCAAGCAGATGGCCAATATACTCATCCTACAGTATATTTCACTAAAGAAAATAACCAATGAGTTAAAACTGACTAATTGCACTGATGCCTGGCCATGTCTCCACAGAAAGTCTTTAGCTACATGGCCTCAACTCTAATAGCCGCAGCAAAGATGAGCGTCTTGTATACAAAAAATAGATGACTCACACAACTACTACAATCTCGAAACCATGTAGATGTTGCTAGTGCACATGTCCAAAAACAGCTCTATTTTACTTATTACTACTTGTTTATAAGAAAGAAGAAACAAGACAACAATAAGCAGAGAACAAAATAGGCTGTTTTAACCCCCTCTTTCCACACCCACTGGCCACTGCTCACTAGTGGTATTACAGTCTTCCCTGTCCCGCACTCCCGCATTTGTGCCAGATCTTCCAAATCCGAATCCCTGCATATTCACCAAAGTCCCCTATCCTTGGTGACTTTCCATTCAAGGAGGCAATTACATGATATTCAATATCTAATTAAACCAGATTTGTAGAGCATTCTCCTTCACCACGTATTGGTTTTTAGTCTCTGCAAGACTGACAAGGATATGCAACGCGACACTGACACTTTGACTGTTTGACACACCGTCTCTGAAAATTGAAGGCAATGTTGAAGACACGCTTAGGTATATTGATACGTATTTTAGTGCATACATACAAAATGGGAAAACACAGGCCTCTAAATAAAATCGAAAGACAGTATACGCCATAATATCGCTCACACGTGTCTTCATATTCAATCAACCAACATCTATCACAAGAAAAGAAGACACCCACGAATGTCCATAGAGTGTCCTAGCTTGTTCTAGAATGTCCTCAGAGTGTCCAAAGGAAAATAGTTGAGAAAAATATTTAACACTTTTGATTGGAGTGTCAGACACGACTCCGGAGAGTCAGTGTCTGCCAAGTGTTTGACACCAGTACCTGACCTATGGCACAGTCTTTGTGCTAAATAGGGGTGAGACAATTCTAAGGCCACAACTCAGGAAGTATTCATGAGCAATGGTACATAAACTTTTCGAAACGTAAAAAGTACCCATGTCGGGCAATCGATCCTCGGATAAGGGCAAGAAATTCGTGACCAAAATGCTTGGTTGGGCATTCACCTGGCAACTACATTTTCTGATTCGAAGTCATCAGGAACTATGCATAGAACTCTATATAGTATTTTGCATGCTATAAGTCACCTATTAACACCATTTATTATGGAACAAATGCAAGAAGTATAAAA
The DNA here is from genome assembly GCA_020921065.1 of Vaccinium darrowii. NCBI lineage: Eukaryota > Viridiplantae > Streptophyta > Magnoliopsida > Ericales > Ericaceae > Vaccinium > Vaccinium darrowii. The sequence continues at coordinate 21,686,645 of CM037153.1, read as the reverse complement.
GGAATATGAATATTTCGGAGTTCCCCGTATCACTGAGATGGAACTCAATGAATCTGACACAAACATACATAATATAACTGCCAATTCTCTCCATCTTTGGGACGTGATATGCACCTATGCTTATTTGTTTAACTGAGTGTTGATCACAGTACCTTAAAGCAGGAGGATCAAAATACATTTCCTCGTTATATTCTAGCCTAAATGACCATCTAATCTCTATCAATGGAAAACAAGAAGCTGGATTTGCAAGGTTAAACAATCCCAAGTCATGAATGATTCCAGAATCTAAGTCAACCAGACTAAGTGATGCATAATGAGTACTCTTATGTTCCACAGTGAATACCTGCACTAGTTAGCAGAATCAGAGTACTTGCACTGCCGCAGAAAGAAAAATCTGCAACATTGTTAGATATCATGCAGCATGACACAAAACTGTTTGATTGAAGTGTCTATTATTCACTATTGTACAATCAACAAACTGTCAACGCAACACAAAAACAAACAGTTGGAAATTTACACACAGAGGCAATCTACCCAAGGAAAGGTCATCATAACTATTACTCTCCTTTTTTCCAGTTGGAAATGTTAAGTGCATACATACCTGACAATAGGAGTAGGTACAAATGCAAAATGCTGACCTAGGCTCGTGATGCCAAACAATTCGCAAAGAAATGAAGCCTGAAGCCTGGCATATTCATCCAGAGGTTTGTTCCACAATGAAACTCACTCACACATTCTGCATATACACTTTTCTACAAAGCAACCATAGTCTTCCAGTTCGTAACCATTTCAATTTTCAAGGCACATGAAAATCATTGCCAAACGACAGAAGTTTACTGAAATTAAGACTAGAATCAATGATCGATTTCACTCTACAATAATCCAATAGTTTCTTAAAAAATATTAATGGTTATAGCTAAGGTTCTTGGTTTTTATCATGGCAAAATACCCATAGAGAGGCTTCCTTATTTATTGATTCCTTGTCTTTCCTCCTTTCCATTGATTGCCTCAGCCTCAGCCTCAGCCTCAGCCTTCCCTCCTCTGAAAGAACCAAATAGAAATCACCACCAATTGGAATTCCAAATTACAAAGATTTACACTGATTGAGGTTTCAATTTTTGTTCAGAAAAAAAAAAGGGGGTTGCAATTTACACTCTCAAACCAACAAGTTTACATGTGGGAAGTATTATTGATCAAAGTTACTCATCATTGCCCTTGATGAATCAACATTCTAATTATTGCACCACTAACAACCACAAGTTATGGTACAAAACAACCATGAACCCCCAATACAAGTACATGTCACTGATCAGTACCCATGTAAAAAAATTGAAAGCTCTATCAAAAATTTCAAACAAATGATCTAAAGAACTTTCCTTTTAGGGTGCTCTAGGGTCCGTTCCGTGCTGCCAAACATAAACAAGCTCATCCCATCCAGTGCTGGCCAAAAGCCCCTCAACAAGCACACTCATATCCACCCCAACGGCAAACTCTGTGTGGTGATCATACCGTCCAATCAGAGCATCCTCCACCATATAGTCCCACAAACAAACCGTCATGTCATACGAACACGAAGCGATCAAGCTTCCCCTGTGGGGCGAAAACTTAACCTTCCTCACTGCGTAACCATGCCCGTTGAGCACAGCAACTGGAACCCGATAACTCCTCACATCCCAAACCTTGATTGACTTGTCAACTGAGGCTGTGGCAATCACACAATCGTCATATTTGTTCCAGTCACAAGACAGGATTTCAAATTCATGGGCGGGAAGGATCATTGTGGAACCGGGCTCCCGCACATCCCATATACGTGCAGTGCAGTCACCAGAGGCAGAGGCAAAGACATCTCCATGGCGAGGGTTCCAGGCGGCTGAATAGACGCAGTAGGCATGTTCCTTATGAGCAAGAAACATACAGACATATAAAAGCCATGATTATGTTGGGACTTGGGATCAATTTATGGAGGCCAAAACATTCAAATCAAAGTTCATAACATCATAAATCAATGATTATCTGCATATCTGCATTAATTTGGCCATCTCCAATTCTTAGCCCTTTTCCCATCAAATTTGAATACAAAACTTTGTTAAAGCTTGGGTTGATAGGAACCACTCCAATGATTCATCATCAAACCTTTAAAAATTTCCCTGCTCGTCCAAAAACCAAGTTTTAGAAAAAAATCAATGCTCCAAAGTCCATTCTGTATCCTCCTACAATAGAACTAAACCTTCGAGCGTATCCCAGAACCATTTTGCACCGAGTTTAGTGAAAGGATTAGAGCTCAATAGCTCATGTTATGTACAAACTTTTTAAGCCCTATCTCAATTCCCACTGAAACAAATTTGAGTGTAAAAAGTTCATTAAAACTCCCTTCTCTCTAGTTGAATTTTAATCAAACTAAGGGTGATGAGTCTGCCGAGTGACAACTGATTCCATTTTGAAGCCATTTCTTTTGGGATTGTGAAGTCTAATTCGCTTTGGCCCATGCTTCGCTGACAGTTCAAGTTTTGACCTAGTTTATCAATACTTGCTATATGTAGCAGCCTAAATAGAAGTATTACGGTACATGCAAACCCTAGTATATAAATATTGGCTATACGCAGCGGCCTATGTAACTACTAGTCATCTTCATTCAATACATAGTAGAAACTGGTGTGAGTCGTGGATGTAACTTGTGCTCTTCTTGCCTTGTGTTCTTGCTTATTCTTTGCATATTGTGTATTTGTTGTTGGTTTTGTCAAGTTTTAAAAAAATTCTGCCTTCCAAACTTTCAAATTCACCATCACTAAGTACAATTCAAGCTTTTACCCAAAATTTCTGCTCAAATTTGAGTTTGTCCATCGGAGTGGTTCATATCAAACTGCGCTTCATATCAAACAAGGAAAACTCTCACTCAAACAAGTAAAACTGGATACCATCTAACCCTAAATCCATCGAAAATCAAATAATCAGATACCTTAAAGGTCCTCACACTGGTGGGCCTATCAACAGTCCAAAGCTTAACAGTATCATCCCAAGAAGCAGTAAGAAACGAATCACGTCGAACGGGGTTATAATCAGCTGAGTGTGCCTCACGCGTGTGCTCATGTAGTGACCGAACCGGGTTTGACGCAGGAGGGAGAGACAGGTCGTACAGTTTAACGGAGCCGTCAGCAACGGCGGCGACAAGGAGTGAGTCGTGCGACTCCGACCAGGCCAAGTCGTAGACGCCGTCAGCGGTGTCGAAGGCGGCAAGTTCGGTGATGGGTCCGGCTGGGGAGAGATCAAGGACGTGGAGACGGCCGTTGCCGAGTATGCCAAAGTTTTGGGCGGTGGCGACGGCGAGGCGGTGTTCGTAGAAGGGGCTGAATTTGACGGAGTAGCCATTGAAAGGGGTCTTGAAGAGTGGCATGGTGGTTTGAGGGTGGAGAGAGAGGGGTTTGGATCGGAGTTTGGAGGGTGGTTGTTTGGGGCCTGGAGATGTGATGGTCCCTTTTGTTTTTATTTTTGTTTTTGTTTTTGTTTTTTTTTGGGGTTAGCTCCGGTTATGAGCCGGCCGTATCTGCTCTCTAATTTTTCTTTCCTTCAAATTGTATCTAGAAGGCATCAAATTAATCACCAAAAATTCTAGTAGAAATAATGTTTGAATATTAACTTTTAAATTAATAGATTTCTCTTTAAATTTGACCATAGTTATCAGTTTTAGTACTCCCCCTATCCGTTTTTAAGTGTCCACTATTGGAGCAAATGCATTTTGCAAATTCCAAAAAATTATATTTCTCTATATAATTATTTTTATATTTTTTATACCAAATTAAGTACTCATTCAGAACTTTAATTTGGTGCAAAAACAATTTAAAAAATTCTATGAAAATAAATATTTTTACGTCAGAAAAATACATGTTTCTCAAATGGGATACTTAAAAAGGGACAGACGGAGTATGTCTCTGTCCCTTTTTGAATGATACATTTGGAAAACGTGTATTTTTGTAGCCGTTAAAAAATGCAAAATGCACTTTTGTAGCATGTTTTTAAATTTTTTTTGCACCAAATTAAAGTATTCAATGAGCACTTTAATATGGTAAACAAAAAATTAAAACATTATATAAAGAAATATATTTTTTAGGGGTTTAAAATTGCACGTATTTCGATAAGGATCACTTAAAAAAGAAGAAGGGAGTATTTGATTGGTTAATTTCTTTAGAAGGGATGTGAGGAGATGAATAATGTGCCATGGTATCAAATTCGTATTTTACCCTTGGTTGATATAGTTATTTTTCCGGAGTAAATTACAAACCCACTTGAATACAAGCTCACATTCACTCAATCTATGACAAATGATAATGTTAAAATTATTTTTGTTAATGCTAAATTTTAGTGCATAAAAGAATAATAAAATGAGTAGAGTACAAGACTTTCATGCATTGCATTTTGACACTACGAAAAGCAGTTTCCAACAGTGGTTTTCTACGCTCCTAGATCGATGGAAGGGAAGTTCTGATTTTGATCGGTTAATTTCTATGGCATGCGCAGTCATTTGGCATATATGGAAGTGCAGAAATGATCTTTGTTTCTCAGGAAAGAAATGTGAGCATGGAGTAGCTGTTAACATTGCAATCAAGGATGCGACAGACTTTCTAGAAATTCAGCGACAAGGACAAGGTTTAGAAAGGCCTACAGAAGTCAGTGCACCAATTGGATAGCAACAGTGGACTCCTCCAACTGAGGGAGCGGTAAAACATAATTTTGACGCAGGGCTTGATGTTGCAAATCGTGTGGGGGGCCTCGGGCTGGTGTTAAGAGACTCTAGTTCGCGTTTTATTGCAGCAAGATCGGCTCCTCTGAAGGGCATTGTTGATCCATTAATAGCTGAAGCAATTGCAGCCCGAGAAGGTCTGCTATTTGCACTCTCTCTGGCCGTGGAGAATGTCCATATAGAAGCGGACTCCCTTAGCCTGATTAGAATGATCAAAAAGGAAAAAACTGTCCACCATAGGGTAGAGGTGATTATTGAAGATATTAGAACATTGGCTTGTAATTTTGCTAGGTGTGAGTTTTGTTTTGTGAGACGTAGCGCTAATGGTGTAGCCCATTGCTTAGCAAGTAGAGGGTTCAGAGGTTTAAGCATTTCCACTTGGGAAGCGCTTCCACCTGTGTGGCTATTCAGTCCTTTATCCAAGGATGGATACGCCAATTGATTCTTTTGGCTTTGTCTTTCTGATTATCAATGAAGTCGTCTATCATTTTGGCAAAAAAAAAAAAAAGTAGTTTTTATATTATCACTTTCCTTACTCAATATTTCAAATCTACAAAGACACGTCGCTTTCTTCGCTCGGAACAAAGTTGTTTGGGAAACTAATTCTTTACTCAATTACTTCGTCCTCAGCTATAAAACTTATTCATTAATCATTCTTGAATACTATTTCAAAAAATCGTTTGAGAAATTGATACACGAACTGAAAAATGGTTCCAAAAAATGGTACGAGCACAATCTTAGGTTTTTGCAAGTAGTCGTCTTGTACAATGTTGTGACTGGTTGACCGACGATACCTCTACCCTTTTTTCTATATCTTGATAATTTGATAATGGTCATATATGGCTCCCATTTTCCTCTGCCAGGCAGGTTGTTAAGATCTGTTTGTTTGCCTGGGAATTGGGATATGGAGAAGGGTTATGAAATCCTTGGGATAGATGTTGGATTTGGACTCCCAATGATATACATCAGATATGTAAGACATAAGCCCATGTTTATTTTTCTTGGAATATGGTCATAGTGAAATAGATATTAAGATAAACGCATACTTTTTCAAAATTATCCTCATCTCAATAACAAAGCACCCCTATTGCTTTCTTGCAAACCCAACTATCACCGAGGCATTTTGACATACCCAGTGGCTTATGCAAACCCAAACTACATTGGCAAACATTTGCATAATCAAAATGAACAAACTTTTTTATGAATCAAAAAATATTCCCATTGCAGAAGCCAAATTACTAGTAGGCCAAATTTCTACTTAGTTGGCAAGTGTTTTTGAAAAACCCAATTTCATAATCTACCTATATATATTCGGGGCTAATTTCATCTTTTACCCTTATCTCAATAGGAGGGATTTGGAATACCCACCCTCCTTGCTGGAGATGCGCTTTGGAAAATGTAGAAATAGATATAAGCATGGTAAGAAAAGCTCATACAAACAAAATGTATACGGGTGTTTAGGAGGCTCAATTTTTAACTTTTTGCATTTTTTGAGTTTTCGTGGCCATAATGTATTTTTAATATGTAGAGTTTTTTAGAGAAATGTGCAAAATGCATTTTGTTACTTAAAATAGTACCAAGCTTTTTCTTAATTAAAGGATTACAAACACATTTCTCTCGATTATATACTATTAATTAAAGGATTACAAACTATGATGCACGGACACGGACACGGACACGGGGACACGGCAATTCTAAAAAAATCGGGACACGGACAAGGCGGGGCACACGCCACGTGTATATTTATTTATTTATTTATTTACACACACACACACACACACAAATATATATATATATATATAAGTTACCCTTTTCGCACTTCTGGCATCTCCTCAACTTCTTCTGGCTTCACCTCCACAATTGAGCCTTCAATCTTCCTTTTCATTTCAACAATGTCTTGTGAAGTCATTCTTGGGCACATTCTTATCCCTTTTCCAAGAATTTTGAGCAAATGTGTCTTCACTCTAGCTTATGTACCCCATAATTCAAGCTCACAAAAATGGCACCTAAACTTGGTAAGCACCCTTCTTTGTGCACCTTCAAGTTTAGTAACATAACTCCAAAAAACTTGATCATTTTCAGTCATTGTAGTTCTGCAAAATAGATACATAGCAAGCAAAGCAAAGGATAAAAATGCTACATCAACAATACCATAAAAATCAAACATAAGTTCTTAAATAAAACAAACATTCATCAAACAAACACCCATAAAACAAGACATTCAAAACAAGACAAACACCCATAGTTCAATACAACCGAATTGAAAATGAACACCCATAGTTCAATACACCCGAATTGAAAACGAACACCCATGAGGATCCATACTCCATCTATCTTCAATAGAATCAATGTCGGCAAATGGCCCATCCTTGGTTAAGAATTTGGCATACTTCATATTGGCTTTGGTACGATCCGAGGAATCATCAAAGTACCTTTTGAAACATTTCTTCCTCTCATTTGTAATCTCTTCATCTTAGTGTGGAGGAACTCGCTTTGGATCCTCTTGAAGCCATTTTTCACTATAATACCTAAATTACAAAGTAAATAAATAATTAAGAGGTGAATGGTACAAATACTAAGTTAGTGCAAATGGTAAATGAATTAACTTGGATTTAGAGCATGTGTCAAGCAATGAAGAGGTGTATTGGTCTTATTCCACTTATCCACAAGTATTTTATGAACAATATCATAAAATTGTCCGTCATCATCCACACAAGGGACCTTCTTTTCAATTTCTCAATGGCACACCTCACTTTCTCAATCATGGTATCCCACATGTCATAAACCAAATGGAGAGTGGGCTTGTCCATGTCACATGCTCTAACCATGTCATAAATAGGAGATGTAAATGATAGAATGTAGTCCACCTTTTCCCACCATGTCTCATTCAACAAAGTTTCCCTCTGTAAGGACTCGTGTTTTTAAATAATTTTCCGGAAATAATGTTGGGGAAGTGTGAGGAAATGAAAATAATGTGATATGGCGTCAATGTGAAGTTAGTAATTGCATTTGGGTGTTTGTGAAGCACATAAGAAACAAGAGGGGTGTAAGTGCTAGTGTGAGAGTGTATATAAACACATGTGGATCAGAATTTTTGCTCTAAACACACCCCTCTCTTCTCTCAAACTCACATCTCTCTCTTCTCTTCTCCTCTCCTCAAAGTTTCTTCAAAATCCTTCCGAAAATCCACCCTCCACACCTCATTTCCTCAAGATTCAACCTCAAATCCGTCATCTACGCGTGTTTTGGAGTCCGAAACTCCTTGATTTTTGCTTGGAGCAAGCACATTTCGGTTGGGTTTGCAAGGATAAGCTAGGGCTTTCACTCTCCCATCCTTGGAGCTAAACCATTGAGGTAGGGAACAATCTTCTACCTCCTTTAAGTGTATATTGGTTGAATGATTGCATTATTTGTGTTCTTGTTCCCAAAACTCTTGTTAAACTTGACTATCTCCATGTAATTGACTTTGGATCATGAATGAGTTTGGGTTTTGTGTATTTGGTTGATAAATCCATGAATTGCTTGTTGATATAACCCTCTTCTATGGTTATTTGTTGTTTGAAATCTCATTTTTGGCTTGGGTTGAAACCCCCTCCATTTTGGAAAAATCTACAAATTTTGCTTGTAACGGCCTTTGTATCGATACCCCTTTTCTTGGTATCGATACCCAGCGTTTCTGTAAAGATTTAAGTCATCCGGTATCGATACAGCCTTTTCTTAGTATCGATACCCGACTGCTTAAGGCAGATTTTGACCCAACTTTGCGGGCACGCCCCGGCTTCGTCCGAACTCCGATTGAGGCGATTCTTGAATCGTTAGAAAGCTCTATGAGTCTACTTTCAAACCCAATTGGTCTCATATTCATAGCCTTTGTATTTTGAGAGAAATGTATTTTTCTTATCAAGGTGTCGGGTTTTCTCGAGGTTCATAACTCCATTTTTCATGTTCCTTTGCGCCGGGCCTTCATTGGTCTTTCCTAAGCTTCTCGAAGTGACTTCTAAGCTTTGGTAGTCTATCGTGGTATGAATTAGGTCTTGTCTTGATCTCTCACGTTCATGGACATATGTTAACTTCGGCCCAACCGACACACTACGAGCTTTTGAACGCAATGGATTATGTGAATGTTTTGGACACACTTGAGGGACACTAGTTTGTTGAAATGGACATGATGACTAGAAAATTATTTGTGTTCACTCGGGCCACCATTGGGTGGGTCTTGAGACATGGGTTCCACGAGGCCCGAAAGACTCGGATATGGGTTCCACGAGGCCCGAAAGACTCGGACATGGGTTCCACGAGGCCCGAAAGACTTGGACATGGGTTCCACGAGGCCCACAAGACTCGGAAGGGAAATTTAATGTTTTCAAGCCTAAAATGATGAACTAATGAGAGTTAAATGCAAAGAAAATTGAATGTGGACACTTGATACTTGATACGTTCGTGATAATCTAAGGGTTGATCTATGGACTAGGGGGACATTTGGGTACCTCACGGACATTTAACACTTGAGTAATTCATTCATACACATACCTTGGTCATTAACTTGTATTTATCATCTCTTTGTGTGCATTGTTCATTCTCTATACCCTTAGCGTTGGTAGAAAAGTTTCCTACGGGCTAGTGAGCTCACCCTATCATTTTCAGGTACTCAGCGAGGCACATGATTTGGAGTGCTTGGCATGTGGATGCATAACATGAAGCATACTTTGGCATGAAGTTATTTTGTCCTCTCCACCGTTAATATATTTTGGGAGATGATTTTGTAACTTTAATTTCTTCAATCTTTTGACTAAACTTGGTTTATGTAATAACTCTTAACTCTTCATTACTCATGCATGGGTACGGGTACCCTTTGTAGAGTCTCAGTGTACTTTGACTTTGACTTTTCAATGGTGAAATGTATCACTTTTGTCTTATCCTACGTGGATTTTATTTATAGTTGGTTTATTAAATTTGAGGGTGTGACACCCTCACAAATGAAGCCCTACTCTCCTCCCTACAAGCATTCCATTGACTACTAATTACCATCGATTGAAAACCTTGCTTGATGAGCTTAAACCTCTTGAGCATCACAATGGATGAAGCAAAGCGAGTGTCCGCAATCGAAAGTAACTTCAAACAAGCAAACTCATTGAAGATTGCCAATCTCATTGAATGATTCATTATGTGATTCTTAATGATCGATGCATCACCAACGACAATGCTAATCCAACCACACTCATCATACACAACCGAGTTACTCTTCACATTTTTTGCGGCACAAATATTTTTCAAAGTAAGATTTAGAGTGTGCACTACGCATGGAGACCAAAATATGTGAGGATATTGCATTTCAATTATTTGTCCCGCCGCCTTACAATTTGGAGCATTATCGGTGAGGATTTGCACCACATTCTTAGCCCCAACCTCAATAACAACCTCCTTCATCAATGTAGCAAGGAAATGTTTATCCTTTCTTTCCCCCTCATAATTATAGGCCTTAAGAAACATAGGTAAACCTCCGGTGACCACCATAAAGTTAATTAAAGATCTTCGTTGAAGATCACTCCAACCATCACTTGCAATCGTCACGCCCTTCTCTTTCCATGTGTGTCACGCCCTGATTTTTAACAAATTAAATATCACGAATGTCCACGTGGCACAAGTCAAAAGTCAACAACCCTTCATAGAAAAGTCTAGGTTAATGTTCCATTACATGCGTGATCCAAGTCAACAAATCTCTAGGTGGCACTACATCGTACCCGGATGCATAAATACCCAAAATACAAGTTTATAGTTATTACATAGGTCCAAATTTTAAAAAGATTGAATAATCGGAAGTTACATTGCCACTTGTCAAAAATACAAAACTTAAGATGGAAAAGCAACTTTATGCATGCATAAGCTCCACATAATGTATCACTCCACAAGCATCCAATCTCATGCTCCATGCCGTGTACCTGAACATGATAGGTTGAGCTCACTAGCCCAGTAGGAAAACTATACTACAACCGCTGGGCATATAAATATGATAAGTGCACCGTAGGTTGATATGAGAAGAAATGATCAAAGGAACATAATGGAAGCTAAGACAAGCAATATGTGTCCAAGGAGTACCTACATGTCCAAAACAATATCAAAGTGTCCAAGTGATTTCAAGGTGTCCCAAGATACCCAAAAATTCATTAAGTTGTCAAAATCACCAACAAGTATAATACGTGTCCAAAATTGTGTCCAAATACCCAATGTTTGCCAAAAAAAAAAAAAATACTTTTGTACCTCAAAACACTTTCATTTCCAAGTACTCAAACACCATCCAAGTTTCCATTTTGTTTCATCAAAATTACCCAAGTTTCTCACACAAGTCTAAAACCAAATCCACACTTCGAGATTTTACAAAACACAGTAGATAGTCCAAAATCTCATTTCTCATTTCTTTCATTGAAGAAAACCCATCATTTCCATTAGTACTAGGGATTTAATCCCTCTGCCGGATTCCATAGGCTCCGTGTGCCTCTGCCAGATTCTATAGACTCCGCGTGCCTATGCCGGATTCTGTGAGCTCCGCGTGCCCCTGCCGGATTCCATAGGCTCCGCATGCCTTTACTAAAAATCTCACCAAATGATGGTATTGGCTTAAACATCTCATTACTACCAACATTTCATTCAAATTTTCATAACTAGTCCATTTCCCCATTTTCACTTCACTAAAACACCCTTTTTGATAAAATGAGTTACACACATACTCACACACGCATTCGAAAGTCCAACAAACATTGATCATGTGACACAAGATGACTTATTTATTTGTAAAATCATAGACCTCGAGCCAAAATGTGAAAATGATGCCAAAGGTCGATTATATGAAGGATTGAGCAATCGGGGACCAAACAGACATCAAAGGGTGGCCGAATGCCACCTAAAGACATGGGTAGCTGCTGGAAATTAAAGGGGCAGCAGCTTATGAACAGTAAACAGTGCTGATTGTCACCTCTAAGGCGTGGAATTTCAATTCAATCACAAATGAGATAGTTTAGGCGCAAGCTAGAGATGCTAGGCAACAATTAAACATAAAGGGAGGTCAATTTCACTCCCAATTTCATCAATCAATAAGTAAATTCATAGATCAAAGAATCTAGGTTGGGAAAACCCACACAATTTGGGGAAAACATGATTTTCAATGAAAATGAAGCCAAGAACGAGACATGCACAACAAATCACAAGTATATAACCAGAGGAGGTAGTAATTGTTTCCCCACCTCAAGGATGTGCTTAAAAAATGAAGGTGAGTGAAACCCTAGGTGTAAAAAATCCTAAATCCTGAAATATATGCTTCCGGTGTGAATCCAAGGTGACCCAAGCTCCCCACGGTGCGTAGAACATGAAAATGGCCTTGATTCTTGAAGTGGTTGAGTGAGGAGGGCAAGATTTGAGCTTGGAGTGAGCAACAATGGTGGAGAGGTAAGAGAGAGAGAGGCTGGTCGGTGGGAGTGGGAGAGAGAGAGATGAGACCCCATACACTTCTAATATAATCACTTAATTACACCTCATACCCAAATGTCACTTGTGTATATAATATGTGTAAGAACCCGTATGAAAAATCACTTTTTGGAGAAGTTTCGATTTGGCCGAAAAAAAATGCCGGTAATTGTTCCTTGGATTTTTCTAATCACAATGGTATAATTGGAAGTTATTTTTGAGTAAGGCAAAGTCATCTTTCGCCTATTTTATTCGGAGAAAAATCTGTCGTTTTTCAGTTTTGTACTAAAAGTGGGGGGATGAGATTTTGATGTGATTAGAATTTGAAAATTTTAGAAATGCCATTGTTTCCAAATGGGGGGTACTTCCTTATTTTCATAAATAAATTAAAGTAAAAAAAGTCTTTACTTAAGTTTGGTTTATGAAAATAAGTATTGTGGTCACATATTATATACACAAGTGACATTTGGGTGTGAGGTGCAATTAGGGGGTTATAATAAGTAGTGTGGGGCAAATTTGCAAAAAAACAAAATATCTCACTCTCCCTCTCTCCTCTCCTCCATTTTTTCACACTTTAAGCTCAAAACTCTCCCTCCCCACTCAACCTCTTCAAGAACCAAGGCCATATTCACGTTCTACGCACCGTGGGGAGCTTGGGTCACCTTGGATTCGCACCGGGAGCACAAAATTCGGGATTTGGGGTTTTCTACACCTAGGGTTTCATCCATCTTCATTTTTCAAGCAAATCCTTGAGGTAGGGGAACAATGTCTACTCTCTCTAGTTATATGTTTATGATTTGTTGCATATACTTGATTTTTGGCCTCAATCTCTTTGAATTTCATGTTTTTCCCAATTTGTGTGGGTTTTTCCACTTTGATTCTTTGATCTATGAATTTGCTTGTTGATTGGTGAAATTGGGAGTGAAATTGATCTCCCTCCATGTTTAATTGTTGCCTAGCATTTCCAATTTGAGCCTAAACTATTTCTATTGTGATTGGGTTGAAATTCCACACCCTAAGGGTGAAAATCTGCACAGTTTACTGTTCATAGCTGCTGCCCCTGTAATTTCCAGCCACTGCCCCTGTTTTTGGGGTGGTTTTCGGTCACCCTTTGATGTCCGTTTGGTCCCTGATCGCTTATTCCTTCATAAAATTGACTTTTGGCATCACTTGCAACCATGTTTTGACTCGAGAACTTTGGTTTTATATACAAATATGTCATTTTACGTCACATGAAAGTTTGATGGTTTTTAGAAAGCGTGAGTGGGTGTGTGCGTAACCATTTTTATTGAAAGATGTGGAATAACGAAATGAAATTTGGAAAACGGACTTGTTGTGAAAGTTTAATGGAATGTTTGGGATAATGAGGTGTTTCTAAACCTATACCATCATTGGTAAGATTTTTGATAAAGGCACGCGGGGCCTATGGAACCCGGCAGAGGCACGCGGGGCCTACGGAACCCGGCAGAGGCACGCGGGGCCTACAGAACCCAGCAGAGGCACGCGGGGCCTATGGAACCCGGCAGAGGGATTAAATCCCTAGGACTAAATAAACATGATGGTTTATGGTTTATGGTTTTTCTTCAATGAAAGAAATGAGAAATGAAGTTTTGGACTATCCTTAAAGTTTCGTCAAAACCCGTTATGCAAACTTGATTTTGACTCGTGTGATAACTTGGGTGGTTGGGTGTAATGAAATGGATATTTGGGTTATGTTTTGGACACTTAGAAAGAACTTTTGAAAACATGAGTTGTGGGTGGATACTTGGAAATCACTTGGATACGTTGAAACTTTTTAAATTCTTCCTCCATGACTTGGATACTTGGACTCGCACGTGAATAATCGTTTAACATATCTTACCCTCATGTGCATGCATCATATTCATATGCCTAGCGTTAGTAGAATAGTTCTCCTACGAGCAAGTGTGCTCACCCTATCATTTTCAGGTACCCAGCTTTGATCGTGCATGCTTTGGAGTGCATGACTTGGATGATGAGCATACATGGCATGGAGTTATTTTATTCATCTTTTATGCATTAAACTTTGCTTTTGGGGAGATGATATTGTAACTCTAATCTTTTCTCTATCTTTTGACTATGGATTTGTAATAACTTATGGGATGTTTATTTGATTTCACCTTTGGGGCAAGGGTGCCCAAACTTTATTATTTGATTACACCTTTGGGGCAAGGGTGCCCAAATATTTGATAGTCATTGGACCAAGGATGTACTTTGATTTATGGAAATCTTTAGCTTTTGACTTATTTATTGTTTGAGATTCTTTTACTTATGTTTTGTAAAAAAAATGAGGGCGTGACAATATGTGACCCACCTCACTAATTTTGAGTTTTCTTTACTTTAATTTATTTATGAAAATAAGGAAGTACCCCCCATTTAGAAACAATGACATTTCCAAAATTTTGAAATTCTAATCACATCAAAATCTCATCCTCCCACTTTTTAGTACAAAACCGAAAAACGACACATTTTTCTCCGAAGAAAATGGGCGAAAGATAACTTTGCCTTACTAAAAAATAACTTCCAATTATACCATTGTGATTAGAAAAATCCAAGGAACAATTACCGGGACTTTTTATCGACCAAATCAAAACTTCTCCAAAAAGTGATTTTTCATACGGGTCCTTACAATGTTCCTTTAATAGGCTCTAACAACCGTTCAACATTTGCCCTTTCTTTTTGAAGCAATGTGGTTCTCAACAAGTTGTACCCCGGAGGTAGATAACCCGGTATGCTATTATTCGCGGCATAAGTATATGAGCTAACATAGTGAGAATTTCTTGCCAAATTGAAAGGCAATCCACCGGTGCAAAACATTCGAGCAATCTCACTATGTAATTGTTCTCGGGCTCCAACATTAAAGCATTTAACGACAGGATTATCAAGTTGAGTTACTTTTCCCTTCCTCCTTTTTTATCCCAAGCCTTCTAGTGTGTGATTCAAATTTGAACTACTCGTAAGAGATGCACTAGAAGGGGAATTGATTTTGGTTGGAATTGTTCAGATTTCTCTTTCTCCGCTTCCATCAATCTCTTAAAATTCAAAATATCATTACTTGTTACCTTCTTACAAGCCGCTACTCCCTCACCAACCGTTTTCAACAAGTGAGCTTTCACCCTTGTGCAAGACCCATTTTTTTCTATACCACAAAAATTGCACTTCCATTTGTAATTCTCACCTCTTCCGGGCATCCGTTGAGGATGACATTTTACTGATGGACACAAAAAAAATTGAGAAGTATTAATAAACAAAAAGTTATTGTACTGATGTTAACCCAAATTCCTCCTACTAGTACCAATAATTTAAAAAAAAGCGCTGGTTGATTTTAATGGGTTTTATGGTACCATATAAGTGGACACAAAGATTTGATGCACTAATGTCATATTATAATAATAATAATAATAATAATAATAATAATAATAATAATAATAATAATAATAATAATAAAAGAGTCAGGCAGTTAGCTGATGAGACAGAGAGAGATGGAACAGAGGGGGAGAGAGAGAGAGAGAGAGGCGAGACAACAGAGAAAGAGAAGCAAGACACACACACACACACACACACAGAGAAAGAGAGAGACGAGACAGATTGAGAGAGAGGAGAGAGTCGACAGACATACCTAATCGACCACTTTTGGTCGATTGTGCATCCATCAATAGTAGCAGCTCGATTTTGGGTTCACCGGTAGAGTTAATCGACTGATGATATATATATATATATATATATATATATATATATATATATATATATATATATATATATATATATATATATACACTTTTTACCTTAAGTTTTTTATTAATTTCAAATTTACCCCAGAAAGTTAAAAAAAATTCAATTTGACCCCGCCATGTCCCCATCCGTGTCCCCCCATGTGCCCCTCATAAAATTCAAAGCAGCTGTGTTCCATGTCACGTGGCGTGCTGGGACACGTGTCCCGCAGTGTCTGGACACCGCGATACGGGGACCCCGAGAGGTGTCGGTGTTTCGTAGATTACAAACATAGAATCAATAGCCTAAGATGATAGGAAATGTGCATCTATTAAGAGCATCTCTACCGCGGCCCCATTCGACTAAGGGCCTTTTAGACTTTTCTGGCTTCTTTAAGCTTTACAAGATAGGGCATTCTCCTCACATACATTAACTCAAAAGTCCCAAAAGCCAAAAAGCCATTAAGTCAAACTTAAGTGGAGCAAGCCCTCCATACTCTTTTATTAACTCAAACTCAAATTTGAGTAAAAATCTTTAAAAGGCTCCTCTAATCCTTACTCATACCTATATCAAATTGAGTTTTTACTCAATTGAGCTAGACTCAAACTCTTACTTAAATTTTTGAAGGCAAATTTTAGACTGTTATTTTTATAACTTCGCCATAATGAACCATTTACTCAAATTTGTGGTTGGATTTGAGTTTGCACATTAGACTACATAAGGGCCAACCCAAGGTTTTTTAGTGCCGAAGGCAGAATCTAAAAATTGTATCATTAAGAGTAAACACTAAAACAACTTTTACAGCAACAATCACAATATGAGAAAGTCAAAATAATATAAAGTTCTACTAATCATTATATAAGAACACAAAATACAAAGTCTCCAAGTACATATCATCTCAAGAACGCATGAGTATCACTTGAATATTACTCGATACAAAGTAATTAAAAGGGGAGCCTTGCATCACACTTGCACCCTTGACAAACACCACAACAAAATAAATTCACACATTTAATGTAAAGGAGGCATGTGAGGGTATCCCACTTTTGCCCTTAGCCAATGTAAAAAAAAGGAGCGTGCTACGCAGCAAAACAACGTTGTTTGCTATTTTCTTGGTAATCGCATTTCTTCTGCCAAAGGCTCTGTTTGGGACCCCCTTTTCCCCATTTTTTTTCTTGCCCCCAAAATGACTAAATCCCTAACTAGTCTCCCTAATTGACTGCTGCTCCCTGATGGACTACTTCTCCCCCATTTCTTCTCCCTCATCGACTACTTCTCCATGATTGATTCATGCTACTTTGCGATCCACCACCACTGAAGGCCGCCATTGACTACTACTGCTACTTTTCCCTCATTGAAAATGTATATTTTTTCTTCTTCTCCTTCTCTCTCTCTCTCTTCTACTCCGATTCTTTACAAAATGAAAACATTCCCTAATCAGAGTGCTTTATTAAAAGACGCCCTTCAGTAACAGAATAAACAGATGTTGGAGAAGCATTTAGGGAAAGAATAATAGATCCCTCATTGAAGAAGCACTTCTATTTGAATGGGTTACTTTTTTTTTTTTTTTTTTGCTTCGTTAACTGTTGAGAATTTGTGAAGTTATTGTCTTGATTTTCTAGTTGATGCTCTAAAAGAATAATAGAATAAACAAATGTAACCCTCCTGATCCCAATTGAATATAATAGAACAAAGCACCCATATCATTGCATTTCGTCCTATAAAGAATTCAGAAGGATTGGAGGGTTTAGCATTCAAAAGACTACGCAAAAAAAAAAAGCAGGACAGATGGTATGATTATTAATAGAAAGTTTGTTTTTAGTAAGGAGGGAGTAAAATATGCACGAAGTCTCACGAAAGCACAAATTAAAAGGGAGACAAGAACTTATTGCGAGGCATTGATGTACATATCGCTTGATCGGGCATAATTAAAATGGAGTGTGACAAAGTTTGATGACACCCACAATCATGATTTCCATGCTCCTGAAACTATTCATAAGATGAGAACTCAAAGGGTTTTGTGTGAGTCCGAAGCTATAACTGCTGACATTGTCGAGGCTACTGGGTTATGTCTTAAGTTGTCACATGATCTCATTAGCGCCCAATCAGGAGGGGAGGAATTCATTGCGTTCATGGGAGAGGATCTTAAAACTCACTTGCGTTCTAAAAGGGAGAGAGATTTGCAATATGGTGAAGTGGGGATGTTGTTCGAATATTTTCATAAACAAGCCATGGATAATCTTTACTTCTTTCACACAATGCAATTGGATGAAGATGAGATGATAACCAATATATATCTTATGGGCTGACCATAAGATGATTACGAACCATGGGCTTTTTAGGGATACATTGTGTTGTGACACGACTTGTCAAACAAATAAAGAGTGTTGACCATTGGCTCTTTTTATCGGCTTTAAACATTATTGTATGACAATTGTTTTTGGTGTCATGCTTTCAAATTTAATAATCCAAACATAAATAATATCCACGTGGGACAAGTCAAAGTCTTACATTATCCCTTTGAATAGTCAAAATCAACATAGTATGATCCCACCATTCCGAATAAACAAGTTCTATCCACTAGCGTCCATAACCCAAATGCATAAGTACAAAGTTTAAAAGTTATTACATTGCCAAATAGTCAAAAAGATAAGCTATAGAAGTTACAAAACCTTCTTTCCAAAAATATAACACAAAGATGGGAAAATAACTTCATGCATGTTTAAGCTCCATGTAAATATCACTCGACAACCATCCAACTTCATGCTCCATGCCGTGTACCTGAAAATTTATAGGTTGAGCTCACTAGCCCAGTAGGAAAACTATTCTACCAACGCTAGGTGTATAAACATGATACATGCATAATGAATGAGTATGGGGATGGACACGATCAATGTATAAGGTTAAAGTGAACAGAAGGCTATAATTCGACCACAAAGTAACCAAAGTGTATCCAAGTGTCCAAAATGTGTCCAAGTGTCCCAAAACAATTTTAAGTATCCAACCAAAGTCCAAGTAGTTACCAAAATCCTTATTTTCGCATATCGAAAGCCGATTTTCGCCAAATACGCCAAATTAATCCAAATACATCATAACCAAAATTTCATAAGAAAACATTTATCAATTTTAATAGGGAAGTATCCCTCTGCCGGATTTTGTGGGCTCCGTGCACCCCTGTCGGATTTCGTGGGCTCCGTGCACCCACGGCTAGGGACACCAAACGGGTGATCCCTAGAGTTCATTTTATTCAAAAATATCACCTCAAAACAATTTGTCTTTCAAAAGTTACCAAAAGTCCCATTTATTCCAAAAGTTTACCATTTTCGCCAAAAAGTGTCAACCGACGCGTGTTCAATTCATAAAACTAAGAAATTTGTTAAATCACGTGTCCAAGGGTCAAATTTGTGATATCAAGGTGAATTCGGTGTTCAAAATGGTTATACGGGTCAAAAACACGAAGAAACGGACAATCGGAGCCCAAACGGGCATCGGGGAACAAACTGGAACAAAACGAAAATTGGGTGACCTGCTGGATTTTTCGCCCGAGCGGCCCCCAATCCCACCCGGGCGGCTCGGGCAGAGGCTAGGCCTCACAGACAAGCAAAAATTTCACCCCTTTGGGGTGAAAATTGACCCCAAGTGCATATATGATGTTATAGGCAAAAAATTGGATATGTAGAACAACTAATTGGCATCAAAGGAGTGCAAATTAACCATCAATTGAATCAAACAAGTACTCAAATCATAGATCACAAAATCAACTCAAACAAACCCATTTATGAGAGCAAATGATGAATTAGATGGATTTGAGCAACAAGAACAAGATATATGCTATACATCACATAGATACAACTAGAAGGAGTAGAATTTGTCTTCCTACCTCAAGATTTGAGCTTGAATTGAGTGGGAAAATGAAAACCCTAGCCTCCAATGAGCTCCAATCCGAAATGTGAGTTCTTGGTGCGAAATGAACGCAATACAAGCTTCAATACACGTAGAGGAGGTGATTTTAGGTGTAGGTCTTGAAGGGGACTTGAAGGCTTTGTGAGTTTTTGGAGCTTTGAGCAAGATAAATGGAGGAGAGGAGAGGAGAGGAGAGGAGAGGGGAGAGAGAGAGAGAGAGAGAGAGAGAGAGAGAGAGAGAGAGAGAGAGAGAGAGGGCTATGGCTGATGAAGAAGAGAGAGGGGCTGATTTTCTTGCAAAAATGAAAGAATAAGTCATATATATATGCCCCTACCTTTTACAATTTCACCCATAAACTTCCAAATGTACTTTAAACACACCCAATGCATTCTACCACTATCACAGTGACCTCGCTTAATCAAAATTCAATTCCTCACATTTACCCAATATTATTCCGGAAAAATTATGTAAAAATACGGGTCATTACATTTGGTGTAGCATTGATATATGATGAAACAACCCCATCATTTATGTGGTTATTCCAAACTTTTTTTTGGAAGCAATGTCGGGGAAGAAACCTCTCACCTTTTCTCATGGATCAAGATCAAGCAATCGCTAACGCTTTATCTGAAGTTTTACCAAATGTGAAACGCGGATTGTGTACTTTCCACCTTAATCAAAATGCAATGAAGCACTTAGGCTACTTGGGTGAGGATTTTTCTGCATTTATTAATGATTTCAATACTTGCATGTTTAGTTATGAAGAGAAATCGGAATTAATTAAAGCTTGGACAGCTTTGATTAAGAATTTTAAGTCGGAAGATAATGCTTGGGTGACGAAAACTTGGAAGCTTCAAAAGAAGTGGGCCCATGTGCACATAAAAGTTGTCTTTCATTGTAGGGATGAGAAGCACTCAACTTAGTGAAAGCTTGAATGCCCAAATAAAGAGACACTTGAAGTTCGACCTTAACCTTGGTCTATTTTTTACATTTTTTGATTAAGCTGTTTGGGAGGAGCGGTACACAGAAATATAAACGAACTTTGACTCTAATGAAAAGATGGTTAAAATAAACTTCCGGAGTTTTCCAATGTTACTTTATGTTGTAAAATTTTACACTCCTTGTCTATTTGACTTGTTCCGCAAAGAGTTTGACATTTCTCTTGGTTGCAAAGTGATAGCATAAGAGGAGTTAGGATTAGGAGATGAAATTGAATTTGTGGTTCAAAGGCATGAACAAGAAAGAGAGTATGTTGTGTTGGGTAGGGTGGAACTTGATGCATTAGAAGCTAAAACTCTTATGGAAGTTAGTTGTAGTAGTTGAAAATTTGAGAGCTTTGGAATTCTATGTGGTCATGCAATCAAAGTGCTCTCGCAAATGAATGTCAAGGAAATACCTGAGAAATACATACTAGGCTGATGGAGGCTAGATGCAAAGAGTTGTTTATTCAAGAGAAAAGAAGTTATGGTGGAGGAGAGCGATCAGAAGTTGGTAATATCGGCGCGGTATAGGCATCTTTGTCCTAAAGCGGTGACATTAGTGGCTCGGGCATCCGAAGAATGATGAAGCATATAAGTTGGTAGAGGATATTATGATGTTTTTGTGTGCACAAGTAGACAATATTTTTTCTTTCCAAACATGGCTTTGGTGCTTCAAGTAGTGGTCCCGAGTCTCCTGATATTGACATGAGATTAGATTTGATTCATCTTAATTTTAAAAAAAAACAAAGGACTTGAAAAAGAAAGTGACTGACCGTGGAATCAAGGGTGGTAGAAGACAAGAGGCTTAGCATGAGAAGGTTATGAAGAGGGGAAAAAGTGTTCCAAGATATTGCTTTAGTCAGGTATTAATTTTATGTTTCTATAATTAGATATCAATTTTGTTGGTTTTTACTTCATGCAATATACTTTTGTGGTCTTAGTTCATGTAATATACTTACAAAGGTTTCAAAATTTTCTTAGGGCCTTGAAGGATCCGACTCTGGGATAATTCTTCAAAGTCCATCTTCAAACCAACAAATGGTACGAATTTAATAATTGTGATGTCCATATATTTTAAAGAAAGAATGACATGTTACTTTGATGATATGTTACTTTGGTAATAGGATGGCGAAACACCCTATTATCCACAAATGGCGCATTTACAAAGTCAAGCATCTTGTAGTACACAAGTTTCAGAGGTCTTTACTATACTTTACTTTTAATTATTGTTTTGTTCCAATTGCTAGATTAAAATCTTACATTTTATATAATTGTTTTTTTTAAGGAGATGGCATTTGAGCGATCAAATCACATTCACGGCTGCGTCATTCTTCCATGATGAGGAATTTTTTTGAAGCTTTGGTCAATTGTGGTTCAAGTAAGTTTGGCCGAAGCTTGTTCAAAACCAGACTTGCAATATTGACTTGAATGTGCAAGGATTTAACATTCGACATTCTTTTTTGGAATACTTTTTCAATAGTATGCGAAATTGTTTTGGGGATGTTTAAGTTATTAGAGTACATTTGACTTGGTTGTTTTTGGGATACCTTTGGGTACCCACCACTGCATTTGGTATTTGTTTTGGATGTTTGGATCCTAAGTTGTTTTGGTTGCCCAGTTTTTTTGGTGCGAGAGAGAAATGGAGAAAGAGGGGTTCCAAACAGAGCCCTTGGCAGTAAGATGACCGAGAAAACAGCAAAACGAATGTGCAGCACGCTTCACAACAACAACAACAACAACTTGTGAAAATCTGTGTAAACTATTTTTTTGCCCAAAAATTGTCCCGACCCTCTGGACAGGAATCAAACCATCCCGAAAAAAATTCCAGTAGCTCATTGAAAATCGGTTTGTTAATTTCAGACTCCGTTTGACCTTCCCTTGGCCTCCATTTGAGTTATTTGATCGTGTGCGCAAAATATCTATCGTTTATACTTTGTTACTTTATTAAAGCACTCATTCTAGTCCATTGCTTATGTTAAAGTTGGTATTGTGATTACTAGGATCACCATTTGATGCAACCCTAGGCATGGGTTATGAGGCCCATGAATCTCAACAGGGATTACAAGGCCCATTGAATCTCGAGAGAGGGAGACGTCCTAAATGCCCAGCAACAGTTATTACGAGGCCCAAAATACTCGGCAGGGGCTACGGAACCCAAAATTCTCAATTTTGAAATTATGAACAACATTGGTTTTGGAAATGGAAAAGGAGAGTATGTGAAAGGTTTTTAGTGGATTTGGTGAACTTGGAATAAAATGAATTTCGTTTACGTAAAGAGGTTTACAAATACGTGGACACCTTGGCTTTTAGCTTGATCATGATTGGACACTCATTTATTATTGAGGATTTGTAGAGGATTTCCTACTACACTATCATTTTCAGGTACTCATCAACGAGCATCAAGTGGAGTGCATGTGTTTTGAAAGCTTATTGGAAAGAAGTTATTTGATCATCTTAGACTACATTCTTTTGAAAGATGAGTTTGTAACTTTATTCATTCAATCTTTTGACATTGAGAAAATGTAATGACTTAAAACTTTACTTATATTTATCATGTGGTACGAGTACCCGAACTAGACTTGTCATTGGTTATGAACCCGGAAACATTGTGAGGAGACATTTTGGAATATATGTATGGAACAATCTGATTATTTTCTTGCGAAATGTATATTTTATTATGTTGAAAATCGAGGGCGTAACATGTTAAACGGTTGCTAAGTTTGGTTATTGCTTCTAAACACTACAGTATCATATTCAAAATTCATTCTGACCATTCCAAACACCGAAATTCACATTTCAGAAGAAATGTAAGTCACTTGACTTATTTTTCGTCTTCATTTGATTTTTTTCACTTTAGTTTTTTTTTTTATTTTTATCAAATTTTGTCTATTATCGGTTCGTCTCGATGAAAGGCATCGAAAAAGTAGAAAACTATTATAAAACTCAAAAAAATTAAATAAGTAAAGTAAATCAGAAAGACAGATTTTTTGACTTATTTTTATCTTTATTCAAAAAATAGAGACTTCAGATCATAATTTTTTATTGGTTCAATTTCTTTCATTGAATCGAACCACTAATACCCAAAAAACTTGACGCAAAACTAAGAGGTCCCTAACTAACGCAGGAAAATATTATATAAGAACGAAAAAATAAATCATTGTACTACTCCTTTTTAGATCAAACTTAGGCCGAGTTCTTCAATGGATTTTATCAACATTTAATAAAATTACCCCCTGATTTTATCCATTCGTGAAAACATTTGATAAAATCTGTAGATTTTTGCATTCAAAAATAAAATTCATTGGAGAACTCACCCTTAGGCTATGCCGCTGATACAAATGGGGCATCAATCTTCCGAAGTACTGCCAAAAGAAAAAAAAAAAATGTGGCATCAAATCAATCATATCATTTTATTTATTTTTTTGAACCAGGATATCATAGTAAGTTTCTTAAGAACACGGAAACATGTCAATTATTCGTCAATTATTCAATACAGTGGGACCTATTTTTTGTCTTCGCATATCTGTATGTCGCATTGAGTAAAATTTATAATTCGATTATACATGGAGAGTGAACTAGCCGAGTTGAGTACAAGGGATTGTTCAAATCTAATTGAAAAAATTTAGAGAGAGCATTCTTTATACTGTCAGTTTAAAATTTTTCTTTTCCAACACCATTTTTTTGGACATTATGGTGTATTAAATATTGATTTGAATTGTTCATATTGTAGAGCCCGCAAAGTACTTCATCGCTACAAAAAATCAACTTGATTGGATTTTGAAAATATGTGTAACCAATAACTTTGCTTATTTAGGAGAGGGTGTAATGAAAATTTGTTAGTAGAGTTTTCATATCAAATGCGGAGCTCAACCTTACACACAAATTAGAGATTCTCTGTGTTACGATCCTTTTGTCCCACATTGACTAAGTATGGGATTGGTCTTGTGCATATAAATTATTAGGCACCCTTTCCTTGTAAGTCGGTTTTCAAGGGTGAGTTCTACCCATGAGTTTGTATCATTGGTATCAGAGCTAGCCACCACGTTACAATTCGACCCATGGAAGGGCCGACCTATAGACTGGATTAAAATACCTAAAAAGTATTGAATACTGATAGGTGAGTGGAGCTAGGGATGGCAATTTCACCCAAAATTGATGGATACTCAAACCAAACCGACCCTATCGAAGAGGTTTTTTTAATTTTTTTCGTACCTATGGGGCGGGTTTGGTTTTCAAAACATGATACCCGGCGGGTTTGGATTTGGGTTTGGTCTTAGCAAGTATTCGGCCAAACCCAAACCAAATCCAAACAGATCCATATAATATTACTTATAGGATATGTTTCCGTGTCTCCTGTTGCTTTTGAGTCAGCATTTAGCACTAGTGATAGATTGGTGACTCCACATCGTAGTAGACTTCATCCCACAACAATGGAGGCATTGATGTTAACTTTTTTTTTTTAATATATAATATTTTTCCTTCATGTGTTCAATAATGGAATGAACATATTGCGGGTTTGGTGCGGTTCGGATAAAATCCAAATCCATATGATTTGGTTATGGTGCACTAAAAATTATATTTGTCGGTTTGGATTTGGGTATGGATAAATACTTTGGGTTTGGGTATGGTAATCACAAAATCCAGACCAAACTGATCCATTGCCATCCCTAAGTGGAGTCGCCAAAAAAAGAAAGGGCTACCATCAGGTCAGTGTCGATAGTGTGGGCCGCCGTGGACGTCGCTTGCGGAGCGTGGTGGTATGTTACGATCCTAAAAGTTAGGGTTTCTCCAGGGGACGGGCCTGCCGCCTCCCCCCTACCCTGACCTCCTCTTCCTCCCCATTTCACTCCTCTCTCTCTCCTCTTCGCTTTAGTGTATTTATTATGCGGTTTGCTTTGGCGAGTGTCAATGTGTTATGGCGGTCAAGCTTCCAGCGTTTTTGGCTTCCAACGGACGATTTGTGGGCCTAATTCATCCATCTCCGCCATGTCTTCTCAGATCCAGCCAATAGTGGCCAGGAGCAAAGTAATGATGACATGGTTGGAAAGGGGCTTCTTCATTTTTTCTGTTTTTCCAGCTGTTTTTTTTTTCCTCTTTAGTTCGGTTTTCTCCCTAGATCATGTGGGTGGTGATGGTGGGATAATCTATCAATGCCCAGCGTCGCCGTGACAGCAGGGGCATGCCATGGAGTGCCTCCATTGTTTTCATGACTGCAATGGCACGTCAGCATTTCACTAGTGTTTGCTCTCTTCAATATGTCTTCCCATTCTCTAAATATAGAAGGTCAATCTCTTATCCTCTCAATAGCGATGGTTATAGAGGTTGGGTTGGAGATGCCCTCAAATGTTTATCCATGAATTTCGCTTAACCCCCACTATTGTATGCAATATTGGGAAAAAAAAAAAACAAAATTACATTCGTTCGAGAAAAATGGAAACAAATTGTTTTTATGTTTTTTGCTTGGCGAAAGTCAGCTAGTTATAGTTAGGGATGGCAATGGGAGGGTAGGGGGTGGATACCACTACCTCCATCCCCGATCCCCGAACCTATATCAATCCCTATCCCCTCCCCGATCCCCACCGGGGATTTTATTTTAACCTCCATTCCCGCCCCGATGCGGGGAATGGGGATCCCCACGGGGAATCGGGGATCCAAAAATAGTTGCTCTTTAATGTGTAGGTTTTTTTTTTTTAATAGTCTTACACTTTAAAGTGAATCAGTTTGCTGCTGTCCCAAAAGCTCAAGTTGTTTGGAACTTTGCCCAATAATGTACATCCAACACTTCCATTACGTGCTACTGAAGAGTTAACACTTCCATCACATCACATGCAATCTACTAGAAGAGTTTACCATGTGAGATCACAAATTAATATGAACAAATGGAGTGCACAATCAAATATCAAAACAAACTTTTCTGTAAATCCGGAACAGATAAATTTTAAGTTATGACTTATGAGTTATGACCAGTCCAGTAGTCCACTGACCAGGTTTATAGACAGACGGGCCAGGCGGCTGTGGTGGAAAATAAATTTTATATATATGTGAACGGGGATGCGGGGAGGGGTAGGGAACGGGGAGGGGCCGGGATCGGGGAGGGGATCGGGTAGGGAACTGACAATACCATCCCTTACCCGATCCCCAAAATTTTTTAAAAATAATCCTCATCCCCTATCCGATCCCCGAAAAAATCCCCGAATCCCCTCCCCGAATAGGTAGGGGACGGGTTGGATAGGGGCGGGTCGGCCGAGATTGTCATCCCTAGTTATAGTTAGTGAAATTTGACCATTGTCAAACGCATTAGAGTAAAATGATACCTAGAGCTTATATACCACTCCACTTGCGAACCAACAAAAACTTCAACTACCTTCGGAATTGCATTGAAGATTGATAAATTTAACAGATTAATCTCCAACAAATTTTTACTGCTCGATAACTTCCACGTATGTAGAACCATACGGATTCACTATGAGAGAAAAGGGGGACATTATTGCTCAATAATTTCCCACTTTATTCTTTACTTATACGTTAACAGAAATGGGCATTACCCTCTTCCTCCTCTATTTCTCCTTTCCTCTCCCTCCTGGATTTCAAGAAACAGAGAGAGAGAGAGAGAGAGAGCATAGCCATGAAGATCAACAACATGAAGTGGTGCGTCTCTTGTATCCTCCCATTCGGGTCACTCGATGTAATCCGGATCGTACACCCCAACGGCCGCCTCCAGGAGATACCCGGCACACTATTAATCCAGGCATCCGATTTGATGAAATCTCACCCGAACCACGTCTTGAAAACACCCTCTTTTATGCCTTCCTCCGATGGCACGGTTCGTCGAAAGATCGTGACCGTGCCGCCGGAAGCCGAGCTTCAGCGTGGGAAGATATACTTCCTGTTGCCGGCAAAGACCCGGTCGGCATTGTCGATGAGGAAGAAAAAGAGGGAATTTATGCGGAGTAACGTCAATTCTGTGACGACGAAGCGTTTTGTTTATGATCGGTATTTCAGTGAGATTATGGCCGGAAAGGTGCCGGTGCAGAGGAACGGACGCCGGAGGCGCGGCGGCGTCTGGAGGCCTCGTTTGGAGAGCATTTGTGAGGTTTAATCCAATACTACTCATCGAATCTATGTGGTGGCTTTATTTCATAACAATTGGCAACAAATGTGATTAGCATATAATGTAGCGTGTAATTAATATGTTATGGTTGGCAAGGGTGGTGCGAGAAAAAAAAAAAAAAAACATGAAGAGGCGAACGAAACAGCAGCCGACAGCCAAGATCCATTCGGTGCATTGCAGTGCTAGGCGTTTTCTGTCCCTATTCATGTTTTTCTTTCTCGTTTCTTACACATTCTGTATGATTGAACATATTTCACGTACTATACAGGTAAGTGTGATCAAATTTTAGACCAAGAATAAATACTTTGAATCAGCACTTGTCAATAAATTACTTGGTACAATGAGTGACTACAAACAAACTAGTGCATGTTTGTGATGGCCATAGATACAGATTTTAGATTATAGCTTTTGATTCTGACGCAAATTCTAGATTTTGGTTCGATTCGGTTTTTTGGAAATAATGTTGAACCGAATCAAACAAAAAATATTGGACCGATGTAGGATCGGATCGAACCAAATCGAGTAGACCGAAGATTTTATTTTATATTTATATATTTCGTTTAATCTTGTCCTTCCGTATCTATTTCTTTTTACCTGGGTTGTCCATTGATAATCTACTTCCCTCAAAACCAAAGCCCTAAATCATTCAGTTGGCCACTCCATCTCGCAGATCCATATCTATTCCTCTTTCTTTCCTTCTCTTTTTTAACGACCCACGTCTCCATCTCCTCTCTTCTCACGACTCAAGTTGTTGGATATGCCCAAAAAGATGGAATTGGCCAAAAAAATGGTTTGGAATGAGGACGCGGGGTTGTTGCTGTGCAACATATGCATAGCAGCTGTTGTGCACGATCTGGGTTGTCCGTTGCTTGGTTGAACGACCCAGATTTCAAACAAAATAGTGTAACTATTCGCGCGAATAGTTTGTTTTCAACCCAAACCATTGAAAACATTTGTAGGTAGACGGTCGGGATTGTGTGCAGCAGTTGCTTTGCAGAAGTTGTACAGCAGCAACCCCAGGTCCCTGGAATGAATGGGACATGCAAGCCCATAAAATTTGCTTACAAAAACTGTGTTGGGCCAAAAAAATCGTAGAAGTGGTGGGTTTGGCCCAAAATTAAGTTTTTAACTTGGCCCAAGCTTGCCCATTTCGGGCAGACTGAAATCCCAGAATGAACCGACTCCACCCCGAATCGTAACCGAAGCGAAAATAAATCAATCGGGATCAATCCTTGAAATGCATGGACCGAACCGAATCGGTCCTGAAGAAAATCACCCCAAACCAACCGAAACCGAACAGATTTCACCTCTAGTCCCATAACCTCTCTTTTGCATTTGTTACATTATTATCTTTGACAGATGCAACCAAAAGGCTTATATAAGGAAAGGCAATTCGTTCTTCCACTTTGATTTTTTGTTTGGGGAAATTAACGTTTCTTTCTTGGGAAAGTCTACAATATACACCTTTTAAAGGTGTGCATCATATGCACTTAATATGGGAAAATGATATGGGTACACCACATGTGCACTCCAAATGCACATCACCCTGAGATGGCAAATGAAGAGAGGCCCAATATGGGGCTCACCCAAAAAATGAGCCTCACCTCATTTGCCACCTCAGGGTGGTGTGCATTTGGGGTGCTCATGTGGTGTACCCATAGCATTATTGCTTAATATGTGGGTCAAATTGTACCACCTCATGAAATATTTTGGTGTGTCTCATAACTTTTTAGTAATATGATTCATAACATTTTCATAAGAAATATGACATTTGTTTCTCATAACTTTTAACAATAAAATTCATAATAGTTTCACTAATGTGTTTCTCAAATGATAAAATCGGATAAAATGGGAGATTATAACAAAATTATTCCTCAAATGTTAAAACATAGGAACTGATTTATCAAAACTAGATTTTATTGGGAAATTGGTAAAAATAAGGCATTAGGTGGAGATTTTATCAAACAAGATTTTATCATTTTGGAACACGATGTGATTTTTATCACCCCTCCATAGAACTCAACTAAAATGAGAATTCTCATTTTATCATTTAGAAAACTTAGAATGGTTTCCTATTTGCTAAAATGGGAAATCCCATAAAAGTTGAGTTTTAGCTATGTTTTCAAAATCGCTTTTGATTCTCATTAGATAAAAGCTAAGGTGGTAAAAATCAATTTACTCACACATCTTTTGTTAAAAGTAAGTTGCTGAAATCACCTTGGTGCTTTTAGCAAATGGGAGTTGGGGGTGCCAAAAGTTTTTCTTTTAGCAAATGGAAAACTCAAAATCATAAGTTTCCCATCTGATAAAATCACATTGATAAAATCAATAGTTGATTTTAGCAAATAAGGAAAGCATTTGCTAAAATCAAAATATTTTAATTAGAGGTTGCTATTTGAACCTATTTTCATGGACCCATCCAATTATAATCAGCCTTGTAGACCTGTAAAAAAAAAAAAAAAAAATCTCTTTTGAAATTTAATGTGGGTTTATGCAAAATATAAATGCTCATAGGAAAAAAAAATTTAATTGTTTCATACTCATTTCTATGTGTGAATACTTGAGGGTTGCAGGGTATAATTGATTAGACACACACACATAAGGGTGTGGCATGTGTGTGACTCGAGACATACAATCAGATTTTTTTATTCTGAGAGTTGTTTCTCTATCCCCAACCCCCGCCCTTTTAACTAAATTCTTTTTTAATTTAATTTCTTAATTTTTTTATCTTATTTATTTAATTCATTTCTTAATTTATTTAGTTACTTATTTAATTTTAATTTGGTTAACCCAAATTATATTTTCAACTAAATTATGTTTTTTAATTAGATTCGGCTTGCACAGGCATTGTCTTGCCTTATTATGTTTTTTACATTCGGTGGAGGTTTTGAAGAATTTTTTAGACGGATGTGGACGTCAGGGCCACATTTTTTGTGTTTTGATAAAGGGCAATCCGGGAAATAGGAAAAATTTAGAGTCGCCACCCGGGCTTTAATTTTTGGAAAATGTTAGGTAACAAGAAACCGTTTAGAAAAAGTAATGACTCTTTTGCCGCTGAAAAAGGGTTTGATTTTTCTATTCCAGCCCGCGAAACCGTTCAACGGTGTTGGTTTTTATAGGAGAGGGGTGGGTGAGATTCGTACGTAAAGAAGGCGGGCTACGGGCGTAGGCTTGCCGTGTTACGTGAACAAATTGAGCTGCTGGGCAACCCAGGAATCCCGCTGATGGGACAATGGGTGTCGTACGGCGTTAATAGTGTACCGTATGATGCACATAACAACACCGCACAGTGTAAAAAGAATTTCAAGTCGTACGGTTCTGGAGATGGGGCCGTACGGTTCAAGTGGGTTTGGGTTTCGGTTCCTTTGATCCATCCGACTCAAGTAACTGTTCCAAGGTACATTTTGCGCATTCTTTTCATCATTGGGGATGCACAAGTTATCAAGATTGGGGTGTCTACAAGGGAAGAGAGAGAAGAGGGGGCCGGCCTATTCGGGGGGAGCGGAGGGGGAGAGAGAGAGAGAGAGATCTAATTTTGTTCAAAGTCTTTCCCTACACACTTGTATATACTCCCCCACATTACACATACACTCCTCATGTTTCTAATGCATTTTAAAGACACCCAAATGCATTCTCTAACTCCACATTAACCCCACTTTAATCTATTTTCATTTCCTCACATTTTTCCAATGTTATTTTTGGAAAAATGTATAAAAATACGGGTCCTTACATTGGACGTCAACAGTGTGGGAAATATAGCGCTGATAAGCCTCAGGTAGTTGAATGTAGGGATTAGGGATGGGTGGAACTGGAGATTGAGCATGGGTCAGTTGAGTGTTGCAAACCCTGGACCCCCTCCCACATCTCTCTCTCCCTCTCACTCGTGATGTTGCAGTTTGTTGAGCAACCGGTACATTCGAAGTTGATATAGATGCACCCCTAGATTCTAAAGTGGATGCTTTTGAAAAAGAAGGTATGTGATGTCTACTTTGCTCATCTCTACCTACAGGTTGACTTCTATTGTCCGTGTTGTACAATGGGGCTCGAAGTGTGCTATGAGATGGATCCGTCATATTGATAAACCTGTCTATCATATGCTATCGCATACATGGATCAACCCCATGTAATATCTCAACGATCTGAGATGTCCTGTCAGGTCGTGCTCCTCGTCATTAAACCTGTGTGCGTGCATAGACAACCTACTCCAACGAGCGTGGATACTGCATAGTGGAATTGGAATGCAAAGGGAACGGTAATTTGCAAGATCGTGCACACATGGCAATTTGTGTGTCATTTTGATAGTACAATCGCAATAGCCAGTTGGGTGGGGGGATGCTTTTGAAGCTCATTTTAGCTGAACATGGATCAACTCTGTTGCCTCTAATGAAATGCGACACCTTACTTGATCAAAAATGTGATCATATAATTGTTTGTGGCGTGGAATGTTGATAGATCTCTCGAACAACTTCTGAATATCCCCAAACTGAATTTTCAACATCTTTTCCAAACTGAATTACTTCCACCTCTTCTGTTTGGCTAGATAGAACATGCATCAATACCTACGATGTCACACCCTCGAAATTTTAAAGGATTACTCATTGAGAAAATCCACGTGGAAGGTCAACAAGTCCACGGGCCACGTCAGAGTTCAAATCAAATATAGAAAAGTCAAAGTCCACAAGTTACAATAGTCTAAGGGAACCCGATAACCCAAATATACAAGTACATAAGTTTTAAGAGTGTTTACAACCCATTGTCAAAGAGAAGACTTAATAAAGTTACAAAGTCATCTTGGAAAAATACTACTTCTAAGAGCATCCTCATCAGACTCAACAAAAAAAACACCAAATTTAACCACAAAAACACCTTTTACAATTTAGCAAGTCACTTTATCAAAAACTAAAAAAATCAGACTCTTTATCCAAGCTTTACTATATTAAACTATTCCCCCTCAAATCTATTAAAAAAAAATTTCGCCTAACAAAGGCTAGCCACGTGTTATAGGCAGCAACAATGATGACAGAAAAAGTCTCTGCCCCTGGGGGCCCCTCCCTCTTGCCCAATAAAGGCCTGCCACGTGTTAACCTTGCCCCCCTCCCCCTCTCTCTTCTGCCCATTCTGACGCATGCGGGAATAAAAAAAAATAAAACAAACGGCTAACCCATGAATAGTGCTTCTACCCAAATACCGAGTTACTGTAGCGAAGTTGTAGTTTTTGCAAATTAGCTCAACATTTGTTGAGGCTGATTTTGGGGTGTTTTCTACCCTTTGGCTCAACAAAATAACTATTTGGGGGATTTGTAGTACCTGATGGGGATGCTCTAAGATGATAATGTAACTCCTCCTTTAGCTTTCAAAACAATGCATGCATGCATTTCCAGCACTCCATAATCATGCTCCTTGATGGGTACCTGAAATTTGTAAAGTTGAGCTCACTAGCCCAGTAGAGAAACGTCTAACAGTCCTAAGTGAAATGAAATGTATATGGATGATAGTCATGAATACACAAGTCATGTAACAAGAGTTAGAGAGAATTTACATAGTAAAAAGACTTGAAAGAAGCACATGAACATATAGTTTTCATTTACTCTCGTCACTCGTACCCAACTTGCACCCGACACGTACCCGACGCGCCACTTGTGTCCTACACTTTCATTATACACATCTTCTTCCTTTTTAAACATTCAATTATTCTCCGAGGATGCCATATAGGTCCCGTGTCACTCCGGGCATGCCATAAAGGCCCCGTGTCACTCCGGGCATACCCCTTTCGGGCCCCGTGGCACTCCAAGCATACCCTTTCGGGCCCCGCGTCACCATTACCACATTCATACTTTATTTCATGCTCATTAATATCATTATGGTGTCCATATGTCTCCTCATTTTACTTTCATGTGTTAATATCACGCAAAACTCGTGTTTCGTGTTACCCGAACTTGTCCATAAAGGAGATTTTGACCCGAGTGTCAAGAATGTCCAATTGACCCTCCCGGACCCTAACATGTGACCAACAACTTAAACAAATGAGCCACAAACAATGGATCATGATTCATGAATTTTTTTCAAAAAATATAAGGGGTTCTATTGATAGGAGGTTAGGTCTTATTGATAGGAGACAGATCAGATTGGCCACTATTGAAGCATCAGAGAGTCCTATTGATAGAAGGTAAAGTCCTATTGATAGAGCGTCAAAGGCTCCTATCAATAGGAGATCAAGTCCTATTGATAGGGCAGTCATCAGATTGGCCAGAACGAAAAGAGAAAGACTCCTATCGTTAAGGGATGAAGTCCTATCGATAGGACAGCACCAGATCCAAAATTTTACAACTCAAGGGGTGATCAATGGGGCTTCTCTTTGGGCATTTCTTGATTCCAAATGGACATATTAAGATGTAAAAGAGGTTCAAACAACATAGTAACCCAACATACCATCAATTTACAAGATTTGCTAGTTTTTCCCAAATTCAAGCCATGGACAACAATGGGTTTCATATCAATTTCAAGAATCACCATGAAATTAAGTAACAAAGGAATGGGTTATCTACCAAATCAAGAGAAAAATAACATAGAAGCTAGGAGATAAGGAGTTTCAACACAAATTTGACTAGGAGATGGATTTTTCTCAAAGAAATCAATAAGACAAGGAAAACTTAGCAATCCCATGACTATACATATGTACACACTACATTTACACTTAAAAGGCTTAGAAATTTCCCTACCTCAAGTGAAGGCAAGCTTGTAATCCAAATGAGAGCAAAACCCTAACTTCAATCTTCTAGAAACCACCAAATTGAGCTCATCCAAGGCCAAAACAAGAAGAATCCAAGCTCCAATGGTTGAAAGTTGAAGAATTTGTGCAAGGATTGAGTTGGGTTCTGGAGATTTTGGGAGAATTTGAGGAAGGAGATCAAGAGTCATGGAGGGTTAAAGAGAGAGGGAGGTCAGCCAAATTGAGGGGGGGGGGGGGGGGGGATGTGTTTTTCTCTCTCCTCTCTCACACCACGCATATGGGGGGGGGGGGGGGGGGGGGAGGGGATGTGTTTTTCTCTCTCCTCTCTCACACCACGCATATAACTTTAAAAAAAAAATACACCTGTGAACACCCCGCGGGAATGTCCACGAAATTGAAGTTTGGTTTGGAAAACCGTTTCAATTGATTGAATGGAGTCACCACCCGGGTTTAAGGACCGCACCCGAGAAGCCAATTGAAAAATGACTCTTTTGCTCTTGGTATGGAAAATATTTTCACCGGTCTTTCAAAATGAGATTTCTTGGGTTCGGGAGCTAGGTTACGAGAGGGGAAGGAATTTAAAGCACCCCTCTCGCCCGGTGCGACCACCGGTCTCTACTCAATGCACAAGGGATTTTAGAAAATATTGTTTGGATGGACTTTAATTACAGATACATGTGAGAGCATGTAAATGCATTTAAAATATCAATATGATGTATGTGAATACATGTGCTAAGTGTCATGTGTGGTAAATAACCATGCATACAACCATGAACTATGCTAAAACATACTTAAACCGTGCTAAAAGACCCTAACACACACCCACGAACTCGATACAAATCACACCTGGATTACAAACTGAGTACCTGGATTAACCTGGTCCAGGCACCTGGACTAGATGTAGGCACCTGGATTGGGTGAGTGTAGGCACCTGAATTGGGTGTGGGCACCTGGATTGGGTGAGTGTAGGCACCTGGATTAGGTGAATCTAGGCACCTGGATTCAATGTGGGCGCCTGGATTAGGTGAATCCAGGCGCCTGGAATGCATTACAGGC
Source organism: Vaccinium darrowii (assembly GCA_020921065.1). NCBI lineage: Eukaryota > Viridiplantae > Streptophyta > Magnoliopsida > Ericales > Ericaceae > Vaccinium > Vaccinium darrowii. The sequence goes on along the minus strand of CM037153.1, from coordinate 21,650,942 downwards.
TAATTTTTCTTCAACTTCAGGTTCATTCACAAGCTGTAAGTAAACCTTCATACTTCTTTCTGATGCACTTCTAAATGATGCAATATGAATGATTAGCATTAAATAACTCCAAAAACCTTACTCAAGGGATGATATGGAACTTGAAAACCAAAATTTTGACATGCTCAATGACCAAACAAAAACGAGCAAATTGATTATGCATGATGAATGTGACTCTCTGCCTTTATGGAGTTAGATAAGGAAATTTTACACTTGAGAAGAATATGTATGTAATAAACTCATGATTAAATGCTCCAAAGATGTATGGAATGCGCATGGATGCTCTCTTTTATTGTACTTTCAACCTTCCCAAACCTTTAATTGGTATTGAGGACCAATAAAGGTTGGGTGGTGTCCCCTCAGGGCCCTTGAACACTGTTTTGGTAGAAAAACTTGAAAAGCTTGAATAATGGACTTTGAGCAAGGTTTTGAAGGATTTTTGGTGGTTATAAGGGTTGAGATGGGTTTTTCAGGGTAAAAGCAAACTGAAAATTTCTATTTTGGTTGATTTTGATGATGGATGGTTGAAGTATGTGGGTTACTAGTGATCCAGGTTGGATTTTTAGGCTAGAAAAGGGTTGCAACAATGGAGTATTTATTGGGGATAGAGTTTTTGGGTACATTTATGCAGCATAACAGTAGGGGAGTGAGGGAGGAGCTGATCTTCTTCAAATAGAGGAGGAGAGATGGTATAAATAGGCAATGCAAGGTCCAAAAAGGGCCACTTGAACCCTTAGAGGATCATACTAGGGGTCCAAGTAGTGTAATCATGCTCCCCCACCATCTTTCTAACTGATCTCTGCAAAAAAATCCCAGAAATGATCCTCAAGACGCTCCTTCCCTCCCATTTCACCTTGGGGATCAAGTATCTAGAGTGAATCCGAGCACCTGGAATTGGGGAGTCCAGGCTCCTGGATTGAGTCTAGGAGCCTGGAATAGGATAATCCAGGCGCCTGGATTAGGAGACAGCACAACATTTGAAACTTCGCGGGGTCGCTCAGGTGCTACCAAACTTCGTTTTGTGCATGGTTTGAAATGTTAAAAAGCTTGTCAAGTCTACTTTCTAACCCAAGTGGTTTTAACCCAAGATGATTTGTAAATCAAAATATATGACTATTTTACCCTCAGTAGGTCAGGAAAATAAGTTGCTTTGGTAAAACAGGCACATCTCCCTCATTTCAAAACGGATCGGGACATATTGTATATCGATAAAGAGGGTTTTGAATGTACTAGAAGGTGATGTAGGTTTGGATTTATTTTGAAGAGGTTTAGGAGGGGTTTTCAAGTTCACAATCAAGCTCCGCGTGCTCTTATCGGACATTTCATCCTTGGGGATGCTTGATAAGTTGCTCGGGTCAAAATCGGGATGTCTATAGTTGCCCCTCTTGGATGGAACTCCATATCATTGCTTGATACGAGTTACATCTAAGACAAAGACATCCCGATTTGTTCCCTGAGCCTTTCTCAAGCTGCAAAGGAAAACATTAAAATCACGGTCGCGCCACTTAGGCTACCTACGTACCTCATTGTAGGGATCAGACCGGCGTAGTTCCTGAGGGCATTTGCAAACAAATGTAACGGGTTTTCCTGGCCCGCAAGACGATTGATTTAAAAGTCGTCCCTCAGGACGATTGACTAAAAGGTTTGTTCTTTAGGATGATTATTTTAAAAGTTGTCCCTCAGGACGATTGATTTAAAAAGTTTGGTCCCTCAGGACGATTGGTTTAAAAAGTTTGGTCCCTCAGACGATTGATTTAAAAGTTTGTCCCGCAGGACGATTGATTCAAAAGTTTGGTCCTTCAGGACGATTGATGTAAAAAGTTTGGTCCATCAGGGCGATTGATTTAAAAGTTGTCCCTCAGGACGATTGATTTAAAAAGTTTGTTCCCTCAGGACGATTGATTTAAAAGCTGTCCCTTAAGACAATTGATTTAAAAGTTGTCCCTTAGGACGATTGATTTAAAAGCTGTCCCTCAGGACGATTGATTCAAAAGTTTGTCCCTCAGGACGATTGATTCAAAAGTTTGTCCCTCAGCACGATTGATTTAAAAGTTTTGTCCCTCAAGATGATTGATTAAAAGGTTGTCCCTCAGGACGATTGCATGTGACTCGTGCATCGACACTTGACGACAATAACGACAACATTCCTTCTTTAAAAAAGTAGGAGGCTAATGGGGTGGCTCTTTTGCTTTACTGTTTTTCCCTTTTGGCTAAGGTTTGGGTTTGAGCTTGGCAAGACTTGTGTTTTGGATTGGTTTGAGGCTTTTAGGCTTCTATGCCCCAGTCCTGGATTTGGGTATATGCTTCCCTCCAGAAATGGCGTTAGGCTAATATGCCCCCACAAATGATGATCCTCAATTCTGATTTCCTTTCTCGGCTCTGCTGATGATTTTGGCAATCAATTGACCATGTACCCAAACATGGGTTCTTTTATGCATTGAAATTGTTTCCATGAGTCAAGGATTGACAAAACTAAGACGACATGATTGGCTTCTTGACAAAGAGGTGGATTTTTTTCCAAGGCCAAGGAATTTGATCGGCCTTTTGGTCAAAAGAGTGGACATTGATAAGACCGACAAGGCCAAGAAATTTGATCGGCCTTTTTGACAATGGGGTGGATCTTGACAGACAAGGCGTGAGAAATTTGATTGACTATGTTGACTTGACAGATAGGAGCAACTATGTGAAGAACGTGTCGACTCGAAGGATATGGAAAACTACGTTGACCCATGCCTCACCATTGATGTCGAAATTGTCATGATAAAATTGGATTTTTATTTTGTGATTGTTTCACTCCATCAAGTGAACCCATGCCCCGAATTGCTGATGATGCCTCATTGATTTTCTTTCAAAATGCCCCAGTTTAGAGGGTTGCTGATGAAGACCCGTTGATGTGCCTCGGTTTGGATTTTTGCTTTGCATGACGCCAGTGTTTGTACAATACTTTGACTTTTGATTTTCAAGGAAGATTAGACTGTTCCCTTTTGACTTGAATTCCCACTATCAAGCTGCACTCCTCAATCTGAAAGGACTTCATTTAGGTTATATGAGGCCAAGGCTTGGGCTCAACAAAGAAAGGGGAAAAGGCTCAAAAAGTTCATTTTCGTTGGGTTATCAAAGCTAGCAGCTATCTCAGACTTCATTTGTGCCCCTTTTGCTTTTTGGTGGACGCTTCTTCTTTTGTGCCTATTTTTTATTGGCACTTTCTTTCCTTTTGATTTTTCTGTTTCATTTCTTCGGTGCTCATCATCTTGATGCAATTTGGCATTTTGAAGTGATAACGAGTTTAACACTTCCATTCTTGCGATGGTTTGAACTCTCATGCGCCTACATCTTTGACACTTTCCTTTTTTATTCTTTTCTTTCACCCCAGTATGGGGGATAGCTGCCTAGCGGGGTTCTTTTTCAAAGAAATTGATTCAGGCTCAAAAGGGCTTTGCAATGGATATTTATGTGGGGAATAAAAGCAAACAATGCCTTTCTTCATTTTGAATTGTGTAACTTGATGGGGAGAACTCATGCTTGCTCTAATTTTTGCCTAGATCTCATTTTGAAGTTTGATCTAGCGAGATTTTTGCCTTAACTTTTGCCTAGGTCGCCCTTGCGGGTTTTCAACCTAGCAGGCTTTTCCTATGTCAAAGCATTGCTTCTTGATGCCATCGGGGAATGTCCCTTGGAAATCCTCCTTGTGTAGAGCGAGGATTCAATCAAAATTCATCTCGTGTTTTGAAGTGATTATCATGTTTCTCAAATGATGGTGGAAAACAATTCCAAGTCGAGGGATTATTACAAAAATCCAAGTTTATGACGACAATTTCGACACAATAGCGTGACATTGATTTTTGATAATTACGACCAAACCATTAAGGGTTGCCTACATATCCCTTTGCAAGGAATCAGGTCGTGCGTAGTTCGAGACTACAAAGTTGACTTCTATTTATTTATTTGACAACAACAACAAGATATTGTAGACTCGAACATGAAAACACATAGACAAGGAAAGCAAAAACATAAACAGACTCGAAATACAAACTGACTCAATTAGAAGCGAAAACTTGACTCGACACTTGAAAACTTCCAAGACTCGTGGAAGATTGAACTAATGCACGGCCATCGATGATTCATTGATTCGGCGAGGTATTCAGTTTCACCAGTGGAGCAGAGATGGACCCGTTGTCAATGAGATCTTGAATCTTGTGGCGGAGGCGATGACACTCATCAGTAGCATGACCAGGCATTTGATAGAAGGCACAGAAGGCATTTGGGTTATGGTAGGCTGTGAGCTTTTGAAGCAAAGGAGTCGGAGGGAGTGGTTTGAGAAGACCAGCTTCGTGGAGCTCTTTATACACCAAGGATAGGGGTGTGGCGAATTGTGAGAGGGTTCTTTGTGATTTTTTGGAGTGGTTGGTTTGGACTGTGATTTTATTGATGGGTGCTGCTCGGTTGGAGTTGTGTTTTGTGGAGCTGGATGAGGTGTTTGCATATAGGGTGTTGTTATTTTCGGAGTTGTTGTTCTTGGTTTTTAGAGTGGGGCCATCTTTTTCAAGAATGCCGTCCCGTATTGCTTCCTCAATTGACAGACCTGTCTCAAAGTAGGTCTCAAAGTTATGTGCCTGGGCCATCACCATGTACTGGGCCAAGTCGGATTGTAGATTCTTAGTTATGATCCTCATTTGGTCCTTATCACTGGGACAATCAGTCATTTGCGCTGCCTTCGCCCTCCATCTCTTCACGAAGTCCACAAAGGACTCCTCTTCCTTCATCTTGATGCTTTCAAGCTCACGAGTAGTGACCTTGAGCTACACATTGTACTCATACTGCTTTATGAAAGCAGCCGCTAGTTCTTCCCAAGTTTACCTCCTTGAGATGTCAAGAGACAAGAGCCATTGAAGTGCAAGCCCTATGAGAGTTTCGTGAACATTTGGGCCATAGTGGGTTTATCAACATCTTGCAATGAAAGGGAGCTCATGTATGCCTGAATGTGTCCCCTTGGGTCTCTGGTTCCATCGAACTTCTCAAAGTCCACATGTTTGAATTTCTTAGGGAGTTTGGCACCCAGAAAAAGGCAAAGTTTATCCATGTCAAAGCCGGTGATAGCCCGTTTCTCACTTTTAGCCATAGATTCTTCAAGTTTGGCTATTTTGGATAGCATTTCAGCCAACTGGGGATTGTCAACTGGAGGTGGCTGTTCTTGACGCTCATCATTAGGGATCTCATGATTTCGGGCCCCGCCATCGGGTATTTGTTGCTGGGGTGGAGGCAGTCGGCTTTGGATATTTACCATGATTGCCATGAGTTGGGCAGCTCGAGTGTCATTCCGGACCCTCTCATCTTGCATTTCCTTCCTCAGTCGCTCTATCACATTCTAGGAATCTTGTTCCTGATCTGCTAACATACTTGTTTCAGACACTGGCGATGAAGGTTGAGATAATCTTTGTCTGGGAGGTCGAGTCCAAACGGGTAAGGTCTTCTTCTTGACCGGCTCAATGGTTCAGGATTGATAGTAAAGCAAAAAGTCAAACTCAAATTGTGCCCCTAGTTTTATTGAAAAAAATGTTGTGCATGCGTCATTGTCGCGGCGTCCTAAGATCTAGACTACCGGTCTCGGTCTCACTTAAGACATTACACGGATGTTCGAAACAACAACCACGGGTAAGTCGTGACAGGCAGGTTAAATTCCAAGCGTTGTGAAATCAGAGCCAATCTCCTTTTTGACCATCCGAGACAGAGTAATAAGGTTGTTGAAATCTGGATACAAATGCACTTAAGGCTAGCCTGAGACACGGGGAGCCATTCGAGCACAGTGAACACTGGAGGTATCTCAAACTCCATGGATTTAAAGTCTCCTAGACTGACATCTATCCTATAGATTATGCTAAGGCTAACCTAGGGTTAATCTACCGGTTTCGAATCTCATTTGGAGCCATTGCACAGAAGATTTAATAACACCACAGGTAGGCCATTACTCAGTAGGTTCAGTTTGCCAACCTAAGCCTAATATGTTGGGACTGTAACCCTTGACTTTTCTTGACCATCCGAGACAAAGCAATAAGGTGCTGCAATCCAGATACAAACGACTCCAAGGCTAGTCCGAAACACGGGCAGCCGTTCGGGCACGACCAACACCAGAGGTATCTCAAACTCCATGGATTTAAAGTCTCCTAGACTGAATTTGACAGTTTTGGAAGGTTGCCCCAATCCTCAAGTTTTCTTTTTAAGTGATCGGTCTTTTGCATTGGAAGAACGGATTTGGGAAAACACAACTTATACAGATTCCTGGCAATAATCTAAATTTGGATATTAAGAGAAATTATCCTCGAATACGAAATAATAACCCCTAAGTCCGTTTAGATTGTTGTTAAGAATCTGACAGTTCAAGTTTTCCCATGTCCGGTCATCCTAAGGACTAACGTGCATGTGGAATGCACGACTCATCATCGGGCCAAGGCAACCTTCTACTTACTGTCGGAAACCTAGCATATGATAAACTAACGGCGCACAAGACATGGACAACTATATGTACGGATGCAAGTGCATGCATGCATGCAAGATGACACGATGGGTAAAATAGTAACACTTAGCACGTAAACAGGATGAAGCACATAATCCTAACGCATGGGTTGGCCACCTAACGTGGGGTTCTATGGTTGTCTACATGCAAAGGCCGGTTTTGCTTTCAAAGGGTACCCCGGACTCAAAGCCAAAGCTGTTTCCCACCGGCAAAGATCCCGCAAGATAATGGTAATAGCGACAATTGTGACTTATCACAGTCGGGGGGTGCTGAGTATTTCGAGATTCCCCGTCATCGGCAAGCCGGGCAGGATTGCCGAAACACGTCAGCGAGAGGCTAGTAACCATGCACGTGCAATGCAAAAGTCCGTAGAAACAGTGTTTTCAAAATCCCTTAAACATTTTTCAAGCTTAGCTCTCGATGATTAATACACATTTTAATCAAATTACACATAAGTGTAATGAAATCAAAATATATATTAACCAGAGTCCCCAGCGGAGTTGCCAGCTTGTGAACACCCCGCAGGAATGTCCATGAAATTGAAGTTTGGTTTGGAAAACCGTTTCAATTGATTGGATGGAGTCGCCACCCGGGTTTAAGGACCGTACCTGAGAAACCAATTGAAAAATGACTCTTTTGCCCTTGGTATGGAAAATATTTTCACCGGTCTTTCAAAATGAGATTTCTTAGGTTCAGGAGCTAGGTTACAAGAGGGGAAGGAATTTAAAGCACCCCTCTCGCCCGGTGCGACCACCGGTCTCTACTCAATGCACAAGGGATTTTAGAAAATATTGTTTGGATGGACTTTAATTACAGATACATGTGAGAGCACGTAAATGCATTTAAAATGTCAATATGATGTATGTGAATACATGTGCTAAGTGTCATGTGTGGTAAATAACCATGCATACAACCATGAACTATGCTAAAACATACTTAAACCGTGCTAAAAGACCCTAACACACACCCACGAACTCGATACAAATCACACCTGGATTACAAACTGAACACCTGGATTAACCTGGTCCAGGCACCTGGACTAGATGTAGGCACCTAGATTGGGTGAGTGTAGGCACCTGGATTGGGTGAGTGTAGGCACCTAGATTAGGTGAATCCAGGCACCTGGATTCAATGTGAGCGCCTGGATTAGGTGAATCTAGGCGCCTGGAATGCATTACAGGCTAATTTTTCTTCAACTTCAGGTACAAGCTGCAAGTAAACCTTCATACTTCTTTCTGATGCACTTCTAAATGATGCAATATGAATGATCAGCATTAAATAACTCCAAAAACCTTACTCAAGGGATGATATGGAACTTGAAAACCAAAATTTTGACATGCTCAATGACCAAACAAAAACGAGCAAATTGATTATGCATGATGAATGTGACTCTCTGCCTTTATGGAGTTAGATAAGGAAATTTTACACTTGAGAAGAATATGTATGTAATAAACTCATGATTAAATGCTCCAAAGATGTATGGAATGCGCATGGATGCTCTCTTTTATTGTACTTTCAACCTTCCTAAACCTTTAATTGGTATTGAGGACCAATAAAGGTTGGGTGGTGTCCCCTCAGGGCCCTTGAACACTGTTTTGGTAGAAAAACTACCTTGAAAAGCTTGAATAATGGACTTTGAGCAAGGTTTTGAAGGATTTTTGGTGGTTATAAGGGTTGAGATGGGTTTTTTTTAGAGTAAAAGCAAACTGAAAATTTCTATTTTGGTTGATTTTGATGATGGAGGGTTGAAGTATGTGGGTTACTAGTGATCTAGGTTGGGTTTTTAGGCTAGAAAAGGGTTGCAACAATGGAGTATTTACTGGGGATACAGTTTCTGGGTACATTTCTGCAGCATAACAGTAGGGGAGTGAGGGAGGAGCTGATCTTCTTCAAATGGAGGAGGAGAGGTGGTATAAATAGGCAAGGCAAGGTCCACTTGAACCCTTAGAGGATCATGCTAGGGGTCCAAGTAGTGTAATCATGCTCCCCCACCATCTCTCTAACTAATCTCTGCAAAAAAATCCCAGAAATGATCCTCAAGACGCTCCTTCCCTCCCATTTCACCTTGGGGATCAAGTATCTGGAGTGAATCCGGGTGCCTGAAATTGGGGAGTCCAGGCGCCTGGATTGAGTCTAGGCACCTGGAATAGGGTAATCCAGGCGCCTGGATTAGGAGACAGCACAACATTTGAAACTTCGCGGGGTCGCTCCGGGTGCTACCGAACTCTGTTTTGCGCATGGTTTGAAGCGTTGGAAATCTTGTCAAGTGTACTTTCTAACCCAAGTAGTTTTAACCCAAGATGATTTGTACATAAAAATATATGACCATTTTACCCTCAGAAGGTCGGGAAAATAAGTTGTTTTGGTAAAACGGGCACATCTCCCTAATTTCAAAATGGATCGAGACATATTATATATCGATAAAGAGGGTTTTGAATGTAATAGAAGGTGGTGTAGGTTTGGGTTTATTTTGAAGAGGTTTAGGAGGGGTTTTCAAGTTCACAATCAAGCTCCGCGTGCTCTTATCGGGCATTTCATCCTTGGGGATGCTTGATAAGTTTCTCGGGTCAAAATCGGGGTGTCTACAACACCCTTGGTCCCTATATTAGCTTGTGTAATGCATTAAGGCCCTAACTAACTAACTAACTACACCCAACATTCCCTCACTTAAACATTTTAATAAATTCCTCACATTTCCCCAACTTTATTTCCAGAAAAATGATTAAAAACACGGGTCCTTACATACGACCACAACCATTTTTGGCCCTTAAACAAGAGATGGGCTCTGTGCCCCCCCTATGTGACCCCCTAACTCCTTCCAGCCCATATATGAGTCGGACCTCACATATTTGGCCCACCACAAGTTGTGTTTCCAATTTACCATTTGGGCAAAATGCACTTTACCTACCTATGGTTAGGACGAGTTGCAGATCACCTACCTCACTTTAAAAAATTAGCGAATGACCTACCTGTGGTTTTGGACAAAACTACAACTCTTAACTCCGTTAACAGAAAATTCTAATTGACTCTAGTACCCCTGTAATTTTTTTTTTGGGATAAACTACCCCATCCTCTCTCTCTCTCTCTCTCTCTCTCTCTCTCTCTCTCTCTCTCTCTCTCTCTCTCCCCCCACATGGTTTTGGGACAGATTGGATCATGCTTGAATATCTCCTCGTTGATACTGAATCTCCATTTTTGTGGGTCACAATTACAGATTCAAAGGGAGTCTTAACTATCAGTAGCAACAAAACACTGGTGTCTTCTTAATGGAAATCACAACTTTATCTGGTCATCAAAATCATCAAGAGTGGTAGCAGAAAATAAACCATTTGCAAAGCTCTTAGAGTTTGGAAATTTTATTCTTTTCGACGCAGCAAAACCAGATTTGAATACTGATGTACACATCTCCAAATGACTTGTGCGACAATTACGGGCATTATGGCCTTAATAGTATTTGCAGAATCAAAAGAACACCATGTGAGTGTTTGAAGGAAATAATTATTTAAGTATTTAAAAAATAGCAAATAATCAAAAGAACGCCATCTTTTCCAAACTATTCTTTTCTTTACGTTCTAATTATTTTGTAGATTCGAGTTGGGTCGGGATGATCGATCGACGCTCGAGAGGACCTGACCAGATTTGATCCAACACACCGTACAACCCTATATATGGGGTTTACTGGCGCATCATCCGACGCATCACCGACTGGATTTGAGAGAGAGAGAGAGAGAGTACCAGAAATGGGGTTTACCAGCGCCGGAGTCCCCACCGACGACTACTTCTCATAGCTCTACCCAACCGCCTTCGTCGACTGCATGTTTCCCGTCGTCTTCATGCTCGTCAGCCTTTTCTCCCTCCTCTTGATCATCGCCTACGACCACAAATCCGAGACGTTGGTGGGTGCGGTGGTGTTTGGTTCTTTTACTTCTTTGCAATGTAAAATAATTGTGTGCGAGCGTGCTAGATAGAGTCTTTAAATCTTCTCCCTTAGATTAACTTTGAAAAACCAAATCTAATCAGGTGATTGTGTTTAATGGTTCAATTACCTCAATTAAGAAGATTTTTCGTTCAAAGTGAAGAAATACAAACCAATTTACTTAGAAAATCAAAGAATAATAAAGAAACAAGATACTTTGATTGATAAATCAAAAGTAGACTTACTTTGAAATCGTCTTCAACTTCAAATAGAAAGATAACAAGAACTTCAAACACTTGATTGTTACAAGAACAACTAACGTATACTTCCTAAACTACTTCCTAATCTACTTCAAACTGAGCCGAATCCCTAAAACTATAATTCTACTTGCCAATGAACAAACCAAGCATCATTTTTGTGTGCTGTTTGTTGAAGATTTGTCCGAGGGCTTTTCGCTCTTCAACTTCTTCTATTTATAAGTCTTGCTTGCAGTTTGAACTTCTCGCTCAAAGTATTTGAACTTGGCTTGCTTCGAACTCCATCATTGTATTTTAAACGAGCAGTTTCTTCCCTCCACAATCATCTGACTTCAAATTGCCTCGATCTACCTCCAGAAGTTTGAATTTAAATATGCACGGCTACTTAAACAAATCATACGATTTAGTTTTAAGGAATAACTGCCTTACATGACTCCTTCCATGTGTCTCAACTGTCAACTGTCTTGTTTTATACGTTTACACGTGTAACTCATGCATTTAGTAGTTAAAAGTGTAGCTTCGAAGTCAATTTTCTTACTTATCCTTTGACTTATAACTGCCAATAATTGCCTATTAAATTGGATGTTAATACGACATCGTATCGACCCATTTATACCCCATTAATCTAGTGCTTTTCATTAATGTTAAGTCGCCAACGTTTGGCTTTCTTAATTACGTGTCAACTAATTACTGGATTTGTTAATTTTATATGTGAACAAGTGGCGATTTTGGTGATGCTCTGGTTCAGGGCGGGGTATATGGAGGTTGTACTCTTGGAAATGATGAAGAAGGGCAAAAATGTCTTCTTACATGCCAGTTCAGTTTCATTTAATTTTATTTTCCATCCCCACTCACGAAACATGTGTGTGTATTACACCTTCCGTCAATTTGGAAGGAAAACCTAACAGTAGCAGTTTAGTCCAAAACCATGGTAGGTCATTTGCTAATTTTTAAAAGTGAGGTAGGTGATATGCAATTTGACCTAACCAAAGGTAGGTAAAATGCATTTTGCCCTTTAACCCCAAATAATTCCTAAAATTTAGACTATGTTCTTTCCCTTTATGAGATCGCGTTTGGAGATTGGCAGTGGAAGCTCTTCCCTCTTCATCTTCTCCGACCACCCAGGCCGTGATAAACTGCATTCGACGAACTTCCGTATCGATCTACATCTTCTACAACCCATGTGTGTGTGTGTGTGTGCCTCTCTCTCTATCAAAATCTCGTACTCCTCCTCTCTCTATGTCGATGCATGTCATTACCTCCTATTTAATATGCCCTAGTTGGTATAGAAAAACCTTGAAATCAGTCTTAGTCGATCTTCTGTATGCACATTTCTTGTAAGTTACTATAAATAGTACGAGTACCAAAGTTTCTATAAATCTCTGGATATTTGGAGAAAAACAGCAGGGGTATGGATGGCCGTTTTGTTGGTTATCCAATTCCTATAGTAATCTGTTGGGTGGATCTTCAATTGGATCTTTTACAATACTTGAAGTATTTAGTGTAAACAATTCTTCTGCAATTGGAGACATTGAAGATGGATGACAATTTCTAAAGAGTCACAATTAGCATTTTTTTTAGACCTTTGTTATTGCTTGCTTTATATTTGTCCTTGATATATATATAATGCACTGCAGGATGAATTCATTTTTACTGGGATACTCAATTGAGGTTGCCACAATTCACCCTATTACTTTTATTTTTCCTTGTTATTACTTTTATTAGGCGCGAGTCAATAAACAATACGAAAAATAGTCTATAATAAGTTGATAATTATTTTCGTAACTTCAATAACCTTTTGATCATAATTTTTCACTTTTAAAATTTCTCTTGCCATACCACAAAAGAAAATCCAAAAATATTTTGGACAAATGCCAATGCAAAGTCATGTTATTCATAGGCATGCCAAATGCGATCTCTTATTTACCTCATTGTAAAGGCATAGCGGGGAGAACATCTTCGCATGCATCCGTAAACAATGGTTAATGGTTACTTACCGCAAAAAAGTTACCACAGTACAAAAACATATTCATATCGGTCTTCAAACATAAACAAATTGAAAATCAAATAGTACAAGTACCGTTACACGTAGCTTGCACCTACACATTTTGGTACCTTATTAACTGAATTGTCATTAAATCTAAAAAATGTCCCAGTGCGGGATGACAGGATCATGGTCCTCATCCTAGTCTCGACCATACTTGTCAACTGCTTCCGCAAAGGAGGGGTCAACATCTGGCAAATCCTCAAACACGTAATCTTCTATCTAGATATTTGCTTGTTGGAAATAAATGTCGATAGGACAGTTACGCCTTATAGTTGTGAATTGCCATCAAAGCGAGTACTATCCTCGTATGCCCTTTCGAATTATAAAAGGGTGTAATCTTCATCAATCTCCACCGCGCTTTCCAATCTCTGAAAGCCTACTCAACACAACAACGAAGGGAGGAGTGCACCTTGTTAAAGAATTCTTCATCATTCCTTGCAACTCGATGTCTCTCGTGCTTGAAGTCCTTCAGGTGGTACCTATCCTCTTTGTATGGTGCTAGGTACCCTGGTTTGTTAGGGTACCCAACATCCACCAAGTAGTACTTGCCTGCATATGAAATAACGTATGAAAATATATTAACAATGCATGTTAGGAACTTTCAAGTGTACAAGGAAGAAGAGAGAAGGAACCCCAATTACTAGGTTTAGGATGGGGGTAATCATCTTTTTTGGGAACGCGAACGATGTCCTTGAAAATATGGTAGTCATGCATATACCCTTCCCACCCAGCTGATGCAAATGTGAAGCAAAAATTGAAATTCGCCATGACCATAATGTTCATCGTATACCCACCCTTCTCTTCTCTTTCTCTTTCTAAAAAGAAAGCAGCTACCCCTCATTTTCTACACTTTAAAGTTCCTATTGCTTGGGAGGGAGGTGCCGTGTCATCCCTCCTCGCCCCCAAGTAGCCGTCTTCCTCTCACCCTTTCTCTTCTCTCTCATCTCTTCCCTTTTCCTTCATATCTTTCCCATTTCCGGCCATTCCATCTTCTATAATGCAAAATCTGATTGACAATCAAATGGGCGACAAACGGAGGCTTTGAAGTGGCGGGCATCATCGGTGTCATGGCCCTCACGTCTGGATGTTTCTGGGGTTGCTCTACCATCTGATGAGCAGCCCTGGCAGGGACTTGGTCATCGTCGAGGGCGGCATCCTTTATTGGATTTCCGGTGAGGCTTCTTATTTTCTTGTCTTCTCCTTCTCCAATCCTTTTTTTTTCAGACCCCCTGGCCCTATTTCCTTGTGGGTTTGTTGTTCTCCCCTGCCATGGCTTCTCGACTTCATCCTTCAAGTGCATCTCCGGTTGGTGTTTCTATTGGGATCTCTGACTTCGGCTTAACGGCGAGGCAATGTATCAGTGGGGGTGGTTATCGCTGTGGTTTCCCGCTATGGTCATTGATGGGTGTCGTTGTCCTCGCCTAATGGCTCGTGGAGCTTCCAGAATAGTGCGGTCTTGTTTTGGTCTTCGGTTCCACCATTACTTGGGTTTTCCGGAGGTGGATTGGTGGTGTTGTGGTGGCAGTTCTGACTGCGGTGGCGGTGGTGACTGTCAGAGGTTGTGGCAGCGGTGGTGGCGGTAGATGTTTTGCACAGTGTTTCAGGGTTAGGTTTTGGGTTTCTTGGGGTTGGGCTTATCCCACGTGTTTGGGCTAAGCTTTTTGTGCTTTAATGTTGTATCTGGGCTTTGAAGGCCTTTGGATGTATTTTAATTGTTTTATTTGGGCATCTTAGGCCCAAGGGTGTTTGGGCTTTGCCCTTTGGATGTATCCAACTTTTGGTTGGATCGTTATTCTTCTCCTCTATGTATCCTTCATTGAGTATCTTCAATAAAATTTTGTTGATGATGAAAAAAAAAAAAAATTTAAGCCTCATTCTTTGGAGGTTTACAGTATAAATAAGTACCGTCGACTGTCCCAATGCAATCCTATAAACCATGTGTTGTTTTCCTTCAAACATGGATACGTACATGACTTCAAAGTATGTGTAAATTTTAAGGAGACATAAATTAACAAATATTACTTTCAGGTTTCATACCTCAAAAGGGCCGCACATGGGTCTACTTCTCAAGTAAGGGTGGACTTCTCCTTGTTCGGTCCATGGTTGAAGCTAGTCAACTGCATCTCATCCAAACATCTCAGCACCTTTCTAATTTACCGCTAAACAGTTGACGTGCCACGGTCGAAAAGCTCGTCTATTTGCTTCAAGCTCATCCCTCACAAGAGGCATAAGAACATTCCTAGACTTTCCAAAATGCCCACAACAGTACTTTGTGGCATATGGAATCCGTATTTTTGCATGAAATCCCGACAGAGAAGCAAATACGCATCTCTAGTCATAGAAAAATTTTGAGGACTTTTATCGGGATGGTTGGATTTCAATATGGACATCACCTAGTCATACCCACATCCACTGGATTTGTGGAGTGGGATCTTTTGTTTTTGTTTTTAATTTCTTTGCCGGTGCAATTTCTAGAATTGTATTCATTAAATCTAGCTCTTGTTCCATTGCAACTTGTACGCATATGTCATAAACCTATTCGTAGTCGACATCTAAAAAATAAGGATCCTCCTCTCCTTATTGTTTTTGGTATGGACTGAATGTGTGTCATACTGGGAGGTGCCGGATCCAATCCAACCGTATTGTGCTCCATATGCAGTGTGGTGGTTACAATTTCCCTCCTAAACATTTGGTACACTCGTTGCATAAGGAGCTGATCATTGTCCTCAATTAACGTCCGATGTGTCTGCGGAGTTTTGGAAGGGAACACCCTCGAAATAATCAGTGATGAACTTCTCGTAGTCGAGCCTCCCCTCCTCCGACATGTAATTAAAAGCGCTACTTGGCACACTTTTATAATACGGGTAATTTTCATGCCTGACTTCTCCCATCATCATAGTAAAAGTCCTCATAGTGTCATTTAAAATTAGTGAACGTTGATGTTAAGAATTAGATGATGTTTGTCTTTATAAATGCTGACAATTTATAAAGCGGATTGGAAGACAACAAAAACTTGCCATGGGAAAAATTCACAAGGAAAAAAAATTAGAGTAACATTCACGGTCTGAACATTAGGGAAAATCACAACATAATTAGAAAAAGTTAGTGTGTCCGTCCGTATTGCATTGTCAATCCACCATTGTCCCGTAATTTCGAGGAATGAAGTTGAACATAGAAATTTCTGAAACTTTGATCCTTCCTTATGGGAACATACATATTAGGGGTGAGCACGGGTCGGGTCGGGTCGGGTTTTTGTCGGGTTCGGGTCGGGTCCAATTTAATCGGGTCGGGAAAAAAGAACCCGAAACCGAACCGAACTACCCTAGAAACCGATCGGTTCGGGTACATCGGGTTCGGTTCGGGTTGGTCGGGTTGCAACAAGCAAATGCCCCAAAATTCCAGATCTGATATTATATCAAACTTGAGAGAGAGAGAGAGAGAGATAGAAGGAGATCACACTTCCAGATTCACTAAACAAATCATCATAAAATCATACCCAAACACACAAATCGTAATCCTTGAAAACAAACAATTAACAGTGTATAATCATTGTATCACAGTTAACACAAACACAGATCTCACACTGTCACACACACACACACACGAGAGAGAGAGAGATCACAATCGCCGTCGCCGGTTGTCTCGTTGTTTCTTCGTCACCATCATCCTCGATTGAGGCCGTAGTCATCGCCATCGTCGTCATCTAGTGGAGAGACTAGAGAGAGATCGACTTCTGAGATGGACGGCGGCTCGTGATGAGTTCTGCCCATGATGAGTTTTACCAGCGTTGTCGATCCAGTGGGGACGGTGGACGTCGGCTCGACGCTCGATCCCAGATGGAAGGGAGAGAGAGAGAGAGAGAGAGAGAGAGAGAGAGAGAGAGAGAGAGAGAGACGGCGTTGAAGGTTTGGAACTTGGAAGAGAGAAAGAAGTGGATCTGACTTGTGAGGTTCTGTTTTGAGGGGTGCGGTGGGTAATGGAACTCAATACATATATATAGGTCGGGTCGGGTCGGTTAATCCGAAATTTTAAATCCCAAACCCGAAACCCGACCCGATCTCATCGGGTTACTAATATTCAAACCCGAACCCGACCCGGTGATCTTTTGAACCCGCCCGAAACCCGTCGGGTCGGATCGGGTCGGATCGGGTTGTCGGGTAGGGTCGGGTTTTGCTCACCCCCATATGCAAACAGATTTGCACAGGAAAACCCAAACTACAATACATGTTCATGTTTGGCATAATGGCGTCCACAATGTAATGAGAAACCCTGAGGCCTATTGACGGAGGGACACAAATTAGGGAAAGAGTGGGAAGAATACCTTTTTGGTGACTTGTCACGTTGAACTGGAACTGCTCCAAAGTTGCAAATTGGGAACTACAAAGAGGAAGTTGATGAGGAAATAGGTTGGTGGGAGTATTTCGTGCTTGTTTGGGTGGGAACTACAAAGATTGCATAGGATAATTTTTCAGAAATTAAAAACTCTTGTGCAGCATGTGAAAATGGGCTTGAATGGGAGAGGGTGACATGGGCAGGGTCTAGGAGGGTACACCTTCACAAAAGAGGGTTGGTCAATTAGAAGCCCTATATCATTTTAGCTAGACTAACTTTTTGGGTCTTTTTCGTTGTTTTGTATTAACTTTTTCTAACTTTTGTCTATGCTTTTATACTTTTTTGATTCCTCTCGTCGAGCCGAATAATAGGAGGTAAAAATTGTACCCTAATGTAATAAAACTTAAGAAAAAAAAACCTTGCCAAAAGCCCCCTAAAAATAGGCCAAACTATCCTCAAGTCCATAATTAAACGTATGTTAGTGTGTGCTATGGTGCGATCACATATATCAATAATCACATATTCAAATGCTTATTTATGAACTGGACTATGGGTGCTGAAGGTCTGGGGTACCAAAAATGTAGACCGACTTATAGGTTCCATTTTTTATTCCCACAAGAATAAATCATTCTATTCATTAATTTCAAAATAATTTTTCAAATGGCCTTGCAAAAAACCAACTCAATTAGATGTGTGAAAGGTTGATCCAAACTTCGATTTTTCATTCAGAATTGAGGATCTTAAATTATGAATTTTAAACTGTAATATTAAATCAACTAATAGCGCATATCCAATTGAGCTGATTTTTTTTGTAAGGCTATTTAAAATACTATATTGAAATTAACTAGCAGTTTGGATTATTCATGTGGGATCCAAAAGTGGGCCTCGCAATAATTCTATGTATAAACAAACACCAAAGTGATCAGAGTTCCAAAGTATTTTTTTTTAGTTCCGATCTAGTTTTTGAATCCCATAGAATGGGTTTTCTGGTCAAATTTTTTAGTTTAGTTCCAATCAAATTTTGGAATTGCAAGGAGTACAAACCCACTGTCCTAATTTATCACCACAACTTTGTAGTGTAAATGTCTAGGTAATTTATTGGTTCCAAGATTTCATTTGTAGACAGAGAGAAAGAAGAAGGGGAGGGGAACACATGAATAGTAGAGGAGTGAGAAAGAAAGAGAGAGAGGGTCAGTTGGGTGAGTATGGGGTGTCGGTATCCTATTTTTGCTGAGTGGCGGCAAAGTGGAGAAGGTTCAAAGGGAGGAGTAAGGTGGACGGAGAAGTGCAAAGTGAGGAGATGATTTGATTCAATAGCTGAGATTAACTTTGGACACATGTGTGACATAGGATGGAGACAGAGTTATGGAATAGAGGATTCAGCGCCATAAAAAAGGGTTATAAAGGCCTATGTCTTTTGTTCAAAGTTCAAACCAAAATATAGTAAGAGCCCGTTTGATAGCAAAGTTATCATATATTCTGCATTTTGGATTTTTACATTGTCGGTGTTTGGTTGATTTATGGAAAATGCATTTTGTCATAATACATTCTCAAATCACACAATAGATGTTAAGAGTTTAATTTGACTTAGTCTTTGCTGAGTAAGTTTGTTTGTTGATTGTCCTAGTCTTTAGGAGTCTGTTTTTCCTTTACCTAGTTTACAGCAGTATCTAAGTAGTTGTTGAGTCAGTTCCTTAATTTCAGCTAACTATTAGTTTGTTCCTACTTTAGTGCTATGACCATCTTGTACTCCTCTATTTATGCACGAGAGCTCAATGAATAAATTACTTCAGTTTCAGCATATATTTCTCTCTTTCAAATTATATATCAGTGGTATTAGAGCCAGGCTCAAAACAGAAGAAGTAGAAATTGTTGAAGAGTTGAAACTCTTATCGACTCCTTCTTGTTTTCTGGGAAATAGCAGCAGTTCTCTTTCAATGGCGACAGAGAATTTTATGCAGCCTGCTATACCCAGATTTGATGGTCATTATGATTATTGGAGCATGCTGATGGAAAACTTTTTGGGGTCCAAAGAGTATTGGCATCTCATTGAAGTTGGATATACAGAACCAACAGAGTCCAACACTTTAACGGATGCTCAGAAAGTGAAGCTGGAGGAACTCAAATTGAAGGACTTGGAGGCAAAGAACTACCTATTCCAGGCCATTGATCGCACAATCCTGGAGACCATTCTCACCAAAGATACTTTGAAACAAATCTGGGATGCAATGAAGCTAAAGTACCGAGGCAATACAAAGGTGAAACGAGCACAACTTCAAGCACTTCGTGCGCAATTTGAGACTCTTCGCATGCAGCCGACAGAGTCTATGGAAGAATATCTCTCCAAAACCATGTCTATTGTGAACAAGATGAGATCGAGTGGAGAAAAGATGGAAGATATTACTGTCATTGAGAAGATTCTTCGATCAATGAGCAGAAAGTTCGATCACGTGGTCTGCTCGGTTGAGGAATCGAAGGATCTTGATGTTCTTTCGATTGAAGAATTGATGAGTTTGCTGATTGTCCATGAGCAACGGATCAATCAACATGAAGTAGTGGAGCAAGCATTGCAGCTACAACAATCATCGAGCAACGCTCAGAAGGGTTTCGGGCATGGAAAAGGAGGAAGCAGTAACAACAACAATGATCACTGTAGACATGACAATCGAGCTCTTGACACCAAAGGCAGAGGCAAAGGACGGGATGATCATCATGGTGGTGACTAGGAATAAAAAATATTTGACAAATCCAAAGTCAAATGCTACAAATGTCACCGGTCTGGCCACTATCGTTCTGAATGTCACACGAAGATGTACAAAGGAAAGGGAGCAAAATCAAATTTCGCGAAGAAGGAAGAGGAAATTTCTCTTCTAATGGCTTGCAGTGTAGCTGAGGAGACCGGCCAAAGCATGTGGTACTTGGACACAGGATCCATCAATCATATGTGTGGGAACAAGTTGGGAGGTTGTTCCCCAAGTTGGGATGCCGTTTGTTGCTACTTCCCTTTTAATCTTTGTTCTCTCGAAGATTAATAAAGTTCTCTTCTTTCAAAAAAAATATGTGTGGGAACAAGTCTATATTCTTTGAATTAGACGAGTCCTAAACAGAAGTCCTACTATTGTTGTCCACAATAGAACTGTGGACACCCCTCCGAGGAATTCGATTCGGAGTCGCCACCCGGGTTTTAGCGGATTGTCCCGAGGAACCGAACTCGAATGACTCGTGCCTTATTTTGGATAAGGTATAAAACCAATCCATCTTCACCATAATATCTTAGGTTCGGGAGCTTGGTTACGAGCGGGGAAGGGTTTTATGGCACCCCTCTCGCCCGACCCGAGAGTCGGTCTCTACTTAGCATTTATGGGATTCGTAAAATGTTTGTTATCCAACTTTGATCAAATAAAGGGGATGGGGAATGGAAAAATGAGTAAATGAGATGACCAATATAAAAAGCACATGAAATGGTGGATATTTGTGCAATATGTACAAAGTGTCTATTTATGATGCATGTAATGCATTAAGATGCACGATTTATACAACTTATACAAAACAAGAGCTTGTATGGACTAAGTGCAAATATGAACATCCATAATAACATGAGATATTCACTAATTGAGGAGCCGTGCAATGATTTGACCATTAATAGACTAAAATGCAATATGATTATCACTAATAATGATAAGATTGAATAGTATGCATTAAACAAAGATTACTAAGATCAGAATAAATCTACTTGCTGGCTATGATCTGAGCACTCAAATGGGTTAACCTGAGTGCTCAAGTCGACTGACTTGAGTGCTCAGGTAACCAGAATACACAAATGGACTTTCCTCTTTGATAACCTTGGTTTACTTTCACTTTCCAAAAATGAAATTTTATTCCTTGCATGTTATCATGTTTTAGACTTATGAATCCCTTTTACAAGACAAATGAACCTTCAAAACACATTTTCATAGCATTTTATGCACAAAACAAGCCACAAGTAGATTCATATTGGGGGAGAATGATGATAAAAGCCTTTATCAGAAAGTTTAGACACAATGTAACCCAATAACAAACCTATCATAAACCAACATAAGAGATATATGAGTGGAAAGTGATGATGGTCCAAATGGACCTGAGTGCTCAGATGGGAGAACTTAAGTACTCAAATGGACTGATTTGAGTGCTCAAGTGATTTGAGCTGAACCTTTGAGTTTTCATCCATAGTATCATTTTTGCAAACACTCAAGGCATATTTCTCAAAAATACATTTGATTTTCCCTTTTTCATCTTGTTTTCAAACTTTCCTTTTTATTTTCAAAAGAGAAATGCTTCAAAAAGCTTATTTTTGTACCTTGATGAGACATATTTGAGTGAAAACAACCCCCATTTGAGCACAAGCAACCATCAGAATGGATCAAACATATCAATATATCAAAACAATCATCAAAACATGTAATATAAAGAAAAAAAGTTTGATCATTCTGTTGGACCTGAGTGCTCAAGTCAGAGCTTCTGAGTGCTCAGGTTAACGAATCTGAGTGCTCAGATGAAATCTGTCCATTCAAACCAAAAACTTTAAGAAATCATTTTTATGAACTTTAAACCCTTAATAAGTTCAGAACAGGTATAAGGAACCTATCTAAACCTTTAGGGTTCCCTCATGAAGCAAGAACAACATTTTGACAAGGTATTTCTACCTTTTTGAGCTTGAAACAAGGACTTTTGAGATGATTTTGGGAAGACACAACCTATGGATGAGTTTCTGGAGTGGAGTGACACCAAGATGAAGGTGTATGTTCAAGAACTCAACTGATGGGTGAAGTTTTGGTGTATTTGGTGAGTTTTTAGGTTAAAAACAAGGGATTTCAAGAGATTTTTCAAAGGTTTTTGAGGATATATGGATGAGGAGTGGATTTTGAGGTGTTATGGCTCTGGAACTTTACCTAACTGATTGTAGATGGTCTTTGATGAGAGTTTTCGGTGGAGTTTTGAAGGTATTTAGGTCAAAAGTGGACTAGAAATGAGGTATTTGGCCATGGATGTGAATGATTTGGGTTTGAATCAAAGGGGATGGGCTGAGAAATGGTAGAGAATGGGTTGATGATCAGTGATTTTTTTCTAGAGAGAGAAAATGAGGAGAAAAGGTGGGTTTTTATAGAGGAAATTTGGGAGAAAAATGTAAAACTAATTTAGTTTAGGGAGCTAGGATAGTAATTAGTTTTAGGGGTCTAGGGATGTAATTAGGATGATTTGGGCCATCCCAAATCGTGATATAGTGGCAAAAATATATCAGATTCGCAGAAAATCTCATCATTGCTTGTGCAAAAATTTGCCATGTGTTCCACCTGAGTGCTCAGGTTCATGGACTTGAGTGCTCAGGTTCATGGAGGATCTGAGCGCTTAAGTGGATGAAATTGAGTGCTCAAGTGGATGGATCTGAGTGCTTAGGTCCAACAAAGCTTCTTTCTTTGTTTTGAGTTTTTGGGCCATTTTGGTGGGTATTTGGAGATTCTTGGGGGATTGGAAGTCTTGTTCAAGCTTTAATTGTTGTTCCTGACTTATTCCTCATCATCGGGAGTGCTTAAGATTACTCCTGGATCAAAATTGGGGTGTCTACAAGAACGCCTGAAAAAACATGGAGTGGTAGACAACCAAGTGTGGAGCACTTGCGTATTTTTGGGTGTGTTGCATATGCCCATGTTCCCAACGAGAAGCGGAAGAAGCTCGATGATAAAGCGGAAACATGCATCTTTCTTGGGGTTAGTGAACAGTCGAAGGCATATAAATTGTTCAATCCAATCACTTGAAAGATTATCATAAGTCGGGATGTTGTATTTGATGAGGAGAAGATATGGACAGAAGTTGCCATCAATTCTAGTCAGAATATTCCAGTGAGTTTGGTTGATCACGAAGAAGACAGTCTTCCTCAACAAATACTTAGTGATCAAAGGATTGGCGTGCAACAACCATTTGATCCAAGCTCTTTGAGTCAAGCTCTTTAAGTCAACCAGCAGCCATTTCCGAAGAGGAGAACTCAGAACCTTCAACCATTTCCCAACCTGAACGTAGCAGAAGCAGACCAGCTTGGATGCGAGACTATGTGGTTAGTGGAATTAATCAATCAGATGATGATCCACTTACTCATTTTGCTCTATTTGTCGATTGTGATCCTATTACTTTTTAAGATGCTGTCCAATACCCGAAATGGCAGAAAGCGATGGATGAAGAAATTGCAGCCATTGAGAAAAACAATACTTGGGAATTGACAGATCTTCCCAAAGGGCAAAAATCGATTGGTGTCAAGTGGGTTTTCAAGACCAAGCTGAATGCAGAGGGAAATGTTGAGAAGCACAAAGCTCGCCTAGTTGCAAAAGGTTACAAGCAGGAGTATGGCATCGACTACAAAGAGGTTTTTACTTCAGTTGCGAGGCATGACACCATTCGGTTAGTGCTTGCACTAGCTGCACATAACTCATGGCCCATCTTCCAGATGGATGTCAAATCTGCATTCTTACAGGGTGAGTTGCAAGAATCCGTGTATGTTGATCAACCTCTGGGGTATGTGCAAAAAGAGAAGGTGAACAAGGTGTACAAGCTAAGGAAGGCTCTCTATGGGCTGAAAGAAGCTCCTCGAGCTTGGTACAACCGCATAGCAACATATTTTTCCAGGTCAGGTTTTCAACAATGTCCATATGAGCATACTTTATTTGTTAAATCGGGAGCTGCTTGTGAGTTATTAATTGTATGCTTATATGTCGATGATTTGATTTTTACTGGAAATAGTAGTGCTTTGTTACATGATTTCAAGTAGTCAATGCTGACTAAATTCGATATGACTGATCTTGGATTGATGCATTACATCCTTGGCTATGAAGTAGCACAAAATTCTGATGGGATCTTTATCTCACAAAAGAAGTATCTCCGAGAGATTTTGGAAAGGTTTCAAATGGCGAATTGCAATTCAGTTGGTACTCTAGTTGAGCTTGGATTGAAGCTTACCAAAGATCATGAAGGAAAGAAGGTCGACTCAACTCTCTACAAGCAACTTGTTGGGAGCCTTATGTACTTGACTGGAAGCAGACCAGATATTATGCACACAGTCAGTCTCATCGGTAGATACATGGAAACTCCTACCAAGTTGCATCTCCTTGTTGCCAAAAGAATTCTTCATTACTTGAAAGGGACGGTTGATTTCGGCATACTTTACAAGAAGGGTGAAAACTGTGGTTTATTTGGCTTCACCGATAGTGATTGTCACGCCCTCAATTTCAATAAGCCAAAATACAATTAAAATCCACGTAGGATCGATCAAAGTCAAACAATTTTCCATAAAAAGTCAAAGTCAAAGTACAATAAGCTTCTGCTCAAGGATACCCGTACCCATGTAAAATAACAAAGGTTTTAAAGTTATTACATAAGTTGAAATAGTCAAAAAGCTTGGACAAATTAAAGTTACAGGATCATCTTCCAAAAATGTACTTAGTATGAAGATGAGAAAATAACTTCATGATCATAAAATCTTCATGACATGCATTCGCACTCCAAGCATCTGATCTCATGCTCCATGCCGTGTACCTGAGAAGGATAGGGTGAGCTCACTAGCTCGTAGGAAACTTTTCTACCAACACTAAGGGTATAGAGAATGAAAGATGCACATGAAGATATGATACACATGAATGAGTAAGCTAAGATGGACCAAGATAAATCAACTCGATGACAGAGTGTCTAGGAGATGCCTCAAAGATCTAATGAAACCAGAATATCCATAAGTTTCCTCATAACCATTACATTTTGCGTCATGGGTTCAGTCCCTTCAAAACATAGTCATATACACAAACATTTCATTTCACAATACTTCACCAATACCCAAAACATCTAAAATAACTCAAGTGCCCTTTACATTTATCACATACATCTTATTCCTTTTAATCATTCGTTTATTCTCCGGGCATGCCATATAGGCCCCGTGTCACTCCGAGCATACCATTAAAGGCCCCGTGTCACTCCGGGCATACCCTTTCAGGCCCCGTGTCACTCCGGGCATACCCTTTCGGGCCCCGTGTCACATATTTCACATTTACATTTCCACTTATCAATTTATACATTCAACTTAGTGCTCAAAGCCAATTCACTTATCACAATACCCTTTCACAAGTGTCCAAAATATTCACACAATCATCTTTGTTCAAAAACTCAAAATGTGTCGGCGATGGTCAAGTTAACACATGTCCAAGTGCGTGAGAAACCAAGACAACCAAGACAAAGCATAAAATGCACCATGATATGTTACCGAACCTTAGAGGTCAATTCAAGAAGCTTTGAAAGGACCAATGAGGGCCCGGAGCGATGGAACATGAAAATGGAGTTATGAATCTCAAGAAAATACGACACGCTGATAGTAAAAAGCACATTTCTCTCAAAATACAAAGGTTATGAATATGAGATCAATTGGGTTTGAAAGTAGACTCATATAGCTTTCCAACGGTTCAAGAATCATCTTAATCGGAGTTCGGACGAAGTCGGGGCGTGCCTGCGAAGTTGGTTCAATAATCTGCCTGAACAAGAGGAGTCTGGATCGATCCAAAGGTGTTTGGATCGATCCAAAATGGTCCGGGAGCCAACAGAAGGTTTTGGATCGATCCGAACAAATTTTGGATCGATCCAAGATGGTTCAAAACACCATCAGACTATTTTGGATCGATCCAACTTATGTTTGGATCGATCCAAACGGGTTTCGAGTGAAATTTTGACAGCATGCTCCAAATGAATGGGGCTTCAATCCAAGGCAAAAATTGAGGTTCCAAAGCACAACTAATCAAGAGAGCAGGACATATCAACAATCAATTTATGGATTGATCAACTAAACATACAAAACCCAAACTCAATCAACTCCAAACACAACTTCCATGGTGACAAACAAGTGTAATGAAAATTTTAGGAGCAATAACAAGAGTAATGCATTAATTCATTCAACATACACTTAGAGAAGGTAGAATATTGTTCCCTACCTCAGGGGTTTAGCTCCAATGAAGAGAGATGAGAAAGCCCTAGCTTGTCCTAGCAAAACCCAACCGAAACAAGCTCTTCCAAGATGATTCCAAGGTTGCCCGGACTTCAAATCACGCGTAGATGACGGAAATGAGGTTGAATCTTTGAGGAGAAGAGGTGTGGAGGTGTAGATCTTGCGGAGAAATGAAGGGAGTTTGAAGAGGAGTAGAGAGAGAGAGACGGTGTAGTTGAGAGGGGAGGTGAATGTGTGTTTTTATAAAAACAATCTGATCCTAAACTTGTATATACACTCTCACACTTGCACTAAAACCCCTCATGTTCCTAACAAGTTTTAAAGACACCCCAAAGCACATATTCACTTCCTATTGACCCCACTTCACTCTATTTTCATTTCCTCACATTTTCCCAACATTATATCGGAAAAATTATTTAAAAACACGGGTCCTTACAGTGATTATGCAGGTGATCCAGATGATAGAAGAAGCACTTCCGGCTATGCCTTTCTAATGGGATCAGGGGCTGTATCGTGGTCATCAAAGAAGCAACAAATTGTAAGTTTGTCAACCACTGAAGCTGAATTCGTCGCTGCTGCGGCATGTGCATCTCAAGCAATTTGGTTGAGGAGACTTCTTGATAAGTTGGGCTTTCATCAAGACAGCCCCACATCGATCTATTGCGATAACACTTCAGCAATTAGGCTTTCGAAAAATCCAGTATTGCATGGGAGAAGTAAACACATTGATGTGCAGTACCATTTTTTGCGTGACCTTGCAAATGATGGCACTATCAATCTGTTCTACAGTAGAAGTGAGGATCAAGTTGCGGATATTCTTACAAAGCCTCTCAAATTGGATGTGTTTGCGAAGCTGTGAAGGCTACTTGGTGTTCGTTCCATACAGAATCCAGTTTGAGGGAGGGTGTTGCTTGGTTACTTAGCAACACAAGCTGAGAGGGACAAGTTGCTGGAGGGGATGGGCCAATACAATACTCTTTCTAATCTGAAAGGTCCATGACTTTCAGTTTAAGGGAGGGTGTTAAGAGTTTAATTTGACTTAGTCTTTGCTAAATAAGTTTGTTTGTTGATTGTCCTAGTTTTTCCTTTACCTAGTTTATAGCAGTATCTAAGTAGTTGTTTAGTCAGTTCCTTAATTTCAGCTAGCTGTTAGTTTTTTCCTACTTTAGTGCTATGACCATCTTGTATTCCTCTATTTATGTACGAGAGCTCAATGAATAAATTACTTCAGTTTCAGCATATATTTTTCTCTTTCAAATTATATATCAATAGAGGCATAGATTGATAATCAGTCCAGGTGGTACTTTTGCATTCTCATTTTGCATTATGGGTTAAAAAAACCTCATCATAATCTATTCTGATGACTAATCTCAAATATTAAACTGTTGCAAAATCTATTTTGCACACATCTCCCAAAGACTTTTATAGATTAACAATATAGTAATTTTGATGATTACTCTCAAGCACTACTTGGTTGCAAAATGTATCCTACACACATCTAACAAAGGCTTCTATATATTACTATATTACTCCCTCCGTTCCATTTTAAGTTGCCACTTTCACTTTTTGACTTTATTTTTAAATGGTCGATAACTTTCAATCTATAATGTATTATGTACTTTTGATTTCTATCAAACAAGATCGATAATGCATATTTTATGTATTATAGATTGAAAATTACAGACAACTTTCAAATCCAGCTAGAATAGTAACATGGCCAATTAAAATGGAACGGAGAGAGTAAATATTTTGACAATAATCCATAAAATCTACTCCTTCACAATCCAAAAAACAAATGCAAAAAATAATAGGTTCTCAAATGGGTCCTAAAGGTGTTTGTTTCAAAGGGGTGGGGAATATTTCGAAAAACCCCCTAAAATTTTCTCAAAATCACAAATAGACACCTGAGCTTTTTATTTGTCAAATAAACACCCAGACTATTGTAAAACTCATCAATATCCCCCCGTCGTTAACTTTCGTTAGGAGTCACACGGAATCCATCCTTGAATTACACTTTTTCCCTTTAGAATTGACCCAATTCTCAATTTTACCCCTTTGAATTTGGTTTTTTTCCAATTTCATTTCTCTGGTCACCCAAATTCAATATGATCTGATTTGCCCTAAAATTATTCGATTCAAATCTTTAGAACATTATTTTTCCACAAGAAATAAATCAAATCAACCACATTTTGATCTTATATTTTCCCTTCTAATCACAGAAACACCATGATAGGCCCAACAATTGGATTGGAAATTGAAAAAAAAAAGTACAAAAATTAATAAAATTCCTATGCCGTTCATGTATGACCCATCTTCTGAAGATTAAACTCCACAATTCAACACCGTTCTTGACACTAGCGACAATGTTTTGAACCTCGGACAAACTGGAGAAGGGACCAAGCGAACGGGTTACCGATGAACCGTGACGTCATAGGTACGTCATTATACATACATACATACATACATACATACATATATATAAAGTAATTATGAGTGAAATATACAAAATATGAAAAATATAAAAAATTCCTAAGGACAGCAATTACTCCTATATACTAGTATCGAACAAATCATTCAAAGCCTTTTAAAAAAAAAAAAAATCACTTAAAGAGGAAAAAAAGAAAAACCTTCACGAGTTCATTGTCCTCATCCTATTCCTCTGCTGTCTCTGCATCACTTCTCGCTGCCGCCGTAGTCACAAATCTACCAAACTCCTCCACCGCCTCAAGTCCCCTAAACTCCTTCACGACCACGTTTGTTACTCTGTTCAAATCAAAGCAAACCCAAGAGATAGTGGCTGAAGTCCTCGCATAGAATTGCCACCCCAAGGTCAAGATCTAAGTCGAGAAGGCGTCTGTTTATGGAGGAAGGTAACCGGCCGGCTCGAGTGAACTGCGAACGGTTGTTACGGTTCCCGGTCCAATCGCTGGGTCACACCAGTTTTTACGGTTTTCAAAGGAAAACGGGTTTTTGGGTTGACAAAACCGCTGCCTAGCCCGGTTATCGGTTGCTGTCATCGTGTAAGAGATTGGGGAGGCGGCGGGAACATCGGGGTTTTTCTAGATTTGGAACCATGGGGTATGGTTTTTGAAGTAACTAAAGAAAAACCAGTCATTGCATGAAATTGGGAACCATGGAGGACCAAGAGATTGAATTTATTGAATTTGGGTGAATGAAGATATGAAATGGGGAAAAAAAAACCTTTTCAAGGGTTAAAATTGATAATTGGGTCAATTTTAAGGGAAAAAAGTGCGATTCAGTGATGGATTCCGTTTGACTCTTAACGGAAGTTGACGACAAGGGGACGTTGATGAGTTTAAAATCGTCTAGGTGTTTCTTTGACAAAATGAAAAGCTCAAATGTCTATTTGCAATTTTGAGAAAAAGTTAGGTTTTTTTTAAATTTTCTCCAAAAAGGTTTGTGACTAATGACTGGCGTGTAGTGACTATCAATGTGGGCCCAAACTTTAGCCCAAGTGCCTAAAAAAGTAGGAGGTGGCCCAACAATTTGATCCATAAGATCCACACACAGATCTGCCGCCCTACTATTTCCGTCCATAATTATTCGTGCAGAAAAGGACAGAAACCTATACTATCTCTCTCTCTCTCTCTCTCCTCCGTTTTCCGTTTCCCCGTTTTTCTCCCCTCCTTTCTTCCTTCCCCGAAAATAATCTTTAAAGAAATAAGTAAACCGACGACGACGACGTAACGTAAAAACAAAAACCCGACACGAAACCAACCGGGTCCAACCCCCAAGCGCGTGCCCGTCACTTCCTCACCACGGCGACCTCACCGAGTCGGTCAGCTTTCACCGTACGCACATACTTAGAGACATATACTACTATCATGCGCCTCACGCGTCAGCCGACAACCGGCGCATCCTCGCCGCTCATCTCCCTTATCCCCCACTTCTTACCCCACCTCCTCCTATTCCCCCCACCTACTCCTCCTTCTAGAGAGAGAGAGACAGAAAGAGAGAACGCCACCACCGCCGCCGTCATCGATCAACATCTCCGATTATTTCCACGCAGAGAGAGAGAGAAAGAGAGATAGTGAGAGAGGATGGGTGAATTGATAGAATCGGTGACGCCCCAAACGGCGCCGACGCGGACGTTACCGTTTCGAGAGGACTGCTGGAGCGAAGAAGCCACGTCGACGCTCGTCGACGCATGGGGCCGCCGTTACCTCGACCTGAACCGCGGTAACCTCCGTCAGAAGGACTGGCAGGAGGTGGCGGACGCCGTGAACGCCCGTCACGGCCACTCGAAAAAGACTCGTCGCACAGACGTCCAGTGCAAGAACCGGATCGACACCTTGAAGAAGAAATACAAGGTGGAGAAAGCTAGGGTTTCGGATTCCAACGGCGCCGTGTCGAGCACATGGCCGTTCTTCGACCGGCTCGATGTCCTGATCGGGCCCACCGCGGCGGGGAAATCTAGGGTTTCGGTTCCCCAGTCGCCGCCACTCGCTCTTCCTTTGCCCTACAGGAAGCCTCAACCGGCTGCTGCGGTGGTAGCGCAGCCGGTTGTGCTTCCTCAGAAACGACCGGGACCGGATCGTTCGGCTCCGGTCGTTTCGGATTCGTATTTTAGGAGGAATTATTCGGCGGTGGCTGCTGCGGCGGCGGCTGAGGAAGAGGAGGTGGATGAGGAGGAGGAGGATTTGGAGACGAGCGAGGAGAGTGGAGGAGCAGGAGGCCAGAGGAGGAGGGGGGACGGCGAGGCTGAAGGGATGAGGGATTTAGCGAGGGCGATCGAGAGGTTTGGGGAGATTTATCAGAGGGTAGAGGGGGAGAAACAGAGGCAGGTGATTGAATTGGAGAAGCAGAGGATGCAGTTTGCGAAAGATTTGGAGGTTCAGAGGATGCAGTTGTTTATGGACACCCAGGTTCAGCTTGAGAAGATCAAGCAGGCGAAGCGGTCGGGTTCAAATGGTGAGAGAGATCTGTTGCTCTTAAACTATTTGCTTTGTTTTATGGTTTTCAATGTTAATTTTTTGATTTTTTTCCCAGTAGGGTCTTTGCTTGAATGAGAGAGATAAGGAAATGGGCGAATTTGAATCATTAGAATGAAACTATTGGATAAAGTTTGCATCTTGATGCTTAAAAAGCCTTCGCTTTGGGTGAAACTTAGCTTAGTTTTAGTAATTGGCGAGCGTAAAGCTACGCACTTCACATGGTGACGGCCGAGTGGTCTGTTCTGAAAAAATGAAAACTAATTTGTGATCTGTTCCTATGAATTTTATTGATTTTCAGAAATGTATTTACTGGATTAAACAAGATAATGAAGGGGCTCTGTTTGAATCACATGAAAGAAACTAATGCTGGAACCTTTCTTTTGGGTGAAACTACACATAATTTTGGGAATGGAAGGGGTTGGGACTTGAGATGCGTGGGGTTATCAGATTGGGCGGGTGGTTCATGAAATTTTACTTTCTTTGGTAAATATTTTTCATATACACGATTTTACTGGATTTGTTTTGGGATGAAAGCTGTTCATAGTTAAAATAATGTATTTTGTCGTTGTAGATTCTTCTATGCTGTTTGTATTGGCAGTTATGCTAAACCCTCCCCCAGAATTTTCCCCTTTCTGATTGTCATTGTCTTTGTATTAGTATTGGTGTTGGCTGGAAGTTAAGGATAAGGTAGTGATGGTGTAAACAGTAATGCTGGAGACCTAGCTGTGTAAGATAGAGGCCACAGATGCTGATGTGGCTGTACAACTCAACATGTGATTCCACTTGGATTTTGAGAGAATGAAATAAAAAAGTATTTGTATGGTGTTACGAGAAAGAGAGAATCGTGAACTCCCCTCACTGGACTCCAGTCGTTGACCAGAGTTCTATCACCCGATTGTGAAACCCACTCCTCTCTCCACCTCCGTTTGAGTTGGAGTCTGATTTCTCCTCCCTTCACTGACCTCATTTATTTGATTCTCACCACACCGACTTCATTTTATTCCACCAATTTGTGGTTTAGTTTTAATCCATCAAAGCTTCAATATCTTCTTCTATTTTTAAAATGTTAACTTGGTTTTGGAAACCCAAATCCTAATTCTGTTTCTGGGTTCTTCTTAATAACTTGGGTTCTTCGTAATAACCCTGATATCGACATATGTGATTGAAAAGATCTTGATAATCAGATGTTCATGGAATCTCTAGATGAAAATAGACCAAAAAATAATTGACTGGCTTGATTTAATTTCGTGGAAGAACTGATCTACACGGTAATTTGGATACAAACCCATAATTTTTTACACCAAATTTTTCGTGTGATTTACTAAGTTTTGTGGGAGAACTGCAATTGAAGATATCAATTTGGGGCTTGTTCTTGATCTCCTTCACTGATCACTCATTGCTGGATTTTGCTTGTCCTGATTGTAAGCAGTCAGAAGAATGAATTCAAAAATTTGTGTCGTTTGGCATTGAAGGTTTATGTTGTTGCTCTACATAGCTGTTTCATCCCACCAATAATGCAATTTAGAAAGAGCAGGAGTTGATGTTAGCGTCAAAGGCTTGAGTTTGGTGGTGCGTGGAGTCTTGCAGAGGGTTCATTGCTCTCCCTCTCTTTTCTTGCTGTAGGTTTTGATCAGAGAGACAGCTTGCACTTGATTTTCATTTTTCTTTTTGATTTTAGCAATGAGTTCAACATGTGCTGAAATTATGGTCTCTTTTAACTAAAGTCAACCATGATTTTAGCACATGGTGAACTCATTTGCTAAATCATGGTTGATTTTAGCAACTGGGTTACTAAAATCAAACAAAAAACTCAGCCTAAAACGGTTGATAAGCTTGATGGTGTCCACATGTTAAGTTGTCCGGCCACATCAGCTTCTGGTTGAATCTATGGTACAGAGCCGTGTCTCTGGCATTACTGTTATGTAAAATTTTGAGGGCTCAACTTCACCATGTGAAGAATTTGGAAGGCAAAACAATTTGTATGAAGAGCTTAAAGTGTGGCTTGTAGATATTTTGGATGTTTTATGTATTTTATTTTAGCGTTACATTCTGACCTTAGAAAAGTGGTTAAATGCATGCTATGCAAAGATTTTATGCACATGTTTTGCATGAATGCTGAGTTACTCTTTATAGTGGTGGTATCCTAATGACACCATTGGTGTTCTAATAGATGTCTGAATTCCGATGAGATACCTGCCCTTCGATTCTTTGAATTTGACATTTAGGGAGGTATATCTGCAAGACTACAACACGCTCAATGGTGTCCTGAATAGGGTCAATGGTATGTCGGACACATGTCTAGATCCTGGTCACATAATCCTCTGGTAGGGCATTCTGCTCCCGCTTTCAATCCTTTCTCCACATTCCTGCTCTCAATCCTCGCTCTCACAAATTTTAGTAGTTTGAGATGTTTTAAATGTGGTTTGAAGAGCATTTGTGGAAGGCTAGTCATCATTGTATTTTGAAGGGGTGCTTTGAACGCCTTAGTTTTTTGGCTAGATGGTTTGTGGTGGTAGTGCTTGATAAAAACTGGGAAAATGAATAGTGGAGTGGAACCGTAAAACAAGATATGTCTATAGAGTTTCAACACAAACTGTTAACAAAGTTACTGCACACTTATGTGTTACGCAAAAGGGAGAGCCTTTGATTCTTAACAGATGATTTAGCATTCTAAAGCTCCTCCAAATGTTAGCCTTTTGTGTAGAATGTCTCTAGTCTTGTTATGATGCATATAATATAGGCAAAGTTATTTCCAGGTGGTGCTCTCTTCCTGAAAGAAAGGGAGTGCGTTTTTCGGGGCCTTTTGGTTTGTGTACTTGGTATTCGGTGTGACGACCCGACTTGTTAAACACCTCAAAATAAATGAGCTTTCTAATAACCTCAGAATTATACAACAAATCATTGAAATTAAAATGACATCACTAACTTCTTCAATATAGTCTCTCAAAGCTAATCCTCCTAATACTCCAATAGGCTACCAGCCTACCACTAATTTGCTCTGCATCTGAAAAATATAGAAGGGCTGGGTAGTATGTGCAATGAGGACAATAAACATTGCTCGAATAAGGACGTGCTCAATAATCGACGATAACAAATCAAAAGGAATTATTCTGAAACAATAAATCATTTGTAGCCTGTTTCATGGCCATCTCAGTAACATGCCAAGCACCAGCTGGGTCAAATCCGTGTGCCCCCTTTTGGGCAGTAGAAAAGTATACTGGACTGGATCTCCCTTAGGGAAATCAATCATTTCTCTGTACTCATCCCACCTGGTGAGCTCGCACGTGTACCAATCTGTTCCATGGCTTTCAGCCAAATACTCTCTGTCACAGTACAAGATGTGATAATAACTGGACCAATAAACTTAGATATCAAAAGAGTACAAATATGATAAAATCAAAGAACACTCTTTGCAAAGAGATTTAACTAGGAATGTAGCACACTACCTGGTACCTTAATTAAAGGTCACCACTAATTGCAGGACTTGGTGCCCCTATTCTGCTCTTGGTCATGCTCAATATCTTACTGCCTCTCATTTCCCATATTTGCTCTTAAACTTGCGTATGCCACGGATGAAAACCCATGTATATAAATAGGCTAACCTATGCATTTAACGACACTTTGTCAAATTCCTATCCTTCTCATGCTTCCACGTGACACTCCCAAAATTAATCTCTAATTTGAGAGCTATCCCCACAATTCACAAGACAATATTTGAATATTCTGTAAAGACTACAAGACAAATATGTAAGCAATAATCCTAGGACATCACAGGGAGTAGTTTCTCTATTTTCCCACTAAATTGGGTAAAAATCGGAGTGTTACATTTGGAGTTGGTGGGTGATGCCACGGCCTGTTTGTATTTTGTGCACTCGTGGTACCAGTTGCTGGTGGGGATTTGTTGTCAAAATAAACTGCCAGAACTGAATGCCGGACAGGCAGTTAAAACCAGTATTTGGTTTGTCTTCAAAAGTTTTTTGCTTGGTTGAATTTTAAGGTGATCAAATTATTCTTTCCCAGTTCTGTTCCTGTTTTAGTAAATCTCCTGGAAACTGGCCTATTATGAAGGCCAGAATTATCTTATCCGTCCATTGTTCCCCACTCGTAATCTTCACTAGTCCATTGTTCCCCACTAGTAATCTTCGCCAGCCAACTGTCCACATTGCTTAATCAAATTCCAAAAACCATTTGTTCATAAACAAGAATTCGATTCTGACAGTTAAGAAAGCTTTTTGGCTGGAGTTCTAGAATCTAGAAGCTCTAAGATTTTAGGTGTCTCATTTGCCTTTGCTTGCTATGTGGGTATCAGTTAGTGGTTATCTTATTTTCAATCTTGTGTGATGTGGTCGATATGGTGGAAGTGAATAGAAGTCCTTTGAGGGAGTATAACTTCCTGTGAATTGCTGGAAAGGATTTTCATTGTCCTTTTCTCTTATCAACAAGAAGAAGAATCATGTTATTTATTTGTATATGTTTTGCAGTTGGTTTTGTTGTACTGATATAGTATAGTTCAAGAAACTTGGCTGTGTACTTGAAAACATATTCAACAGCCTAATGTCTTGAGGTTGTGTTTCATCATTATTTAGGTATGTTTATGGCATTGGTAGTTATTTACTTTTACATGCACATGCAGTCGAAGAAGAGCTTTTGATGAGATCCTTACATCTGACGTGGAACAATGGCTACTAGCTGTTGGTTGGATATGTTGCCTCACTTGCCTGGTTAATAACATGTATGTAGCACTTGATTGTCATAGTTGGTTTTGGGTTCACACCTAGTTATTACTTGTCAACTTGTAGCTGCCAGTTTTGAGTTTGGTCTCTGCTTACCTATTGTGCAGTATTCCTTTTCAAGTTTTATACGGACATTTCTACCTTTTATTCTGCATCCTTTTTTTGATATTGGAAGCAGTCTCAAACTTGGATAGGGTGCAACCTTTTCATGACACTATGATTTTGCTAATTTCTGAATGAAGATTGATATGAATATGTTTGCTTTTGTGCATTTGTGTGTTTTTTCATATCTATGTCTAGTGTTGGTCCAGTGACGATTTGGAGGTAATTTTACCTGTGTATTTCAATAGAAAGGTGTCCACTTCCAACAGTAGATACTAATTTCTGAGCAAAAATTAAATTTGAATATAAAGGAGCCACATTACTGGGGAGTATGGATCAATGGCTTCGACGTTCACGTAATTGTATGGGGATATTAGTAGCACTAAACAGGCATAACCCTTGAAAAGTGATGTGGTCTGTTGCTTGGTCTTCTAAGTATTGTTTTGCACTATTGAGCTTCAAGTACACGGCTAATTTCTAAAGCTTTTTTATTCTGTTCGACAGATATCTACAGCTAGCCACGGGGATGGACTTTGGTGGTCATCGTTATTTGGAGTGATATAGTTTCTCTTTTCATAGTTATGGCAGCAAAGTTCATGGAGTTCCGGTTGATTTTGCTGTTAAGAGGATGTTGAAAAAGTAATCGGTATTTGCAAATTATCAGTGGATGAAGCTGCCAAATGTTCTGGTATATACCTTGCTGTTGTCTTGCCTTATCTTTTCTTAGTAGCACTCTTAAATTTAAAAAGGACCCATTCCACCTTTTAGTATCATTGTTCATCTTTGGAATGATGCCGGTTTGCCTGTTGTCCTCGACTGCACGAGGGGCCCGGCTCTATTTTTAACAAATTGTGTTCTTGTTCGAATTTTTCTGGAATATAAGTTCAAGTCGACTTATTTTCCATGCCTCGTAGCTTACCTGTGAGTCTGATACATTTGCATAAGTTAATAGAGTTTCCACCAGATCTTGAAATGAGGCTGCTTTTATTTGTGCGGATCGTTACTTTTGCCTATTATCTGCTTTCAAGTGATTATCTATTTGGATTGTGGAGCAGTGGTGGAATTAATCCAGAGAAGCATTTTTTGTTCTGCGAAATTTCCAGTGCAACTGACTTTGCAATCTTTTGATGGTGGTTATTCTTTTTTTTTTTTTTTACGCGTTTATTAGTTTTCCGTCAATCTCTTGTGGAGTATTGATTCGTCTCGACATGAGGAATCAGAAAAGTAAAAAATGACTTTTACCCAATTTTTTGGGAATAATCCAAGAAAAGACAGCTAAAGACTGACTGTCTATTTTTTGATATTTCTTAAAATTTTAGGTAATTCTTGTAATTCTTACTTTTCTGATTCTTCACGTTGAGGCAAATTTAAAACCCATAAAAGATTGACATAACAAATACGAAAAACCAAAAAGTTGAAAAGCCAATTGCACTGGAACAACTAAGTGGTTATAAGTGGTTGTAACATTTATCTTCTTGTTTGTATTATCTTCATTTTTACCTAAAATGAAGATTCACGATCCTTAAACGTGGCGATTCCTAGTTTAGATTATGGGGGTTTAAATATTTACGCAAGAACTTATTTTACTCTGCATATTTGTCCTATAGCAAAACTCTCACAAGATCCTCACACAAAAGAATCCAAATCCTTGCCTAGCGACCTATTTGTTAGGAGGATATGTTTTGGAGGGGAGAAGGGAATATAGGTGGATATTGTTGGAGGAGGATTATTTTAGAAGGGGAACTAAAAGTTACTTATTTGAGGGGCGGATAAAGTACAAGAGAGTGAAATTTCTATTTTGCCCATGAACAAATAACTTTGCTCTCTCTCTCTCTCTCTCTCTCTCTTCTCTCACATGTACCTGTTTGGTTCTTTTACTTCTTTGCAATGAAAAATAATTGTGTGTGAGTGTGCAAGAGAGAGTTTTCAATCTTCTCCCTCAGATTAACTTTGGAAAACCAAATTTAATCAGACGATTGTGTTTTTATGGTTCAATTACCTCAATTAAAAGGATTTTTCCTTTAAAGTGAAGAAATACAAACCAATATACTTAGGAAATCAAAGAACAACAAAGAAACAAGATACTTTGATTGATAAATCCAAGGTAGACTTACTTCGAAATTGTCTTCAACTCAAATAAAAGGTAACAAGAGCTTCGAACAATTGATTGTTACAAGAACAATTGAGATCTACTTTCTAAACTACTTCCTAATCTACTTTCTAGCATACTTCGAACTGAGTCGAAATCCTAATTCTACTTGCCAATGAACAAACCAAGAATCATTTTTTTGATAGCTGTTTGTTGAAGATTTGTTTGCGGGCTTTTCACTCTTCAACTTCTTCTATTTATAGGCATTGCTTACAATTTGAACTTCCCGCTCAAAGAAATTGAACTTGGTTTGCTTCGAACTCCATCATTGCACTTCAAATGGGCAGTTTCTTCCATCCAACACATCTAAACTTGAATTTCTTTAATCTTCCTTCATAAGTGTTAATTTAAATCTGCACGG
Organism: Vaccinium darrowii; assembly: GCA_020921065.1. Classification (NCBI taxonomy): domain Eukaryota; kingdom Viridiplantae; phylum Streptophyta; class Magnoliopsida; order Ericales; family Ericaceae; genus Vaccinium; species Vaccinium darrowii. Next base: position 21,612,533 of record CM037153.1, on the reverse strand, counting down.
TTATTCAAACAACCCATACGATTAGTGTTTAAGGAAATAATTGCCTCACACAACTTCTTTTATGTGTCTTAACCATCAACTACTTCGTTTTGTATGTTTACACGTGGAATTCATGCATTTGACAGTTAGAAGTGTGCCTTCGAAGTTAATTCCTTACTCGTCCTCTGGCTTGTAACTGCCAATAACTACCTTTCAAACTGAGAACTAATACGATATTGTATGAATCCATTTGTATTCTATTAATCCAGTGCTTTTTCATTAACATACATCTGCCAACATTTGGCTTTCTTGATTACGTGTCAATTAATTACTAGATTTGTTAATTTTATACGTAAACAGTACCACTACCAAGCACCACCCATCTTCGACCACACACACACACACACAAACACAAAAAAAAATTCAAACCCAAATTGGAATATGGTAAGGGGTCGATTAAGGGAATTTGTGTTTGAATCCTCAGGATCGGCCAAAGTACGTCGAGAACTGGGTTTTAAAAATAGCTTTACGTTTTAATTAATTTGAATATTTGAATTGGGGATTGAAAAAGAGGTATTTAATTCATCCAAATCTGGGTTCGGGTTTTCATTAATTTCGAGTGGCCATTTTCACTTCTTCTTCTTCTTCTTCTTCTTCTTCTTCTTCTTCTCTCTCCCCATCAATTAAGGCAGACAAGGTGGGAAAAGGTGGGACCAAGGGGTATTCTAGTAATGCACGCCCGGATTATATTTAGATTGGGGTTGGCAGTGTCTAAATTTTACCCCCGCATAAGGATATTGAAATCTCAGGAAAAACGTATATCCTGATAATCAAAACCAAAAGGGTAAATTTTACTGGCCTTCCCTGATGACCTCCCCTGAAGTTTCTGACAAATACACTGACCTCCCATCTTCTTTCTGAAATTTCACTGTCCTCCCTTGCTTTTGAAAATAATTGTCACTTACCTCCCTTGCCGTTCTTTCTTAAATTTGAACTTGGCTTTATTTTTTTCCTTAGGAAATCAAAGTTCGGTCAAACTGCCATGTCATCGGTCAACGCTGACGTGGCACCATGTCAGCAAGGGTTCAATCAGTGACCCTTTTAACCTTTTTTGTTCGGGTCAGGGGTCAAAAGGTTCAAAGGGGTTGGGTGCTAGTTCAAAAGGGTCAAAATGCCTCGGTCAAAAGGGTCAGATTCTAGTCAAAGGGTTCAAAGGATGGTCAATGGGTCAAAGGGGCTGGTCAAAGGTTATAGGAGATCTTTTAAAGGATGATTCATTGGTTTTTTCGCGTTTTCAGAGGCTATACAGCTCCGTTTTTCGCGTATGAGTGGTCGATTTGGACTGTCTCGACGTTCCGCATCCAACCATATGCTCCGTTTTTCATTTGGAGGCTCGGAAGTAGGTGTTATTGCTGGATTGAGCTAGATTTGGGTGTTTGGAGGCATTTTGGGTTGTGAGGGGGCTTGGTCCTAACTGATTGGACGATTCTGGATTCATTGGTGGGCTTGGATATGAGTGATTTGAGTCAGATTTTACAGTCCTAGACACATTCGGAGAGATTGAGGAGGATCCGACGCGATCAGGTCAATTGGATGGGATGTTGTTGAGTCGGAGGCAATCCATGGGAGATCAGATGGGAGTCCAATGGGTGCTGGGAGAGCCGGAAATGGAACATGGATGAACCAGGAGGCAGGAGGAGATTCAGGAGAGCTGACGGAGAATAGCGAGAGACCAGGATAGTGGCAGGAGTGGTGGCTAGGTGATGGACTGGTGATAAGAGAGGCGAGCGGAGTTGGAAGAGCTACACACCAGGACTATTGGGCTTTGCAGAGATCGGAAGTTGATCAGAGCAATCGGGTGATTGCGGATTCACGGCGTTTGAGCTGTGGTGATCAGTCGGAGAAGCTAGTGAGCAAGGATACATTCTTTCGAGTGTTGCATCTCTGTTTGGTGGGTACGGATACACTTGATTGGTTGATGGCACAGGCGCTTACTAGAGTGACAGGTCGGAGTGGGTCAGAAGTGATCGGAGGCAGTCTGGTTCAATCGAATTTGAAGACCTATCAGCAGGATTTGCAGTTGTGATTCGAACTGCATTGGATTGGATGGTGGGCCACCATACAGGCTTGTGGGAGTGCAATGGCAAATGGAGCTGATGTCAGGCATGGTCAGGCAGTATGGGTGTTTTGCGACGCGAGCAGGGATGACGACAATTGCGGATGCACACAGGATAGGCGCGGGATTGTACCGAGGAGTCATGATCGGATTGTACTGGATGTGCTGGGAGTCGAATCAGGAGTGTGCAGGATGCTGGCCATCAACGATGATGCAACTGGTTGTTCAGGATATGTTCACGAGAGCTCCGAACAGAGGGATTGAGATGGAGATCACATGATTCATCATGGTATTCTCTTTCTTCTGTGTTTTTGTGGCGGATTATCTTTCTAGTTATGACCTCATGTTGGTGTGGAGAGATGGAGTCACGGATTATGTCCTATGATTGGGCATGGGCATTTGGGTTTTGGATGCCCAGATGCGGGCACTCCGGTTAGGGGGTGCAGGATTGTGATCAACCGCGGAAGATCTGGCTTGCAGGGATACATTCATTCAAGTGGTGTGCCCGGTTGGGGTGCAGAGATGCTTGTTTGGGAATGACACAGGCGCTTGTCAGAGCGGTAGATCAGTTTGAGCCACAGAGATCTAGCATGATTTGTTCACATCCCGGATTCACGAGAGGTGTATCCCGATTTAGGGGTGCGGAGGTGCTCGGTGGGGGATGTAGTGTCAGAGAATGAGTCAGCCTCATCGCAAATGGTGTGTGAGATTATTTGGAGGAGTGAGCCTCTGGTGTGGGTAGAGGGTAGCTGCATTCTCTTGACAGGACAGGATGCTAGAGTGGCGGAGCACGGCGATGAAGCTGCGAGCACTCGATGAGGGGGTGCGAGCGCTTCTGTTGGTTAGCGCGGGCGCTTTTATTGGTGAGCACGCATATATCTTTAGTTTGAGATGTGCGAGTGGAGGCATCCTAGTTGAGGGGGTGCGGTACTCGGACGAGTGGTGGCATTCTTTTTGAGGGGGTGCGGTACTCGGTTTTTTCTGATTGGCTACGGATTCTGGTTTTGCAAGGATACACTCTTTCGGGTTTTGCAAGGATACACTCTTTCGGGTTTATGTACTCTGTTTGGTTGTGCATGGATGCTCGACTGGTTAGTGACACAGGTGCTTGCCAGAGATAGCTGATTGGAGGAGGTGACATGGGGGTGTTGCAGACAACTTTGCCCACTCGCTGTGGAGGGGGTGATTGTTGGGATTCCACCCCGTGTGGGCCAGATGGGCTTAGGCCCAGATGGGAGGATTAGGGTTTTTTCTGTGTAACTCTATAAATACTCAGTTATGCCCAGGTTATGATGTGTGGTAGCACAATGTAGAGAGAGAGGCAGAGAGGGTTGGGGCTCCTCGGAGGGAGAGATACACGAGAGAACTTGTGAGGATTTCATTATTGTGAGATTGAATGTGAGTGTGTAACACAAGAACACGGATTGTCTCCGGATTATAGTGAAACCCCCCTCCCCGTGGATGTAGGTCCGATTTGGCCTAGCCACGTATATTGTGTGTTGTGCTTTCTCTTGTTTTACTGCTTCTATGCATGTGGTACGTTGTTTGGAATCCTAACAATCCGGTGATGGTGGATTAGTGGTTTGAGACAAGTGGTAGTTGGTGGTAGCCTGACGTCGATTGTCATGGCTCCAGTTTTTTTTGTTTTTTTATTTTTACGGGTGGGGTTAAGAGCTACATATATTTTAGAAAGTGTTTGCAAAAGGGGAAAAAATAGGAAACGATAGCCGACTGCTATTTTCTGTGTCGTTTTCTGGGTTTTTTTTTCCCTGTTTCGTATCAGGGCTCCGTATATTATTTTCAAAAGGAAGAGGCTTGGGTCCCAAGTTGCCTCAATGGTCAATAGCTATAGAAGAGTATTTGGGAGCTACTTTGTTTTGGATTATAGATTCTTGTTGTAAATTAAAATTTTCAATTACAATTAGAATAAATAATGCATCCGTTGAAGTGTTCGGATAATATGTGCAGAAAAAATTGTATAATCCGAAAAATAGATTGTGATGTGTTTTTTAAGGATGTTGCTTTTTCCTAGAAGTTATGACCAATCCTTTAAATGAAAACATAAAGCATGAATTGATATTTAATCTTTCAAGTTGAACGTGGTTTGAGAATAGAAAATGAGAATCCAAAAAACTCCTTTGTACTTCTCAAGTTACATCTCTATCTTCACTTTTCGAAAATGCATTCTCGGAGAATGATACTGCATTTATCACTCAAACAATCAAAATCTGGAAATGCAATATGTAAAATGTAATAAGGAGGTATCCAAACACAACCTATAGTTAGACCCAGAATAGTTCTATAGTCCCTTTTGGGAGTTCATGCCACTTTTCAAAGTGTTATATCTTATAATCTATAATGTTTTAGGTGATTTTGAACACTTTGTTTATTAGATTAAATCAAGATCTATCAAACAAGATCCATATTGCATATAAAATGTATTACCGATTGAAAGATATAATCATTTTTTTATCCGGTTAGGATAAAACGAGGGACTATAAAATTGGGATGGAGGGAGTAGTATACATAGTTGTTACACCGAGTAATTATTCAACGCTCCAGTAGTACCACATGGTACTCCCAACCATTTACGTAGCGACAAATCATCCGATAGGAACATCTATCATTCACTTTTGTTGGGTAGTTGAGAGACAAGGGGTGACCGCGACCCACATTGTGTGGTTCCGATCTTTTATTTGCGGGAAGTACCACATAACATTGTCACATGGTACTCCGGGAGTACCCAATAAGTAGCCTTGTTAGACCTGTCGGTGGAATATGGCTAGCTTTTGCATTCATAAATATTTACTTAATATGAAACAGCAACACTCATCAAGTACCCCAAACTGAAGAGAAATCCAACTCCTTTGTGCAACCAATAACTTGGATGGGATTTACATTTAAAGAAAGTGATATTGAACTCATCTACTCCACTAAATAGAAAATAACGTACGTACAGACCTGCTACATATTTATATGATAACTGCTCCAGCTTTTCTAGAGAAAAGTAGCGAAAGGATACTACAATAAGCTATTTTATGAGGTGGTACATAAAATTATAAGTGTTGAGATCTTCGATACAAGCTACCTACGATATACTTAATTAATTCTAGCTTACAACATATATATTTCATAATAAAAATAGTTATATAAGCAGAAAAGCAAAACAGCTCTTCATCCCTCGTGTGCGCGTCTGCTGAAACTTTAGACATTTTCCTTGATTCCGATCGAGCACCCTGTGCCTTCCAATTCATCTGATGCATGCTTCTGCAATATTAAAGGTCCGGCGAGTTTAGTCTCACATCAATGGAGTACGTTTCAGAGGGTAGATTGGGTACAGACTTGACTTTTAACATCATTTCTTCTAAGTGTCTGTCTTCTAATTTGAACTCATCACCTCAACTTTAAGAAGTCAGATCGATTTTTAACAACTGAACTAGTTGTGTCCTTAGCATTTCAAATTGCAGTATAGCAAGAAACGTGGAATCAGAAGCATATATGTAATGCAGACTATCAGAAAAAAAAAAAAAAAAAAAAAAAAAAACATATGAAATTTGTGTCTAGGGTTGTATGCAAATGGAAGTTGGGAATGAGCCACATGCTTCGGCTGTGTTTGGATCATGTCCTTGTGGAGGGAAGGGGTAATGATATGATACGATACGACAATACTAGAAAGTCGACATGGGTGCAACACATTGGACACAACAAAGAAACTTTAGAGGTGTATATATATAGCAAAACTGATTATCATTCAAGAGGAGCCCAAGAAAATGAACAGAGCGCAGAATAATTTGTTTTTAGCTAATGTAACAGCGAAATTGCTAAATTTTTTATTTCCAATTCTTTTAAAAGAAGAAAAGGTTAAAAGGACAGGTAATTTCATTTTTCCTCAATACAATCCTCCATGACTAGATTCTGCTCAAGCCATGCATAACAGGACAAAAAATGCACAACAAGCCAAACACATGCAAGAATGTTAGGCAGCGAGATCAACACACGATCTATTGGTTGCTCACGTAACATATTAAACTACTCACCAGAACCAATTTAAAAACTTTAGTAGTACACTTTAGGGAGAGCTATAAGTTATTAACAGAATATTATTAAAAAGTACCGAGGCACGAACATAGAACCGTGTCAACACACATTATCGACAAAGTACTCAGACCCACTTTGCTTGTTTACGAAATTTGAGAATCTAAATAGATCCTATAATACACTTGAATACGCTCAAACCCAGCTTGTAACTGGTCTGCAAACAAATTAGCAGCTCCAAAGGTTGCGATTTTTTTTTTTTAATTGGCAAAACAAAAAACTTTTCGTAATAAGTGAAAAGATTACGACCATATATGTGACAGAGGAAGAAAATAACATCGTTGTAAGAGAAAAATATCCCAACTAGATTGACACCCAAACCTCCACAAATGTTATGCCCACCCAAACTCAGCCATTAACAAGATGCTATATTTTCTATTCTTGGCAACATAGCAAACTAATGGAACTACTTTAACTTTCCTAACGCTTTCACCATTTTTTTCCCTTGTTTCTTTTGGGGAATTCCAAGGGTTTCCTTACCTCTTCCCCAAAGTTATGTAATCCTCCATTAAGTTGCATTTGGCCTACCAAGAAAATAAAATGTAGCCTTTTTGCCAAAAAGTTGTGTAACTTACGCTTTTGCTTTTTTTTTTTTACATTTAACTGTAATGTCAATCAAGCATTAAAGAGGTAAATTGAGAAAATGAATCCCAATCATTCTCCCCATAAAACTCGTTTTTCTAAAAGTGGCAAGCAACTTGGGACGGAGAGAGTAACTTAATTCTATGCACTTGTTTGGCCTAACCTAAGAATTCATTTGAACAACAGTTTTGCCGAAAACATCAAGCTTTTGTGGACATTCCAAACATGGAAAAACCCAAGAAGCCACATAATTGAAAAACTAGCCCAGACACCTTAGCTTTCTACAGTTAACTGTTTTTGGCAAATAGGCAAAACCCAGAAAAGCTTGGGGAATGATTTTCACTCACACTTGAGCCCATAAAGACGATTCCATAATATCCATAACATGATAGATAAAAGAAGAATGAAATTTGCTGTATGTACAAGTGGAAGCTTACGGTTTCATGTTCTATTTCACTATCCGATGGGGGTTCTTTTCACCCTTCCCTCTTGGTAGTACTTCGTTATCGGTCACCCAGGAGTATTTATCCTTGCAAGGTGGTCCTTGCTGATTCACATGGAATTTCACGTGTCCCATGCTATTTGGGATAGATCGTAAGCTAGTGATGCTTTTGGCTACTGGACTTTTGCCATCTAGGGTGCAGCATTCCACCACTTCGCTTAGCAACACGACGCTTGTATTGCTCTCCCACAACCCCGTTTTAGGCTGCTTCCATTTTGCTCGCCACTACTATGGGAATCGCTTTTACTTTCTTTTCCTTTGGCTACTAAGGTATGTTAGTTCGCCAGATTCAGCAGCAGTTCGAAAGGTTGACCTATTTGGGAATCTCCGGATCTATGCTTATTTTCAACTCCCCGAAGCATTTCATCTCTTACTACGCCCTTTCTCGTCTCTGAGTGCCTAGGTATCCACCGTAAGCCTTTCTTTGTTTGAACCTCACCCTTCACTTTAAGGCTTTGCCATCTTAAGGTGCTCCTAAATGGAAGGATTTTATCAATGTACATGAATGATAAATCATAGATTGAACCACTAAATCTGGAAAATTGGGTGCTCTTATAGATTTGTATGGGCTAAGCTCATGAGTTGGAGATAAGCTCCATGAATGATAAATCATAGATTGAACCACTAAATCTGAAAATTGGGCACTCGTATAGATTTGTATGGGCTAAGCTCACGAGTTGGAGATAAGCTGACCCCCCCCCCCCCCCCCCCCCCCCAAACTCACAAATCGAGGCCAATGATATAGGTACAACTAGCTTACAACTTTCATCGTACTATGCACTCCAAAGAGCAACTCTTCTCAAAATCTCACTCAAAGGGTGCTAAGTAGGAACCCAATTCTAACTAAGGATTCTTATGGTTCAGGAGGATCCAGTTACAGGAGAACTAGGAACGGGGAGCTTTCCCCCCTTTTCCACCCGACTCTTTGGTCTTAAGAACACTGGTTTTAAGAAAGAGTGATTGCCCTCTGTGTTTGATTAATTGATGGTGTGAAAAGCATTCCGAGGAAGTGTAGCGGGTGAACCGGAACACCCATTAGGCCTAGCAAGTAGGCAGCCCAACGCACAGAGAGATTGGGCTGAACAAGGAATGCATGGGCTTGGTTGCTGGAATGGGCATGTGGTCTGAGGTAGTGAGGTGTCGCTTGTAAGCCCAAGTCTGTGGTGTTGTGAAACTGGGTCTGGGCCAAAATAGACCAGAAATCCGAACCGGATGAATACGGAGGGTCCACGTGTATATGGGTACCGGAGATTTAGTTCGGTTACATGACCATTACGTAGCACTTGGTGCGTCATATGCATGACGTTAGTCTAAAGGCGACTATTTTTGATGTATATGGAAGGCATGAGTTTGATAGTAGTTTCATTGGAGCCTAAGCCAAGTCACTTTATATTAACAGAAAGACAAGAACATTTTTATCCTATGAGGTTGAACCAATCCTTCTTAGAGCGGCCTATTATAGACCGATGTGAACATCACAAACTGTCCCGTAACAAAACCAGCCATTGCTGCTACCCATCTCCGGTTGTCTTCTATCAAGAAGTTGGGGCCAACGAAGAGATTGCAATGCAGACATATGGTGGGAATGGTCATAAATCCACAAAAGAGTCCCGCTCCAATTATTCTTTCAAGGATCTTGTCGGTTCTTTGATTTTGTTTAAGGGATTGTTGAATTTGAATCTTTGACTTGGGATAGAAAAAATTGCAAGAAAACGGATTGATATTGGGGCAATCTGATCCATTATCATAGATCCATTCAGAAGGTAGAGACACTTTTGACCTCCCCCTCTATGCCCTGTGGTAATGATTCCTCTAGTAGACCGGGGGAGCACTAGCTTTCAATGGCTGGCTAGGCACGAACAATGTTTGTGTTGCAGATTTAGGTTAGCAAGATTCAACTGAGTCTAGATTTGAGATTCATAAGAAGAACCAAATAAACGATCCCACAGAAAGAAATATCATCGAGAACAAATATTTTCATTTCATGTAAAAGATAGTGCAAGATAGTGAACCCCCAGGGATTGGCAAAATGGTCTAGCCTTGGGACTTAGGAGCTTGCTCCCACCTAAGGTCTCAGGTTCGATTCCCCTTGTCAGCCAACTTTTGGGGCCACTGGGGGTTATGCTCGAGTTTAGCTTCAGGGTCCCAAAATTAATCAAGGTGGGCGTAAGCTATCCAGTTATTAAAACAAAAAACGGACAATTGGCCAAAAGGCTAAGTTTGGAACTTTAAAAGGTGTTTAGTCCAATCTAACTTATTTTAGGGCCTTCAATACATTAATAAGAAATTTTTGAGGACTCAAGGACAACACTAGACAAAAATACCCTTAATGGTAAACAAAATTACAAAAAAAAAAAAAGCCGGACATTTTCAGACATGGTTCACGAACAATTTTCCGTAATTGTTTGACATGGTTCACAAAAGACCCAGCCACCCACATGGATCTACTCTCTCTCTCTCATTGACGCTGGCCCACATCGGTAAAATTATTTGATAGTTTTCAATTGCAAAAGAAAGCTTAGGTCCTTCAATTTTGGGATTGTAGAGGAATTAATTAATTTCTCTCTTCAATTTTGGGGTGGGTTCAATTTTAGATGTTAATTTTAGAGGGTTTAGGCACTTTGGGGTAGGGTATAGAGTGTTTGGACATTTTGGGTTTAGGCACTTAGGGTATCATACAGTTTCAAAGAGTTTTAGAAATTTAGGCACTTTCGTATGGTTTTGGAGGTTTAAGCACTTTCATTAGGTTTGAGGTTTTAAGCACTTTCATAAGATTTTGGGGATTTAGGCACTTTCATGGGCTAGCGGGGGCAATTTTGGAACGTGGAGTTGATTTGTCCTCTTGGCATTAAAGAATTATTTTGTGTCCTAGTTGCCTGATTGACCCCAATAACATGTCCTTATCGAAGAAGCTCCCCCAAAAAAATAGTGCAACATAGTCAGTGGTAAATCTAACAGAAAAAATAAACTATTTTATAGGTACCGACTGCTGGTACTGACCACGTATCAACTGACGTCAGGGATCTCGTTGTGGGTCCCAAACGATCAATCCGAACCGTTCATTCATCTCAAAATCAAATTTCGAGTGGGCCCGCGTGGGAATCAAGTCAATCAGACAGCTGTATGAGCTCGATCCAAAATCACCCCATTTGATTGAGTGAAAGCATTCCAAAGAAGTTTAGTGGGTGAACCAGAACACCCATTGGGCGTAGCAAGTAGGCAACCTAAAGCACAGAGAGTTTGGGCCAAACAAGCCATGTGTGGGCCCGCCTGCTGGAATGGGCGTGTGGCCTGAGGTAGTGAGGTTTCACGTGTATGCTTGGTCTATGGTGTGATGAAACTGGGTCTGGGCCAAAACAGACTGGATAAGTCCAAATTGGATGAATACAGATGGTCCACATGGATACGGGTACTTGAGATTTAGTCCAGTCACGAGACCATTACGTAGCACTTGGTACATCATGTGCATGACATCAACCTAGAGGTGACTATTTTTTACGTCCATGGTGTAAAGACCCAAAATTTTACATGATGTTTAGAAAATAAAGTTAGGGGAATTGTGAGAAATTATTTAAAAAGTTAGATTGCGGATGGTTATGAGTTATAGTTTGGATTTGGGCCATTTGGTAGCACACAAGTCACATAAGGGGTGTGTAGTATAATTGTTTGAAAATGGGGTATAAATACCAAGTGAGAGGAAAGAGAAAACATTTCCCCCCCTCCCCCCACACAAGTCGACTTCTCTCTCTCTTCCTTCTCTCATTTTTTCTTCATTTCTCCTCCAAAATCTCACCCACACTAAAATCCCACCAAGATCTACACTCAAACTAGTCTCCTACACGCATTGTGAAGCTTGGGTTGCATGGAAATCACTCCCGGAGGTCAAGATTTGGTTGGGGCTTGCTAGGAAAGGCTAGGGTTTGGTTCCACACTTGATTTGAAGCTCTCACACCTTGAGGTAGGGAAATTTCTACTAATACTAAGTGTATTTTGATGATTGTTGCTAGTATTGCTCTCCTATTGGATAAATCTCTTTGGCTTTGTTGAACACCCATTAATTCTAGTCATATTGAGTTGATACTCTCTTGATCTATGCCTATAGTTGATTTCCTTCCTAAATTAGTTGATTTTGTCATCTTAGTTTTGGTTTTAGGGTTGATTTCTAGCCTTGGTTCCGATCAATTTCGTGCCTTGGTGAACATCCTTGAAAATTTGCATTTTCTGCTGCTGTGTCTGTGTTGTCTGGAAAACCTGTCTGAACAGGTCTCCATGACCGTCCAGATGGTTTTCACAGTGGGGTCCCTGAAGTTTGTTTTTCGTTCGTGATCGTCCCTTGGTCCTTGTTTGGTCCTCGAACGCATAATTCACTTCTAAAACATGATGCCCTATTTCGAAAACACTTAAAAAACTTATGTGAGGTACATTGGGATGCTATAATTTTAGTTAATCGTTAGTTGATTTAATTGGAACACGGTAAATAACACGAACCTTTGATATGTTGTTATGTCGAGTAGTAGATACGTGAAACCGTTTGAATGGTAATATGAGGTACGAGTTATATGACGACACTAAAGTGGATTCGGATGAATTGAGAATCTATAATTGAAATGATATACACGGGGTCACTTGACGCCCAAAATGACACTAAGGTCATCCAACGGATGTGTTGCTAGGAATATGCCTTGGCCAAGGAGAAGAATATGGGGTCTCGAACGCCCAGAATTACACGAGGACCACCTCCATGTGAGTCGTTAGGAATTTCTAAAACTTATAATGGTGTTGAATTGATTTGTGACGAATTGGGGTATGTTTGACACGAAAGAGGAGTTGGGTACGTATCAGGTATGACAAGTTGATAGTAAGGGAATTAAGGGACTTAAGAAGGTTTAATTCACATCCTAATTATAAGTCTTATGCATTTCTATGTGACATTCATTTCATTTGCGTTTAGTTTTATTAGAAGTTTCTCTACTAGGCTAGTGAGCTCCCTCTAACAATTTCAGGTATCTTGCTTGGAGCATGGCATGGTTGCGTGAAGTGCTTGCATATGGATTTGGAAAGCAAGCATGGAGAGTTATCTATTTATCTCATAACTTATTTTTGGGAGATAATTATGTAACTCTAATATTTTGTTTTATCTTTTGCCTCAATCAATGTAATAACTTTGAACTTATGTATTTATCTTATGAGCCTGTGTGCTCATTAGTGAGATGCTTTAGATCATGAATGAAGGATGCATAGTAATGAGACAAAAATTGATTTGAGTCTCTAGGCTTGTCCCCCTTGATGCCTTTCGGCTTTGATTTGGGGGCATAAACGTCCTTGTAACTCCTCGGTTCTTGGAGGTTAAAGGGGGCCCACTGTTTCAGTGGTATTCTGAGAGCAGTCACTTAGCACATATTGCCAAATGTTAGTTCTGTCTCCAACCATCCCTCGCCCATACCCCAATAATTGAGCACTAGCTTTCAACAACTGGCTAGGCATGAATAGTGTTTGTTTTGCAAATTTAGGTTAGCAAGATTCAACTGAGTCTAGATCCAAACTAGAGATTCATAAGGACTAGATAAATAATCCCACAGAAAAAAATATACAAATATTTTCATTTCATATAAAAGATAGTGAACCTAAGGGGTTGACAAAGTGATTTTGCCTTGGGGCTTAGGAATTTGCTTCTACCTAACGTCTCAGGTTCGATACCCCTTGCCATCAAACTCTTGGAGCCACTGTGGGTTATACTCGGTCGTTAACTTCAGCGTACCGGAATTAGTCGAGTTGAGCGCAAGCTGACCCATAAATCGGTTATAAAAAAATAATAATAATAAAATAGTGCAAGATAGTGCAACATACTCGGTGGTAAATCTAACAAGGATATTATTTAGAACAAAAAGGCTGTTACGGAAACAAATCATTGTATAGTATACACAGCTGCTTTCTAAAAGCACTAGTGCTTGTCTATTGAATATCCAACTACGTGGTTGTAGTCCCAGTTGACCAGGTTCTATTGTCCCTAAATGAAATCTTTGAATTTGAACCTCAAGACGTGAGCTGATAAATGATTAGTTATTATTGTTCAAACCCATTAACAATAGTTTCAAACATTTTCTCAGTAGGGAGATAGAACTCCTCCCACCTTGCTGCAATTAAATATAGCTACACAAGTACCGTTGAGTCACTGCCCTCGTTCGAGTATATGGTAGGCATAAAATTAGTAGGGAACAAACATTGGGGCTTAATTTTATCATTTGTTTACTAAGTAGTGGCATGGTGTCATTTTGGTCCCTAGCATGTAAAGTGTGACTATTTGGTCTGATATTCAAAAAGTGTGCTTCAATGGTCAGCATAGCTGACTCGGTTCGAGTTCTCCAATCAAGACGGCTATTTTTGGAACTTTCTAGCCCAATATTCATACAGAGGACTAAAAGGACGCTTTGTTAGTACTTAATTTAGCAACCAATAGTATAATGACACACCAAAAGAAGGAAAAGGGACTTGTAAGCACAATATCTGTTAGCTAAGGCAAAATGTGCGTCCACTCATCTAATATACACTCACTCACATCGAATACTATTATTTTTTTCCTTTCCTCCACTTTTTCCTAGACATCTTCTCGTCTCTTTCAACATTGTCATTGGCCAACGCTGCTTTAATGTTGTAATACACGAGCAATTCCTCTAGCCGTTGGTTCGACAAAAGGGGTGAAAGAGTAATGACCAACAACAGTTGGGGGTTCACCACTTGGGGTAGTATTTGAAAGGAATCAGAGAAAATTTCAGCCACTGCCAATAAATTCAACTCCATCACCATGTTTATGGTTGCCATGAGGAAAATGGCAGAAGGGAGTGTTGAGTAAAGTGAATGAGAGATTAGAGTTTGGGTACAGGTAAGGAATATGTGTGAGATTGAGCTTGTGGTCTTGCATGATGGTTGCAAGCAAGCAGAGGTGGAACTAAAGAGCGAAAGGTGGCATTGTGTGCCACCTCACACCCATTTTTTTTTTTTAAAAAGAAATATCGAGAAATTGTATATATGTAATGTGTACCTTAGTGATAAGGTGCACCCTTTCCAAACTTGAGGTCACGTGTTCAAGTCTCGTACCTTTACTTTTTGCGCCAAGTAACAATCATACCAAAGCTAAAGCTACCAATTAAGTTGCTGTTGGGATTGGAATCTTGACCATCTGGTTCCCAAAAAAATTCCTTACCACTTGTCACTAGACCAAAAGAAATCCAAAAACTATTATATATTCTAAAACTATTGTGGTAATAATTGTTCTCCCGAGTATCTTAATTTCTGAATAATAATTTTCTCTCTTTTGCAATTTGGTTTGGAATCAATCTTAGACTATTTTCGAGATTTAAAAGAATGTCGGGTTTCAATTTGGCAGAACTTTACACTAGGGATGATTAATTGACTGAAGACGAGTTATTTTTGTTGGTATTTTGTATAATTGATCTTAGGACACATGTAATTTTTGATATTAAATATATTGATTTTTTGGGTGTCACTCCACTTTCAAATCCTGATTTCGCCAGGTATGGGAGTGAGGAAGGTGGGTGTATGGGAAAAGATAAAGTAAAATGTATTTCAGAGATTTGGGAGGAATGTGATTTGTGGTGCTTTCGGATTCATGTGGCCCACAGTTCTACTTCTTGGATCGCCTTGCTTTTCTTCTGCTGATTGTGAGCGAAGTTTCAGGGATGTGTTTTTGGTTAGCCCCTTGCCAACTTTTCTTTAGGTTTGGGATGGCATATGATTATCGAGGTATATATGTGCCTTCTTTATTGGGTCGTATGCTCTTTGTTGTGATGTCATTTTGCCCGGACCCTTTTAATCTTTGTTTTTTTCTTTAAAGACTAAGAAATTATTTTTTAGCTGTTAAAAAAAAAAGAAAAAAAGATATTTGCGAGGAATGTATTGAGAAAGTGACTGCAGTTAGAAAAAGATGCATCCATTTGAAATCTACCATTATTTGTGTAGCAAAGTGTTATTTTTAAAAAATGATAGATACACTCCCTAAGAGCCACTCCCAGCCACACCCTCTCTCACATGGGGTGTGGTCCCCAGATCTAGGGACCACACCCCATGTGAGAGAGGGTGTGGCTGGGAGTGGCTCCCAGGGAGTGTATGTATCGCCATTCTTTTTTTTTTTTTGGGGGGGGGGGGGGTCAAGATTGTGTAGGAAAGTTCTAAACAATACACTTACGTTTCGCGGAAAATTTCGATGGAATTAGCTATTTTGAGGACTATTTAAGCGCCCATTTGAAATTCCGGAAACTGGATAGACAATATCCGTACGTAGTGATGACCAGAATGACACTTTTTTTTTTTTTTTTTTTAATACTGCGGGGATCAAACAGTACAATCAAGCCGAAAAAGTTAGACGCCTTAATCAGATGCCGAACCGTTATTAGGAAATACTACAAGTTTGGCTATGTTATGCAGAGTTCTGAGTAATTTTAGGGAAGCGCATTATTATGAGAATTTAATTTAATTTATTTTTTGTATAATAATTGTGACCATTGTTTATACGTACGAATATACATACACACGTGTGTTATAATATAGCGACAGTTTTTTTATTGCAAAAATGAATTTATTAAAGCATTGAAGAGTTACAACAATTAAAAGGTGCACGGACATAAAACGGCATCTCAATAAGGTTGACACTCTAGGCGCCCACAATCACAGACCAGCCAAGACCCAGAAGATAAATGGTTGCAAGGTACCAACCATAATCAAATTACAAAGAAAAAGCAGTAATCAAATCAATCCAAACACAAGAAAGAAAACAACCCCCCTAAAAGTTTCTCTATTTCTGTAGATGCCATCTACTGCAACTCTTTCTTGAGGTGATCATCAACTAGCTAGCTAGTATGAAATCTAAGCACAGAGAACAGGAGAAAGGCCTCGAATTCAGGTTGCTCTTAACTAGCTAAGATGAGGCTATATTAATGGTGGACTTAATGTTTCGCGCGTCGCTGTTCAACTAAGCTAGCATCAGGATTAAACATGAACTCGCGCAGCTATTTATGTTTTTATGAGTACAAGAAGCCATTAATTTTATAAAACATCAAAACAAAAACAGTCAGCTTATAAATAGATGTCATGAATTACAAGGTTGGCGTAATAAATTTATGAGCAAATGTATAAAATATCTATGCTAATGCTATAAATTCAAGATTGGAGTAACAAATTTATTTTCCAATATCAGAAATTTTTGTCCAATTAAAGAGGGTGCATGCATGTTGCGTGGAGTGTGTATTGTATAGCATTTCTCTGTTTGAACATTGCAAAATATAGAACATCAGTACAATCTGAATTGAATCCAAGTATCCGGGAGTTTTTGGGGTGTTTTTTTGGGGATTTTTTTATTGCCTTCGTTGAGGGTGGGGAGGTTTTGGAGAGTTTTCAGTTGGCTTCTTGCACCCCTTTTCATTTGGGTTGTCTGGGGTCATTTTTTTTTTGCGTATCGAGAGGCAAATGAATGTCGTCAAGTAGGGTGCCAATCTCGTTGTTTCTACTTTTTTTTTGTCTGTCGTCAAGACAAATGCACATGTATCAACAGATTTATGACATTTGTCACACTAGATTAATTGTTCAAGAGACGGCAACCTTTAGCACAGAAATAGTCCCTAATGTGGAAGAAGTACAAGAAGAAAATAAGAAATACTTGCATTCAACAAGTTTTTAATCCAAACTTCCTAATTGAGAGTATAATTAAAAGGGAAACTCCAAAATAGATTATTTGCTTCATTTCCGAAGAGAACCTATGTAGTTAATTTTTTCGAAGTCCCTTCGGGGACACCCGATAAATTTTTTTCAAAAAAACAAAAAGAAGGGGACGAAGATGTTAATGTTAAATTGTACATGTTCAACGTTGTTAAATCTGGTTCGAAATATATACGTCTTGAGTAAAGAGGCCATTTTACTGGTCATGATGTTGTAGATTTGGAAATTGTAACTAATCTATGTGAGACGAACACTTTGACACTTTTCCATAGATGTGAATAGTATGTGCAAATCTAGGAAAAATTAAAGTGAAAAAAAAAGTGCTCTTATGCCACAAATAAGCTAGGAGGAATAAAGTATTCGTGAAAATACTTAGAAAGCCTAGTTTTGATTCAAGATAAATTACCAAGGAGTAGAGAGGTGGCTCGGACTTATATGTCAGTTATGAAGATGTGATAATTAACCGGAGCGGGACAAACTCTAATATCGAGAGAATTAGCCAAATTCCATTACACTCTTCAAGGTGGGAAGAGGGGATTCAGAGTAGAGGAATAAGACATATTTTTGCACTGCCACAATATTCTCTGCAGATCAAAATTCTCAAGCATGTTCCTTTTGATTTGGAAATAAATATAAGGACAAGGAAGGTGTCTAATAGATTGTACTGAAATTTCACTTTCAAATTATTGCAAACCCCAATAATTTGTTCTTAATTATGCAGTCCAAGAAAATTCAGATAATGCGAAATGTGTCACCAAAGAAGCAATTTTCTAATTTCTAAAACTCCAAAAACCAGGAATAAGAAACGACTCATTAATGGATTTTCTGTTTGTGACTAAAAAAAAAGCACAATATTTCTGTCGGTACTCATTTTATTTAATTTCATACAATCAAGCATTGGATTCTTAGGACAAACAAATGTCGACACATATGACAGCACTGCATGCCAATTGACAACGTAATTAATAATTTTTTCGAAACCAAATAGAGTTTTAATTTCACAACAAAACATTACGCAACTAAAAAGGATTTAAATAACGTCCAGCTAGGAAACCCAAAGGCCATTTCTTCTGTCTTTCAGAAAAGCAGTTATTTATTTATTTTTTGGGTAAAATTAGAAATGTAATTTGGATAGACTTTTGTACCATATATTGTAAATATATAATTCTCCATCTTAATTAGTACGTAAATCACATGCAACAAATTCACGGGGGGACAAAATCGTGCAGAATCCGAAAAGACCCACCAAAAAACAAAAAACAAAAAAGAATAAGCTAGAATTATTAAATTAGGCAACCAATAAATCTCAATCTTAAGATCACTAAGCAAATTAGGGTTTCGGAGCACTCGAATTCATGCACGTTTAATTACTAGGTCAATCCTCACCTAAAATTTTACCATTTTTAGGTAATATTTGTCGGTTTGTAAAAACAAATTTTTACTATTTTTCTTCTAACGAATATTTGAATCTAAATTTCGAGTGATATTGAAATAATAATTAATTTGAAATCATAGTATAGTAAAATTACCATCAAATGGACTGCTTCGAAGCGTTGAGTTCATTATTACTCCCCCCCTTCAATATCTGATTCTTCTTCTTCTTTTTCTTCTTATACGGGATACCCCTAGCCTTAGCTTGACACTCCTTCACTTCCCGTAAATAAACCCGAATAGCTCCGTTCCCGAACGGGTTTGTGTCCGACGACCCACCGTGCTCTTCATAGGCTGCTCTCAGTCGTCCGATCAAAGCGTCGAGGCTGCCCCACGCTTGCCGGAGAGGGCAAGTGCAAGGGGCAGGTGGGTCCGGTTGCCCAAAAAACACGCAACCGTTGATGTGAACCTTTGTCTTACCAAACTGATCGAGGTACCGTAGGAAATCCAGTACGTGGTTGCAATTGCACTGGGATAGTGAAACAGGCGGCCTTTGGTTTTTTAAGTACTGGCCGAAGGTATTCCAGTCTCTTCGTTTCTGGGATTCGTACCGGCTCAAGGGAGCCGGTACTGCATGGGAAAGATCACCGCCGGCGGATCTCGATGATTCGCCAACGGTGTTTTTTACTATTTCAGTCGACATGATTGTGGTAAAAGGAGGTGAAAGAGGCTTTGTGTATTTTTGGGAAGAAAATAGGGAGGAGGGGAGGTGGGATAAATGGGGTAGTGTAGTGGAGAAAGATTGAGATCACATCTTTGAGTCTATTGAGGAGACATGATATGGGACCCAATGGAGGTGCTTTGTCCTCCTTTTTCTTCTTCTATCTCTTCCTCTCTCTCTCATCACTCGCTCATTTCATTTTTTTCTTTCCATTTTAAATTATATTATTAGCACTAACCATTTTTTAATTATAATCTGAAATAATTGTACGAGTCGTAATCAATAGGATTAGGAAAAAGGAAAACCAGCCACAAAACAATTTTTTAGTGCATATTATTCTATCCACATTTATGCTGCAATGGTTGTTTTATAATTATGA
The DNA here is from genome assembly GCA_020921065.1 of Vaccinium darrowii. Lineage (NCBI taxonomy): Eukaryota > Viridiplantae > Streptophyta > Magnoliopsida > Ericales > Ericaceae > Vaccinium > Vaccinium darrowii. Next base: position 21,593,059 of record CM037153.1, on the reverse strand, counting down.
GACTTTTGACTGGAATTCTATTTCATGACCCACTTTATTCTTTAGAACAATTTTGTACACAATTTTATATGTTCTTTGATATTTTTTGAAAAAAAAAAAAAGAATTTAGGGTCTTAAAATTCAACCATGTAAATGAAAACAATAGGAAACAAAAACAAGTACTCTCTCTCTCTCTCTTTGCCAATCTAAATTTTAAGTGGGATATAATGCTTACATTGTTTTACTTTCAATAATTGCCCTTACTACTATTTTATTACTTTAGTTGTGAGTTTTGTTTGAATGCTAAAAAGAGGGGTATAATGAGAAATGTATCAACTTTTAGACATGTAATTCCATAAAGGGACATGAATTGTGAGACAACCAAAAATAGAATAAGGGCCTAATTTTATGGGACAGAGAGAGTATTATTTATGCTAAATGTTTTACGAAATGAAGTTACATACTACCTTTTTGTACATCTCATCCATGGCCCAACGTTACATTAGGGTGTTTGGGAGACCCATTTTCTACTTCTCATTTTTGGGTTTTGGTTGTTAGGAAGACTTATACCAAAATGAGTTTTTTATTTTGAACGAAGGAGAAAAAAAAAAAAAAAAAAAGAGGAGGAGGCCCATAGGTGGTTTTCTCATTTTCGACTTCTCACCTAATAAGTGTTAAAAGACCATTTAGAGCCTGTTTGGTAGTCTCTTTTTCAATTTTTCATGTTTACATTTTTGGCTTTTGGGTGTTTGGCTAGAGATTGCGAAATGCATTCTTTGATAATGTGTTTTGGTTTCTAACATTAGACAGAAGAAGAAAAAAAGGGTGTGAGGAGTTTTTTTACTTCTCATTTTCCACTTAATGCATTATGTGATAATGTCTTTTTAATTGGTTTTTAACATTAGAGAGAAGAAGCAAAAAATAGGGTGAGAGGAGTTTTTTGACTTTTCATTTTTCACTTTTCCCATTTTTGTTAATAATAAAAAGACAAACAGAATGTATTCTGTTTATATCTTTCAAATACTACTCTTATTGCAAAATATATTCTGCACATTTCTCCCAAATACCAAATTCAACCATACTTCAAAAAACCAAAAAATTGAAAATAAAGAGCTAAAAATGAGTATCTCAAACACCCATAGCCTCCCCTTTATTGGATAATTATAAGTGCAATTTTTGGTTGTTCTTCAAAATTTTAGGGTTAATTTGTCTAATGTTTAAGTTGCATTTTTATTTTCCTCGGGTTTCTTGCCAATGTTTTAGGAGAAATTTTGCTCTTCGTTTATCTTTTTTTTTTTGGCCCTTTATGGATTGGAGTTCAATCGCTGTTTGAATTATAGTTTAATTTGGATCCTATCAAGTGTGTGATTTGGATCATCGTTGATAGTGCCAAAGGCACGGGTAATGCGCTACTAATACAATAACACATAACCAAGGATAGCATGATGAAAAACCAACCCCTAATTCTAATAGTACAGTACCATTTGTACAGATTTTATATAAATGTGTTGTTTTGGGCCTCTTTGGGACCCACACGAATAATCGGAGTCGTCCATGTTTTTCAAAATAATATTTATTGGTATCCTGTAAAAAATTAGCTAAATCGGATATCGGAAAATGATTCATCGATTCATCTAGTTTTTAATTCTGAATAAAAAAAGATGAACCGTTGGAGAAATTACCTATATCCGATTTAGCTGGTTTTCTACAGGGTATCAGTTAACATTATTTGGAGAAATATGAACAGATCCAATCATTCGTGTAGGATCCCGAGGGTGCCTAAACAACAAATTTTGTACAAAAAATCTGTACTCTCAAATTTATCCATAATTCATTTTAATCATTATATTTCCAAATACAACTCATGTTGTAAAATGCATTCTGCATATTTCTTTCACACACTTCATAAATTCAATAATACATTCGCATCATAATCTAGAAAGCTTAAAAACTAAAAAATTTAAAATGAAAAGCCAAAAAATGTAGTCTTCCCAAATACCCCTAGTATTGTCACTTAAGCATGTTGTGTATGTGAGTCTGCATATTTCTTTCAAGCACTTTATAAATTCAGTAATACATTCTCCCTATAATTTAAAAAGCTTAAAAACTAAAAAGTTGAAATTGAAAAGTAAAAAAATGTAGTCTCCCAAATACCCCCAGTGCTATCACTTAAGCGTGTTGTGCATATTGTTGTGTATGTGTTGTATTAATAGCATACTTCTAAATAAATGAAAAGGACTATGGTATTACACTTTTGCTTTGAGAACATGGATACCATAAAAAAAATAAAAAGATAGAGTATGGTTTTACAATTAATTTTTCTTAATTTAAACCTCGTGTTCCGGAATATTTCACTTGGCCAATTACATTTGAATTTCAATAATTTTTTCGAACTTGCCTATTAATTAAATTTTTAAAAATCGTTGTGGTAGAGACTGCCGCCTTTTATCTTCTCTTGTGTCCATGGCCTCGATAGTAATATGGATTATACTTATTAATTTTAAAATGAAAAAGGTTTACAACTCGACCACAACATTTTGTTTTTGCCCATAATTATTTTCATATATTGGATGGACAATACCGAATGATATGATACCGTGTGTCGGTGCAACTAGTCAAGGAATCTGTTGGTATTAAATCATTTGATCACGAGACCTTAATTTTGTGATAAATAATTGATTAAGTATTACCTAAAGCAAAGGGCTGCTATCAAATTCAAATTAATCCATCAAATCAATCTACAGTACCACCAAATAGTCTTTGGTGCTAATTTTAAACATGATTTGACTTGGCCTAATCAGATTCCATTATTCTAGTAGTATAACTTGTTTTCACCTTCAACAGTTCCAAAGTGTGAAAAATTATTACAGCCATCATCATCATCATCGCCACCAACAAATTATTGTTCTCCATCACCAATATTATATAAAATAATGAAAAAGATAAGGATACAGATGTAGTATCACGTAGGTATAGAGACAGTTTTTACAGTGTAAGGACATCCTCGTCAGCCTCAATAAAATTTAAATTAAAGTTGACCTCAACAACACCTTTTACATTTTAGCTAGTCACTTTTCTAAAATCACACAAAATCAGACTCTCCATTATAACTTTACTATATTAAACTATTCTTTTTTTCTATTTTTATTTTTCTACTTTTTAAAATAATTACAAATATTGAAAACATATTATGGGACTCCGATAATATTTATGAGCTCGTCGAGTAGATTTTAATACATAATTACATATTCAATATTGGTCTTATTTGATAGATGTCGTTGAGTATATTTTAAATGTGTATTTTTTTCCAACATTGGATATGAAAAATAAAAGTTATAAATATTTTAATTTGTAAAAAATAAAAAGTGAGAGAGAGAGAGAGAGAGAGAGAGAGAGAGGAACTATTAAACTAACCTAACCGGTGAATAGTGCCTTTAGCCAAATACCGAGTTACTGTAGCAAAACTACAGCTTTTGTAAATTAGCCAAATACTTGTTGAGATTGATTTTGGAGTGTTTTTCTCCCTTTAACTCAACAAAATAACCATCAGGGGGATTTGCCTCCCCTGACGAGGATGCTCTAATTTTATCATTGAATTTTTACAACTGTGAGTTAGAATGATTATTTGGTGCTCCTGGCATACCTCTGGAAGTTTTCTCCACCACACATTTGTGTGGAAGTCACACTAACTTGGTGATGAAACATTTGCGCATAAATTTATGGTGAAAAAGGCTCCTAAAACATCACGTGGAGGTAGTCTAAGAACTAACGATGTTGGCCACATAATTGTACCATATACAGACGTATCATGCATGTAGTTATAGAAACTCAGATTTTATTATTTTTACAGTGTAATTTTATCATTGATTTTTTACCGCTATGAGTTAGAGTGAATATTCGGTGCTCCTGGAATACCTCCAGAGGTTTTCTTCACTGCACATTTGTGTGGAAGTCACACTAACTTGGCGATGAAACACATGCACACAAATGTGTAGTGAAAAGAGCTCCTAAAATATCACGTGGCGGTACTCCAAGAACTAGCATGCAAGTAATAATTCCTACGATGTTGGTTACATAATTGTACCATATGCAGAGTAGGTCCCAATTCAGTTGAAAATTTGGTAGGCTTTCAAGGGTTTTTCTTATGCTTCCGCTCTAAATTGTCAGATTGATGTGAATTTTTTGTCAAAATTATGCACGAAATGACTTTACTTTTTATATCAAAAGAAACACTTCTTTTCATTATAGACTAATTTTTTTGAACGGAAGGAATACTATTTTTGTTACTTAACTAATTATTTTTGCCCTAATAATAGCTTTAACATAAGCCCCCTTACACTATCACTCGGACTAGAACACTAAGAAATTTTTAATTAATGTGTACGTAAACTGATTCGGACACGTGAATTAAACAAAAAAAAAAAACTACTACGGTATGATTACGATAGTGAGCAATATAGTAGCGTAGGGTCTCGTAGCTACATTAATATTATATATGTGAATGTGTAGGTATCTTTGTGATTGATATTTAATGGTTCAGGTCTCTGTCTTACTGAACTTTCATAATTTACTTGGAAATGGGCTAAAAGCCGTGGAATATCAAATGTACCCTTTGAATCCTGTTTAGGGAACTTTGAGCTCTAGGGTTAGGTTTTTGAGTGCATGTACATGCATGTTGAGACAATTGTGAATGATTATATGTTCCGACAATTTTCCTGCAACTGTTGTAACTATGCATATATGCAGGTACTTCTGGCCATCTGGGACTGTTTATTCATTTATGGAAATTAGAAAAAGATGATAATTATAAGTAATGGTTAGAGGGGTCAAATGGGCCTTTCTGGCACGGCACGACACAAAAAAAATTCGGCATGGGCACTTGGCC
>CM037153.1:21448195-21585695 GCA_020921065.1 Vaccinium darrowii | reverse complement strand
GATCTGTGATTCTGTGAAACCCCCACCACTACCCCAACGACCACCACTGCCAGCACAAACAGGATCTCTCTCTCTCTCTCCCCCTCTCCCCCTCTCTCTGTGCGTTTATTCTGTGTGATTGTGCTGTTTTTACTTTGTTTGTGTTTTGTGTTTACCACTTTACCTAGAAATCTATCAGTATTCTGTGATTCTGTGTGATTGTGCAGTGTTTACTCTGTTTGTGTTCTGCGTTTACCACTTTACTTAGAAATCTATTAGTATTCTGTATTTCTGTGTTTACTGTTGTGTTTATTATGGCCCAAATTCATATAGACTTTACCCATGGCCCAAATGACCCAAATTTAGACTTTGATGAGTCACAAGATTCACAACCACAAATTCTTGTATTTTCATCACCACTAGTACATAGACTTGAGTATAGGTGAAGCCGCTTCAAATACTGTTGAACTTAGACCACCAGGTTCAGGTTCGACATCTACACAACGTGCTGCGAAAAGGGGTCGCACTCTATTGGTATAGAAAGATGCCAAAATTGATACAAATTACAAAAACAAAGAAGGAATTGACATAGGAGCGAGAGGTGTGTATAATTATTGTTCAAATCTTATTCTTGCAATAGTAGTGGTGGCACGGGGCATATTGAGAGGCATCTTAGGAAGAAACATAAAGAGGAAATTGGCGTAGTTAATGGTGATAGTAGTGTAACTGGTGTATCTAACTTTGTATACTAAAAACCTAGAATGAGACATGGATTGGCCCTTTATGTAGCTACAGCAGAGCAGCCATTCACTTTTGGTGATGATATTAGATTTGAACATTTCATGCAAACTTGTCTAAATCCTGCTTTTTCTAAAGTTTCAGAAATACTACTAGAGCTGATGGTTTGAAAGCTTTTACTGAAGTCCGGAAAAATTTGATTACTGAAATTGGTCAACTTGGTAGTACAATCTCTTTTACTTTTGAATTGTGGAGTGGTAAAAATAATCTTGGTTATATTGCTGTGACTGCTCATTATATAGATGCTAGTTGGATTTTGCATAAAAAAAATCATTGTTTTCCGTTTAATGGAGTATCCTCATAATGCTAATCACATTTTTCAGTGTATAAATAATGTTTTTAGGGAATTTGAAATTATTGATAAAGTTTTTAGTATTACATTTGCTAACCATACTGCTAATACTGTTGCTATTGATTTATTCCAAAGAAATTTGTCTACTCCTCATGTTGGTACATTTTTTCATATGCGATGTGTATGCCATATCATTAATTTAGCTGTGCAAGATGGTTTGAAATGTATAGGAGCGCATATAGAAAAAATTATAGATGCAATTCTTTTTATATCTACTTCCCCAGCTAGGCAACAAGAATTTGAAGGGTTGTGTGCTAGTTTCAATGTGAAACCAAGGAAAATGAAAATTGATGTGAAAACTCGTTGGAATTCGACATTTCTTATGTTAAAATCTTGTAGGCTGCATGTTGATATTATTACTTCTTTTGTTAATGCCAAGTGTGGTGATTGTTCTTTAACTCAAGTTGATTGGAACATTGCTTTCGAGTATATGCAGTTTTTAAAGGTGCTTTATGCTGCTACATGTGCTTGTTTTGGTTTTTATTATCCTACTTCTTGTCTTGTGCTCAATAACTTGTATAACATCGATCTCAATTTTTATCAATATAGATATAGAGCAAATTTTGTAGATGCAATTAAGGTTATGGAAACAAAATTCAAAAAATATTTTGAGGACATGCCTAAAATATTTATTGTAGCTACAGTAATGGACCCAAGGATTAAGATAGAAGGTGTTGTCATGCTCTTAGATGGGATTGCAAGATGTGGTTACAGTTTTCTGGGCATTTGGTTACTAGCTTGTGGATGTGTGTGTGTGTGTGTGCTCCTGTGTGGGCATGGCTGGTGACTGGTGGTGTAGTGGTGTGTGTTTGTGTGACTGCAACTTAGGGGCAACGATGATTTGAGCCCATTACTTGTGATGTACTGAGGCAATGATGTGAGTCCTGAGAGGCTTAGCTGAGCCCATTACTTGTGCTGTACTCTGATTTACTTGTAGCATGTTCTATCCTTGTGATGTACTCTGCCTTTCTGGGCATTATCCCTGGGCAGTTTGTGTGTTTGTGTGACTGTGCAACTTAGGGACAATGATGATTTGAGCCCATTACAGCATTACTTGTGACTTTCTGAGCCAAGTGATGGATTATTTATACTTTCAAATGTTGCACTTGTTCTTATTTATGCTGAAACTGGTTTCTGGGCATTGTGGTGCAATTGTGGGCATTGTGCTGTAATTTCTGGGGCACTATGGTGCAACTTCTGTTCACTATGGTGCAACTTCTACGCACTGTGCTGCAATTTTTGGGCACCGTGGTAATATTTCTGAGCAGTTTGTGTTCTGTTTCTGTGCAGTTTGTGCTTCTGGGTAGTAAACCTGCAATTTCTGGGCAATTTGTGGTTGTGTTTGTGGGCATTTTGTGGTTCTGTTATTAATGTTGACATGCTTCCTACAATTCTGCCTTTCTGGGCATTATTCTGTTTCTGGTTGTGCTTCTAGGACCTGTTTGTGTGTTGTCTGGGCAGGACCTGTTTCTGTGTTTCTGGGCAGGACTTGTTTATGTGTGCACTCAGTCCAGATTTAACTTGGCAAATGGCAATGATGACTTAATTGAAAAGTAAATGAAGTATTTACCTTGGCGGGGCAACTATAGTTGCAGCCATGAGTAACCTGTAACCTTATACTTACATAACATATGTTTGAGCCATGAGTAACCTGTAACCTTATACTAGTTCATTAGGACATAATTTTTCTTGCTTGTTTGTAAGCGTCGTACATTATTGTCTATTGATTAAAAAGACAGTTGTAGTACTTGTCACGGACAGGGGATAGATTGATTCCTATTCTTTTTCTTGCTTCTTTTACTTGTTTACATTGTAATTTTTGGGGATAGATTGATTCCTATTCTGTGACCTTCTCGTGCAGAAAAAGTAAACAAAAAGAGACAGCAGGTTGGAGTGCCGGTATGGTGGTAGTGGGGGAGAAAAAGGTGGTGGTATCATCTCTTATGTGTAATATTGTCATGAATTTGTAAATTAGTTTTAGTTTGTATCCATGTATCCTAAGAATTTTTTCCCCTCCTTATTTTTGTGGTCTCTTGTACTTAGTTGAACTTGTGTAGCCAATTTGTTGCTAATTTGGATAGATGTTCATGGGAAATCTATTCTGGTGTATCTAATTGCAAAAATAGTGAGCTAAGTCTTTGAGTTCCGAAAAGATTTAAGTTTCATAAATGGGAAGCACTTAATTTAGTTTTTGCTTATTGCTGTCGCTAAATTTGGTTCCTAATATAACCTGCTGCTGTTTCTAAACTAGGATAGGCTTGCATTTGTTCATGCATTGCTATTTGCTACTAGCGTTGGCAATTACTTGAATGTTAAATATTTCTTTGAGTTCTCTCTATTTGGTTTTCTTTAAAATTTTAAAAATAGGGGACTAAACAAGAGAATGGTTACCAACAAGTGCTTTTGCAAAGCTACTTGCACTGGCTGGTGGTCAATGGGGTTGCAAAGTGAAATATATTTTTCACCCAATTGCTTAGCTTTTAAGTTTTAACCTTTGTCAAAACTTAAAAGGTGCAGAATTGTGTATTGTTGGCATTGACAATAGTTTAAAGCGTAGTGCAACTGTGCAAGCTTATGTTCAATAAAGAAACTTCTAGTCAAATCATACTCAAATTGTCTTACATTCCCCTAATTGGCAATAGTTCCAAACTTTAAAAAACATCTCCAATGGCGAGCTATATTTATTTTCACAATCAAAATTTAGCCTTAAAAAAAAGTAAAAAATGGCACGGCACGACACGATTAAGTAAAACCGGCCCGACACGACACGATTAAGTAAACGGGCACGACACGGCACGACACGAGTTAAACGATTAAGCGGGCTGGCACGACACGACATGATTAAGTAAAGCGGGTCGGCACGGCATGACACGATTAAAAAATGGCACGACATGACACAACTAAGTAAATGGGCACGACACAACACGACACGAGTCAAACGATTAAGCGGGTCGGCATGGCATGGCACAACACGATTAAGTAAGCGGTTCGGCAGGCACGACATGATTAAGTAAGTGGGCCGGCATGGCATGGTTACAAAACGGCACGGCATGGCACAAATGAAGAAAAATGGCACGGGACGGCACGACTGAAAAAGGGCAAAGCACGATTAAGCACAGCACGACATGGCGCGATTAAGTAAACGGGCACGGTTGGCACGGAAGAAAAGCTACACGACACTGACACAACACGGCGGGCACATTTGACACCTCTAATAATGGTACATTCAAATATTCAATATTTGTTGTTCACTTGTTTTTTATCGGCAATTTCAATATTGTTCACTAATCTAAGTGTAAGAACAGTCAGGGCACGGGCCGACACTTTGCTTTGTAATAATTTTAACTTTACCCTAAATTACAAGGGTCATGACAATTTATATCCCAAAAATTATACACTTTTTATATCATTCACATCCCCTAGTATCTTTATCAAGTTTTCAAAAAAGTTCTCTTCACTTAAGTGTTTTACATAAAGACCGGTTATCTACATATTGATTGTAGCAAATTTTGCGTTGTAAATTCATTTCTTTTATATTATTGTCATGTGAGAAAACCTTCTTTATACTGCCAGTGTATACAAAAGATTCCTCCAAGTCGATTGTATTGCGCCACATGTCCATGTTCTACAATTTGGAAACACTGTTTGGACACATAGCGCAATGCAATCAATTTGAAGGAAACTTTTATTTACACCGGCGGTGTAAGAAATGTTCTTCTTATTGTTGTTCATTATACGAAAAAAGAGAATACCATATTATAAAAAAAATTCATTGTTCGAGGAGGAGTCGAATATCGTGTTAAAACAAAATTATTCATTGATTGAGGAGATTTTTGTTGTTCTATGGTGTAACGCCCTGAAAATCAGGTACGCTAGTAATTTTTTTAATTATTTTACCCAAAAAAAAAACAATAAATTTTAAAATTCTTAATTCTCCCAACAATAAACTAAAAGTTAACTAATTTATTACAACTAAAATAAATTAAGCTCTAACATTGTCTGAAAATTTAAACACTTATTTAATGTTCAACTGAAAAGAAGATACATTGCCATCTAGCTAAAACAACTACTGGTAGAGCCACTGCTCCACCACTTCACATCCATCTTGCTGCTCCATCGCCTCGAAATCAGCATGTGGCTCTTCCTGTCCTTCTGTACCTAGTGTTGGAGACGCTAGGGCCACAAAAGTAGCGTTGTGAGTGAGTGATAAAATTACACTCAGTAGGACACCCAAAGCTACCCCGTTACTAAAGTATGTTCATGTACCAATTAATAGCATTAAAAGCACATTAAAAAAGGAGATTTAATAACATGGTCATGAAATATTAAACATGATAGGTTTAATAAATGACATGATCACAAGTTCCATTTTATTTCATTGTTCCTCAACACAACCTTACTTATCGTCTTTCAATATGCACTTTTCTTCTCCAAAATAGTCTCATCACCAGCTCCCATCCACAATATATCTCAGGTGCCCGACCATAGAACAAAGCCACCTCGGGTTATACTGTGCATGGCTCACGATTGATCACCCATTGATCATCTCTATCCGACATCGATTCCCATCCACCATATATCCCAGTACGTAAGGTTTTTCGCCATATACCAAGTCCACTCACGGCTCAAAACCTCTGGAAATATATTGCACTTAGCTTATGACCCATACCGGATAACACGACCAACCCTACAATCTCGTTTCAATGTTCATTAATTCTATCCGTCCATAAAACTTAACCAAATGATAAATGTAACAGAATCATAGTTCGTACTTCAATGCGGGCCCACATATCATACAAGTCCAACATTTTAGCTAATGGCAAAAATAAGCTGTACGTTGTATTTTTCGCAATGTTAGGACAATAAAAAAATTCAAATAATAAAAATGGTAAATTGATTCCAAAAATTACGAAACTTAACAAAAGTATAGGGTATCCAATTAGGAACAACTTTTGTGTTTCACGCGAAGCCTAACAGTCGTATTAAATGAGGTCAAAATGGATTCGAGGATAGTTTGGTCTTGCTGTCCAGAAACAACACTGAAACATTTCTTTAAAAATTCATATCTTTCTGTACGTACCTCGGATCACAATAATTTATGTATGAAAGTTGTTTAACATTTTGTAAGCTACAACTTTTGTGTTTTACGTGTTACGTGAATCTAACTCAAAGTGCTCCAAAACGTCTCGTGTACCCATTTTTTGTTGTGTAAACCATTTAAATTCCAATTTTACATTGTCAACTCGACTCCCTATAACATCAGCATGTCTGATAATAAAATACTTCCTTTTGAATTATTAACAATGGTATTAAAATTCATGTAAGCAACAAAACTAAAGTAAAAGTTAAGTTTTGGAGAGCCCTACCTTTCTTCCAAAGTTTTTAGCGCGCTACGAATGTAAGAAGTTTTAAGGTCGTTGAACGGTTGAGTTTTTGGAATAGAAATTTGTGGAAGGAGAGATATCTATTTCTGAGGGAGTTATAGAAATTAAATGGTGAGATCAATAAATATTACTTTTCGAAAAAGGATGTTTACCTCACAAGAGGAGACAAACCAAAAATGAGAGTTGGCGAGGAGCCTGTGCCGTGAGTGGAATCAATTGGAAGAGAGAACTATACAGTCATGAATTGTAGTTATAGAGGAAAAGAAAGCAAAAATGCTTCTTGTACAATCATTTTGGCTCCAACCACAACCCCCCGTCACATACACGTGAGGCCTACACCCATTATTGTGTGTGGCCCCTACGTGTATGTGAGGAGGTTGTAAGTGGTTGGAGCCCAAAGGTTGTATATGTAACATTATTCGAAAGAAAGAATAAGGAAAATGGAGCTATAGACCAAAAAAGGATTAAGAATAGGAAAGAAAAGATCCTAATTGGGAGATTTAATAAAGGAGATTAATGAAAACAATGGGATTATAAATAATGGGAAATACCATTATTTAGTGATATACAAGGAATCAAAATCAAGAGGAATTTGTGTAGGCTTCCTATTCTAGATGAGGCAACTAACACCTAAGGAAAATTAAACTAAATAATAAAAGGCTAAATAAGTAATTAACATACATGTAAGCTAATAGATGCCTACATCATGAAAATTATATAAAAATACTAATTGAATTAAATTAAGTAGTAACTTCACAAAAAGTGTGGTCTTTACAATCTATCCCCCTTAAATAGAATTTCATCCCGAAATTAAAGACGGTACCTTAGTTCACAAATAGATAAGGATTTCAACGAGTTCTCATGCTCCCATGTCGTCTCTTCGATCCCTTGATGATGCCATAGAACTTTGAAAAACTTTATCTTCTTCCTTCGCAAAACCTTTTCTTGCTCGTCCACAATCTTCACGGCATGTTCTTCGAATGTTGCAGCCTCGTCAAATGTCAATTTCTTCTAGTTTAATATGTTCTGGAACATGGACACATGGAATACACAGTGAACCCTAGCCATCTGCGGTGGCAAAGCTACACTACAAACAACTTGCCAAACACGTTCAAGAACCTCAACAACCCATTAAACCTATAGGTGAATGCTTTCCTTTTTATCTTTACCGGATCACCTCACGTCGTGGCTGAATCTTCAAATGCAGGGTCTTCGACATTAAAAGTTAACGGTCATGTACTTCTATCAGCATAACTCTTTTGTCAACTTTGTGCTGTCACCAACCATTGCTTGATCAGTTGCACCTTCTCAATCATCTCACAAACAAGGTCTGGGCCCAACAAACTATTCTCTTTGACATTCGTCCAACAGACTAGGTATTGGCATTGTCTTCCATATAACACTTCGTACGGAGCCATCCTGATGCTAGCTTGGAAGCTTTTGTTATAAGCAAACTTATCAAAGATGAATGACGTTCCCAACTTCCCTTGACATCCATTACACAAGCTCTGGCATGTCTTCAAAAGTTTAAAATATCCGTTCTGACTTCCATTTGTCCCCGATTGCAAAGTCTACCAAAACTAAGAAGTAAAACACGAATCTCGATTTGCGCGATTGATGCTGATGCTTCGTGCAATTGAACAATCTCATGAATGCAGTGACGGCTGCACAACTCCAAGGTATCTGAAACTCTCAAACCGATAAGAGACTTTTCAACTTAGTTGACCCAGAGAGTGTCATGTCTTTGAAGTGAAGCTATGAATCTTCTCTCAATTTTTAAAACTTCTAACGGTATGGACTATCGAGTCTGGAATAGTTTCTCTCGTAACATGACAAAGTTTGCTATTCGATCAACATCTTGTAACTTTGAAATTCATCGTGAAGTGCTGGCATGGTGGTCAAGTCTAGTTCACACGCTCTTCTTTCGTTCGCAGTATGCTATAGTTTGAATTCATGTGCGCTGTTACACATTTTGTATCCTCTATGTGAAAAGAGTCGATGTCCCCCACAATAATGTATTTAGTGGAGTAAATCCTTCATTTTGATAATCCAACTGCAAAGGCGGCAAAATCTAGGGTGCTGACATTTTGTCCGGCATTAGAGGAACTCCAAAGATTTGATACCCCAGATTTGAGGATAGAGGTTGTTTAGTCTCACATTGGAAGTCTACATGGGTGATCTCGGGCATATAACAAACCATGTAAGAGACTACTAGTACCTTGGGCTTAAGCATTTTAGGCCATGCGGGTCAAATCAATGTACTAGATCAGTGGTCTACATGAGGCGTTATATATGGCATGTTTTGTATTATTATTTTTGGGTGGTTTGACTTCGTGAGGGGGAGATAGTTTGGCAGTCCGAGCGTATTTGAGAAACCTCGTTTTTAATTAATAATCTCGAGGGCTACTGACATGTCACCCACACACCTTTGTCATAGATTTGTGTCTCATGTGCATTTATGTTTCTTGATATATCCATGGTTGAATTCAATATATATTTGCACATGTCTAATTAAAAATGTTTCTATTCATCAAGTCTCATAATCGAGAACTGACTCCTCAGTTGGTGCTACCATACTGCATGTTTTTCGTTTTGGGCTATTTTAAAGTATTATTTTTGTACTTTTGTTTCTAGTTTATGTTGGTTTGGCTGTTGGTTTTATAGCTTCTATACTTTGGCCATATTGGAACATAGTTTATGGTATTCATATTGTTGTGCTATCTAGTTGGCTAGATGTCCATATATTTTCTTTATCGGTGCATTATGGGTTAGGGATATTGTTCTATTTTCATTCTATTTATGGTAGTATTCGCGCCTCTCGTAAATTTCTTATTTGGCTGCTTCTATTGGTCTTTCATCATCTAGTGCTCTTCTACTCGCATTTATTGCTTCATTTTTTTATCCTATTTGCCATTTGTCACCTCATGTTAAAAAGGGAGAGAATGATGAATGGGGGAATACATTGCCTATTGTTCTAATGTGTTTGGATGTTGAGTTTTGTTTGCAGCCTCTCTACAACTCGATCTCAGTTATTCTTTTGGATTCATTATACAGGAGAGATTTCATTGTAGCGTGTTTTGTCATGGAAGTGCCAAAGGGGTAGATTGTAAGAACCAAATTCCGGAGTCTTCTTGTTTTGGCAATTCCGTATGACAAAACATATATTTATATCAAGTTGTAATTTTATTATTTTTCCTTAATTTATATCGAGTTGTAATCAGTTTCAGCTAGGATCAATTGGCTTCACAGAGAGGAACGAGATTTCAAGGCTGATTGTGTAAACCAATGGTCTGATCAATCAGATACTCAATCGGGCATCACAGTTCTTCAATTGAGCATCGTGGTTTGAAATAGATTGATCAGCTTTTGAAAACGATCGATCAGAATTGCAGCTTAATATAAAAGCGTCCTTTCTCTTTATTCTAGGGGTAGCATGTGTAGCCTCCAAACATAATGTATACATTGTTTTGAGAGGAGAAAAATCCTAGACCTTTTGGGGATTGAATCTTGGAGCGAATACAAAGTTTATGGAACTTTAATATTTCAATAAAGCTCTAAGAGGTTTCTACATCAGTCATCAATCAACTTCGAGTTCTTCCAGTGAATTTCAGGGAGAAGTGTTTGGAAGGCTTGTGCGATTCAAGGCTTTGGTGATCAATCACTAGGTGTGGTGTATGTGTGACTTGGCAGATGGTACTTAGAACATTGTGAGGATTTACTTCATTTGGATAGGTATTTGTAACTGCACAACGTTTATAGTGATTTGATTCCTTCCCGTGGTTTTTACTCGTATTGGGGTTTTCCACGTATATCTGGTATTCATTTGTTTAATTGCTTTCCGTTTGTGACTGATTCATATATTGATTGATGCTATTTTTTTATTGAGATCTAAAACCCAGCAAATTATTAAACTCAGGCGATCTAGGATTTGTCATTTTTGAATAAAGAAAAAAAAACCAAATAGTTTATTTATGCCGAAGTGCCCGTAAGGAAACACAAATTATATAGATGGTGATGATAATATCATCTACCCCTTAAATTGGTGGTGCCTTACTTCTAGAAGATAACTCGTTTTCTTTTAAAGCAGTTAATATGTGTCAGTGTGTTTGTAAATTAAAGCCTCGTATCTCAAGCTCACACGTAAGCTCCAATTGAATCTGACCACGAACAATAAAATGACGTTCATAGTCGAACTCTAATGATACTAAATCCAACGGAATATCCTACTCTCGGTCTCTGCGGCCTTTGTTACTAGCAAATTAAAAATTGCAAAGAGATCTATAAGTTGAGTGCGAAGAATGCTAAAAGAATTATTCATGGAAGCACTTTATTCTTTCATAAAAAAAAAATGACACGTCTTTCGTATAGGACACTAAAAAGGTAAGAGGGAGTATGTAATAACTATTAAATCGTTAACCACCAACTCATCTTAAAGCTTAAAAGCTATTAGAGATAGGGGTAACTTTATTATTAATATCTTGATCAACTCGTCCCCTCACGTGTAGCTAGATTTTCCTCCATAAGTGGGCTAAACACGTGCAAAGATTTGATTATGAGGTAGGTAGTGAGTTTCAAACAAACCTACTTTGATAACAATATTAGATTGTTAACCACGAACTCATCTGAAAGCTTTGAAGGCTTCTGGACAAGGCTCTATTGATTGATTGCCCCATTGTTTGTGCCTTAAACACACCTTGTTTCGTTTTTCGTAGTGATCCCTATATTATGGATCATTTGTTTACCTCTCCACGTGTCGATCAGAAGTTGCATCTACGGGAGAGTGTTAGAGTTTGTCCCACAGCGGTTAATTATTGTTAGTAATCGACATTTAATCAACGGGTATCTGTAATCTTAACGTGGGGAGATTAATAAGTATTTAATAACGTGGAGCTCGAAATATAATCGAGATAAAGATGAGAGTGCAATTATAATTCTTTAGTGGTGTGAATTATAATTTGTGAAATAAGAATAGAATCCAGGTGGGATTAGGTTTTCTTATTTACACAAGGAGCCCAGATTTATTTCTCCTCAGGTCCCTGCTCTAGCCCTATAAATATATCGTTATGTTCTCTAGGTCACACAACAGTCATTCAGAAAATTAGAATAGAGGCTGTGAGAGAGAACAAAGAGATCACGTAGAAGTCCACACTTGGCTACATGATTGAGATATAAGGGAATATGGCAGAAGATCATGAGGTACTGTCGAGCAAAGCTTGTTGCATACAGTAATTAGGTCTGTCAAGTTCTAAAATAAACAAGTCAACCAGCGTTCGTGTCTACGAATGAGAGGTAAACCCTAATTCCGCCTTGCAGGGTTTGTGTTTATTTTTGTTGTTTAATCTGTACGCATAATTACTGGGTTCTGGGATTTGTTTCCCAACAGTGGTATCAGAGCGGGCTGTAATCATGCGTATGGATTAAACAAGCCATGTTGTCCGTAGAACATAGATATAGAACTGTGCTAACCGTTTTGCAGAGTTCTAGTTTGTTCTAACGTCTGTTTTGCAGAATCGATTATCCCACTATTATGGTCACGCATGTTTTTGATTGTGTGATTGGATCTCACGCTTTGTAATTGTTTTATGCGTGGTTACTATTACTGTTTTTTTATTACAAGTTTAGTTTTGTAATCTGTAATAGTAGTATAATAGTATGTGGGAGGTATAAGTTTTTGATGTAATCTTTGTTTCTTCAGTTGTATCGTTTTAGATATATAGATCTGTTGTAAGATTACAGATTCTGTAATGGGGCATACGATACGGAGAAAACAATTTTTTTTGACAAGAAGATAAGTTTTGTCAAGAAAAAAGAATGTTTGGCTCGCAGCAGAATTTTTCCAGATTTTTAGGGTTAGATTGCAAGGCTGTTTTGACCCAGTAAACATCGGAATTGGAAAATCTGTTCTTCACAGAAGTTGTAGATAATTGAATTTTGAATCCAACCCAATTGGAATCAGTTCAATCGGAGTTCAGGATGAGGGAGAAAAGTCCAAAATACTGAAGGTTGTGCAGTTTACTCGGGAAAAATTTCAGATCCGATTTTTCTTGCCTAAGTATGGTTGGATTTTGGTTTCCTTGATTGATTCAAAGTATCTAAGTCTTCAACATACGTATTGCTCAAGGATTTCAAGTTTGGAAAGGATTCCTTACTGCTTAAGGATTTCAAGACTCGAAGGATTTCTGACTACTTAAGGATTTCAAGATCGAAAGGATTCCTTGTTGCTCAAGGATTGCATCTTTGACCATAATAGTTGGGATACATATTATTTATGTTTCCTTTTTATGAATGTTTGTATATTCATCTTGTTTGCATGTGTGATAGTTTACCATATTTGGACAACATGGTAATATTTGGCTTTTGACCTAGATCACGGTTTTTGCAAACATGTTAATTTTGATAACCGTCACAAAATTTTTAAATAACTAAGTGGGAGAGGGAGTTTATTTTGTATAAATCTCATGGTCTCCATTACTAGTATGTAGATGATATAATTAAGTTTTGTGTGTTGGTTTTAGTGTCTTCCTCCCCATCGGACAAAATTAATTATGGCATCATCGGTACTTACTTCCTTAGAGGATAGCTCCAAGATAATTGTTGTGTGGACTACTCCATCTGGGGTAGTTCATTACGGAACAATGGATATTGAAGTTAGGTAATGGTATACACTTAGCTATAAATAACAAGTATCCTCTCCATCTGAGTCACTGCTTTTATTTATAGGACCGAAGCAAATTAGTTATTTAATTTTATTGGGCACGGTTTAGTGTCTAGATAGTAAAATTAAAAGGTTGTGCCTATCTACACGAATGATGAAGAGTAGTGGACCTACCCATCGAGGCATACTCTTCACGGTGTGTAGGGTTGCTAATGTTTTTCTTTTAATAGACTGGTTGAGGGAACCAATTTAACAGAAATACAAAAAAGTTTTAATTGCCCTACATAATTGTTATGTGATTCTCAAATTCAAAAAATGGACTATTTCAATCCACTTGATGACATTGTCAAACAAATTTACTGGTCTTAATTATATTGACTAGAAAAGGATCTGGATATTGTGTCAACTGCTTAGGGGACCAAATTTGTGTTCTCTGAGGTGTACTCTATCAAACCCACTGAAATTGCAACATAACCTGAAATCCGGTATATAAGGATTGGGTTACAACTGATGAGATGGTGCGGTGTTACATTTTAGCTTCTATGTCGAATGTATTGCAACATCAGCATCAGTTTTTTGGAAATTGCCTATGACATGATGCATAACCTAAAATAAAGGTTTGGGGTGCGGCTAGGCAAGTTGTAATGTGGGCTTTGGGGAATTAACCATTGGTGAAGGAACCCTAGTAAGGGGATTATGTTCTGAAGATAATAGGTCTTCTGAATGAATTAGAAATCCCTAGAGCTGAAATCAATGGGGAAACCCAGGTTGATATTGTGCTCCAGTTGCTTACCAAGTTTTTTCAGCAGTTTCGCCTGAATTACAATATGAACAAAATGCATTATTATTTGACGAAACTGCTCAAAGAGAGTTAAATTAGCCAAGGGTTTTTTGGTTAATAAATAGACAACTGTGAGTGTAGTTGAAGAGGTTTCTACTTCTTAGCCGGAAGGCAACAAGAAGCAGGAAAAGGTTCAACAACAAGCTACGGTTCCTCAAACAGTTTATGAGCTCGGAGGTAGAGTGAAAAGCCTAACGGCAAGTGTTTTCACTATAAGCAGAAAGAACACTAGAAGAAGGTTATCCTAATTATCTTAATAAATTGAATAATCAAGGAAATTTTTTTTTCACTAGTAGTTGAATCATGTTTAACGGTGTTATCTACCAGTACCTGGTGTGTAGATACGGGTGCCACTAATCATGTTTGCAATTCATTGCAAAGGTTCCAGGAAACCAGGAGACTTAGTGATGAAGAGATTTATCTACATATGGGAATTGCTACAAAAGTAGCAGCAATTGCAGTAGGGGTTTAGTTTCAAGAGATTGTCTTTATGATCATTGAATTAGGAGAAACTTAGTTTCGGTTTCTAATTTGGTTGTAAATGGATATTTGGTTTATTTTTAATAACTATGTGGTTATTAAGTTAAATAAACATTTTATCTATTCTG
The DNA here is from genome assembly GCA_020921065.1 of Vaccinium darrowii. Classification (NCBI taxonomy): domain Eukaryota; kingdom Viridiplantae; phylum Streptophyta; class Magnoliopsida; order Ericales; family Ericaceae; genus Vaccinium; species Vaccinium darrowii. The sequence continues at coordinate 21,571,078 of CM037153.1, read as the reverse complement.
TTTCATTAGATGACAATCTCTACGTTATTAATGATATCGTTCCTACAATGCAATTAAATGAATTGAATAACACTAATAGATTGCCATATAAGAGAAATGAGCCTTATAAGTTGAACCAAACGTATCTTTGGCACTTAAGCCTAGGTCATATTAATCTAAATAGAATTTCTAGACTGGTTAGAAATGGATCTTTGGGTTCATTAGAAGTGGAGGCACTTCCGGTCTGTGAATGCTATTTGGAAGGTAAAATGACCAAGATGCCCTTTTTTAGGTAAAAGGGAGAGCCAATGAAACGTTGAAATTGGTTCACTTTGATCTGTGTGTACCTATGAACATCCGGGGTAGAGGTGATTTTGAGTATTTCAATACTTTTATTGATGATTACTCAAGACATGGTTACATTTATTTGATACACCGTAAGTCCGAATGCTTTGAGAAATTCAAGGAGCATAGACCGGAAACGGGAAAGCGTCTGGATAAATGTATCAAGACACTGCGATCTCATCGTGGTGGCGAATACCTCTTGGAAGAATTTAGGAACTAGTGGCAGCAGAAGGGATTACATCCTAGTTGTCTGCGCTAGGTATGCCACAACATAATGGTGTAGCAGAAAGAAGAAAATGACTCTTATGGATATGGTGAGATCAGTGATGACTTATTCAAATTTACTAAATTCGTTTTGGGGACATGCACTATAAACAATAGCGTACATTCTTAACTTGGTACCATTTAAGCTAGTACCAACTGCACCCACAGAACTTTGGACTAGGAGCAAAACTAGTCTATGGCATGTTCAGAATTGGGGTAGTCCAGCACATGTGCTGAAAGGGAAAGCAGATTAATTGGAATTAAGGACAAATGTTTGTTTGTATTACTGGGGTACCCTATTGGAATGAAAGTTGCTCTATTTTATAGTCCTACGAATCATAAGGTCATTGTTAGCACCAATGCTTGATACTTAGAGGAAGGCTATGTCATAGATCACAAGCCCAGTAGTAAGATTGTTCTAGAAGAATTGAGAGAAAATAGATCGGCACAGATTTCTTCAATACCAATAGTACAAGAGGCTACATCACATGAAATTGTTGTTAACACACCAATACCTTATCGTAGTGGGAGGGTTATTGTTCTACCTAGTCGGTATAAGTTGTTGGGAGAGTCCTCAGATTTGATCCTTGATAAACAACATGCCGATTCCTGTAACTACAATGAGGCATTACAAGATAAAGATGCAGAATTTTGGCAAAAGGCTATGAATTCAGAGATGGAGTCTATGTACTCAAATCAAGTCTGGGATCTTGTAGAACCACCCGAAGGGGTAAAACCCGTCGGATGCAAGTGGATTTATAAGAAGAAGAGAGGAACGGACGGAAAGGTTGAAACCTATAAAGCTAGGCTTGTTGCGAAAGGTTATACTAAAAAAGAAGGGATCGATTATGAGGAAACATTTTCGCCGGTAGCCATGCTTAAGTCCATCCGGATTCTCTTATCCATTGCGGCTCATCTCGATTATGAGATTTGGCAAATGAATGTGAAGACTGCGTTCCTTAATGGCAATTTGGATGAATGCATCTACATGATGCAACCAGATGGATTCATAGCAAAAGGTCAAGAGCACATGTTGTGCAAGCTTAAGAAGTCTATTTATGGACGTAAGCAAGCATCTAGGTCTTGGAACATCCGTTTTGATCAAGCAATCAAGTCTTTTGGTTTTGATCAGTGTCCGAATGAGTCATGTGTGTACAAGAAGTGCAACGGAAATGTGGTGGTGTTCCTAGTGCTATATGTGGACGATATCTTGCTCATCGGAAATGATGTGGGAGTATTGTCTTCGGTTAAGGTATGGCTATCCAGCCAATTCGAGATGATGGACTAGGGAGAAGCCAGTCACATCCTTGGGGTTAAACTTATGCGAGATCAAGCAAAGGATGTTGGGCTTCTCAAGCTTCCTATATCGATGCGATCCTTGCCCGTTTTAACATGCAGGATTCCAAGAAAGGATTGCTTCCTTTCAGACACGGAGTCAATCTATCCAAGGATCAGTGTCTTAAGACATCTGAGGAGATGGAGAAAATGAAGTGAGTTCCTAATGCTTCAGCAATAGGAAGCCTCATGTATGCTATGCTGTGAACTAGACTTGATATTTGCTTTGCTGTCGGCATGGTTAGCAAATTTCAGTCTGACCCTGGACAAGAAGATTGGACTGATATAGAATGTATACTCAAGTATCTGAAAAGAACTAAGGATTAGACGTTGGTGTACCAGTCAGACAGTCTAGTGCTTTGTGGGTACGCAGATTAAGACTTTATGTTATATAAGAGTTCCACATAGTCAACATCGAGATATGTGTTTTCCCTAGGAGGTAGAGCCCTGAGTTGGTGGAGTATCTAGTGATCGTGTATTGTAGATTCCACCATGGAGGTTGAGTATGTGGCAATTTTTTGAAATAGCCAAGAAGCCGTTTGGCTCAAGAACTTCTTGATGGATCTAGAAGTGGTACTTTCGATACAGTCAGCAATTTTAATCTATTGTGACAATAGGAGAGCAGTTGCTAACTCGAAGGAGCCAAAGATTCATAAGAAGGGAAAACACATTGAGTGAAAGTATCACCTGATTCGAGCGATCGTATAGAAAGGTGATGTAGCTGTGACCAAGATTGCATCGGCAAACAACCTAGCAAATCCTTTTACGAATGGCTTACATGCCAAGATTTTGATAGTCACGTAAAGGGAATGGAAGTGAGATGCGTGGCACCATGGTTTTGAGTCTAAGTGGGAGATTGTTAGAAACTTATACTAAAAGCCATGCTTTTATGTAATAGATTAATATTTAATTAGTTAATTATTAATCAGTTTTATCCCTTTTTTATGAGAATCTATTATGGGCAATGTTTGCATGATATAATTGTATGTTGTGCATGTGTCTTTTATTCTACATAGTAGATGATCCAGTGTGTATAGTACGGCTTACACACAGAAGATTGGATCATCGGTTCTTGTGGAATATAAGTTTTGGTTCACAATCTTAGGTGGAATTTGACACACCATCAGTAGGATTGTAGTACATTGTTTTAGTAGGTTTGTCTTGACTACAGGGAACGGTTCTAGTTCCGACTCATTGTGCTAGTACATTTTGTGTGTATTGAACAGGACCGCTTTAAGGTAATTGTCTTAGTACTGACATTTTAAGACAATTAGAACCTTATAGTTATTAAGAATACTTATGCTCTTAATCCGGATATAATTAATACATATATACATTTAATGTTGTTGACTTTGATTCATTATAAAGTGAGATCTTTTTTACGGTCAATAGTCTTGGTGAGTTGGATCACGACATTGTATGCATGAAATATATGGATATTAATTATTGATAGAATCCATGTCTCGTTAGAGATTGATGATACCCCCTTGAGTAAACTTATAAGTTTCGGTTATGTCAAACCCTACAGGTGGATATTTGTATCCGACATATCGAATAAGTTAAGTGGTTAGTCTCAAGGTGTTTTATAAGATGTTGATTAGTGGGAGATTGTTAGTAATCAACATTTAATCAACGGGTATCTGTAATCTTAACGTGGGGAGATTAATAAGTATTTAATAACGTGGAGCTCGAAATATAATCGAGATAAAGATGAGAGTGCAATTATAATTCTTTAGTGGTGTGAATTATAATTTGTGAAATAAGAATAGAATCCAGGTGGGATTAGGTTTTCTTATTTACACAAGGAGCCCAGATTTATTTCTCCTCAGGATCCCTGCTCTAGCCCTATAAATATATCGTTATGTTCTCTAGGTCACACAACAGTCATTCAGAAAATTAGAATAGAGGCTGTGAGAGAGAACAAAGAGATCACGTAGAAGTCCACACTTGGCTACATGATCGAGATATAAGGGAATATGGCAGAAGATCATGAGGTACTGTCGAGCAAAGCTTGTTGCATACAGTAATTAGGTCTGTCAAGTTCTAAAATAAACAAGTCAACCAGCGTTCGTGTCTACGGATGAGAGGTAAACCCTAATTCCGCCTTGCAGGGTTTGTGTTTATTTTTGTTGTTTAATCTGTATGCGTAATTACTGGGTTCTGGGATTTGTTTCCCAACAATTATAACCTCCACAACTAGTCTATGATCTTGGATGGCCTCACCACTTATTGTCAATTAATTTTGAGTCGAATGCTTTAACAATAACAAGCACATCCATGTTTACATTCATCCTACATTATTTATGCATACTCCAAAGCAAATGGTAAAAGTGTTACCAGAAAACAGGAATCCATATTAAGGAGGAATAGGAATCCTCAAACAGTGCAAGGAAAAATGAGCCTTGATTCCAAAGTAAAGCACTAAAAAGAATTAAAAGTCGAGACAAGGTCCTCTATGTCGGACTAGTCATTTGCTCTTTTGTGTTTGGTAAGTTCGTTCTTTATTTCCTTTTTCTAGATCTTCTTTCTGATTCAAATTCATTTATGCTTGTTGCTATCACTGAAAAGATAACACAACACTGAAAAGAAGACCTTTTTTTCCCGGCAACCAAACAAGTGGAAATAAGTACGTTTCACATCAATATAATTCAAGCCGATCACGAGTTAATATCGAGTTATTTGAAGTTTCACATGTTATGTTAAAATTAAAACAACCGAGTGTACTTTGCTCAATTTTAGTTTGGAAACTACAAGAAATATCAATTTGGTTTGTTTAGGTTCCATATCTAAGAGATTCATTTTTTCCCCTGCTTTAGAAAAATAATGGAAGTCTTCGTCTTCTTTTTACTTTTCTGTAGCATATAATTGTTCTCCCATATCATTAATTTACAGGTGAAAAACAATAGTCTCTTTCAATGTAAAGGTAGACGAATTGGACATTAATTAGTTACCTACGGAATGAGTAAGCTATAAATGTTAGGACCAACGTACCAAAAAAAAAAAATGTTAGGACCTCTAAAATTTAAAATTTCTACATTATATAAGAGATAAGAGCGGGTCTGATTTCATCTCAAATTACAAAAGTAAACAATTTTTGGCACCCCACAACGACATGACAAAATAAAAAGTTCTATACGATGATAGACTAAAAGTACTACTTGTCATAGACTTCAAATACGGTCGCACGTGGGAATGTTAGATAACATAACCCAACAGTTGTAGGGTATAACTAGAATGGGTGTTCACTTTTGATGTAATGTCAGAATCTCTCCATTTAATAGCTTAAGCTATTACGCACGTTTGGATCCAAAATTTCTACACTAACCAATTCGATGATTAGACTAGTTCAATTTGTGGGGATTAGGATTTTAGCTTCTCTTGCATAAATTCATCAACCAAATTGGATCTCAACATATAAGTGATTGATCAAACATTCAATTCTTAGTTTGTAAGAGCGATTCTGATCATAAAAAAATTTAGTTTGGGCACCACAACGAGAGAGTAGTAATGATCCTAGTTTTTAGATGGGTAAACAAAATTGCACACCGAGAAGTTTTCTCAAAGCAAAAATTGTTACGGGTGCAAATATCTTGAAAGGGTTTAAGAGAAAACACGGAGTTGTACCAAGTAGGGGTGTCCACGGATCGGATCCGGATGGATCGGATACGGATCCAATCCGATCTGCTCAGAGCGGATTATGGTTTTTAAGATCCGAAACCGAACCGAACATTCACGGATCGGATCGGATCGGTTCGGATCAGGCGGATTTGACAGATTAAAGAAGGATTATTGAGTGGATCGAGCGGATCCGATCCGATCCGATCCGATCCCAATCCGGAACCGCCAGATAAGAAATTCTCGATCCGGAACCGAACCGAACATTCACGGATGGATCAACGGATGGTTCGGATTAGTTCGGATTGGCGGATCGGATGATCTGCTGGACAGCCCTAGTACCAAGGTTTGTTGTGCATGGGTCATAGAAGTTTGGCTTATGTATTGTTTTAGTCCCTATAGTTATGGGTAGATTTTAATTTGGCCCTCATATTTTTAAATGTCTCAATTTCGTCCATATAGTTTTAGGCAGGTTTCAATTTGATTGTTCTATTTTTAATGTTTCAATTTTGTCCCTAAGATTTCTGATTAGCTTCGGTCTGGTTTTTTTTCTTTAATTACAAAATTTCCCTTTGAGTTTATATAATTATATATTATGCCTCTAAAATTTATATGGTTATGTTTACTTCCCTAAGTTAGGTGTTTTCAAACAATTTTTTTTTTTTATGGGTTGGAGTGGGGTGCCCCTAACAAGTAGATCAATTAATACTTATGCTCTGGGTTTTTTTATGCCTCTAAATCGATGAAATCTTATTAATACTGCTTATAGATACTATATCAACAACAGTACATCTTTTACTATTCTTACTTGAACTTAGTTAGCATTGACTCATGGCCTTGGCCAGCATAGTGGGTCTGCTAGTATATATAAGTATAGTTCTCCTAATGAATTACCTAAACAAGTCGTATTTAAAAATAGATATAATGAATCTGCTATTCCAAATATATCAACAAAAATTAGATTTATAAATATAATTTTTAAAAAAATATTTATTGGTTTGGAGAAAAGTGTTTGAAAGCCTAACGGTAAGGTAAATCTATATAAACATATAAACTTTGAAGGTATAATAATAATTTATAAATTGAAACGAACCAGTAAACTTGAGGATGAATTGAAATGTTTAGAATATAAGGACCAAATTTTTACAAAAAATTTAAAGACGAAATTGAGACATTTATAATGGCCAAATGAAAATCTACCAATAACTATAAAGACTAATAGATAAGCCTTGAAGTTTTATAGCTATTCAAAATAGTCAAACCGACAGCGAGTACAAGTTCTTGTTACATTGTATGAGACATTTGTCTCAATTATTGACAAGCGAGGGAGCGTGAATACGATATGGACAGTTTGCCCACAGGGCCTTCTGGTATCTGCTAGCTAGTTCTGCTCTCTCACGCGCACACACAACTGGGAAATTTATTTCCTGCTCCTGAACACGCCCAAACAGCCCATTATGATGGTGTACTTCACCACATTACGTGTGGACACGGTGTTGGGATAAAACGCGGACACACAAAACTTACATAGTTCACCAATAACGCACCTACTCCAAAGAGAGGATCCCATGCTTTCATTATGAGAAAAGTTTGTACAAATACCATCGAGTATGAAGAAGTCTCACCCAACCACCAAAACCCAAACCCTTGTACTGTCACTTATGACTTATTCACTCTCTTTAGCTGCACTACACACGTACAATTAAATTGATATCCCATGCAAATTTTCAAGAGGAATATTGACCGTCACAAGATTTGTAATGAGTATTAAAATCCAATACAGCATTTCAAAGAGAGACTTTGGTAATTTAAACCAACCCATTGGGAATTCGAACCATCACAAAATTCGGAAAAAATCCGTGGTTAATGGGACCCATCAAGATTCTAATGTTGATTATTCGAGTTCTTAATTTTTCTATTTCTTGATGTGTAAATTAATTTTGGTTAAAAAGAAATAGACTATTTTCCGAGAGGCAGATCTCTTGGTCGGATGGGAATACAAGGAGCACTGAATAACTTTTCAGGCGAACACATGCAAATATATATTGAGATCTAAGGTGGGGGCATTACCCTCATGAAAGCAATGTGATGCAACCAATCTCAGCACGTGGGCTATGGGACCCAATGTTTTTTCCTGTGTAAAAGAGCGCAGAATCATGCACCCTCGAAGAACAATTCGCTCCATTTGGTCCTTTGTACTCCACAGCAAAGGAATATTGCCCTTCATATCATTGATACTTTTGCCAAAATTTCAGAAGGAAACAACTTAGGGTAAGACAGTAGACCCAACCCTACCTCGCAAAAAAGATTAAGAAAATGAGTTTTATACCCTATACCCTACTTTTTTCGCGCATTCTAGTAGAGTAAAACTTATCTTATATATAGTGTGTGCTTCGGGATTTCTTTGTGTGCAGTTTGAAGTACTAGGAGACCATTTTTGGGTGCATTTATGAGAAAATGAAGTGCAAACATCTTGCATCATAGGGAAGATACACACTCGTGCTTGGGCTTCATTTTTTTTTTTTTTTTATCAGCAGAAAATTGTATTTCAATAAGTCTTCTGGCGTTTACAAAGATTTCCAACGGATACAATGAAAGGAAATTACAGCCAGAGCCTACAAAGCTAATAAGATGGGAAGATTAATGCCATAATGCGAACGCGAGCCATATCAATGACTCTCTTCTCACCGACTCAAAGGTGCGGGGCACGAGGAGTTGCAATAAGGCAACCAATCCCCCAAGGCTAGCGGCAAAACCAGTCAAGGATAACAACAACCAATCCCCCAAGGCCAGCGGCAAAACCAGTCAAGGATCGCAATAAGCAACAATTGAAACCTCTGCCTCCTAAATTTGAAATGTATAAACTAACATCATCGCCTACGAGCTCGCAAAACGAACTCCCAATACCACAGTGGAGCACTGGACAACACTCTGTGATGAGGCTACGCTGGCACGACAGCCTATGCTCATGGGAAAATGAGGTTGGCAGCCGGCAGTCCCTCGAGGCCACGACAAGCACAAGATAAATCTAGGAAAACCAGACCGGTACTGGGAAAACTAGACCGGTATTGAGATCCGAGTGAGAACCGCCGGAAACCCCCTTTGCTCAACCCCTCCTTATTGCTCCTATGCAAGACACTACGCACGACCACCCCTCATCGCCTCCACCATGCCGAAATTGTACCAAGTTCACCGGATCGACACTGCCAAAACGGACGATGGCAAGAGGACGGCACCAAGTTGTTACAAGCAACAAAAGTTGCGAAGAAAACCTGAGGTGGGCTGCGAGGACATGATAACAGGGACAAGATGAGGTGAAAAGAGATACAAAGGGAACAAAACAGGGGGAGGAGGCGGTGCCCCCTCCCAACACACACACACAAAAGGAGGAACTAGATCTGGGAGAAAAAGAGGAGGGGAGTTAGGGCAGAGCATCTCTAGTGCACTACCTAAAAAATGTTTGTTAAAGTGTACACCTAAGCACATGTGGGACCCTATTTTGTGTGCTAAGAACTTAGTTAGCTAGCTAAGGAGAAATGCACTTTAATGGGGCTCCCTAATAATGTTCATTATCTTTTAGAGTGGGACTCATTTAAGTGGTGAGGGGTGCCAAGTGGTCCCACAAAATTCTCATCTCCTTCCCTTCTCTCTATCTCTCTCCTCTTTCTCTCTCCTTATGTCATTCCCCAAATTTAGGTAGTCACTTAGGGCACTTTAGGTAGTGAGGGGTGCCACCTACGATTTTAGGGAGCCAATTTTTGTGCACTAGAGACCATTTTTTGAGGTTTTTCTTAGCTAACTAGTTAGGGCACTTTAGGTAGTGATTTTAGGTAGTGCACTAGAGATACCCTTAGGGCCAGCTAGAAAGAGAAAGTGAGAGAGATTTGTTCACCCTCCCTAAAAGAGGGTATTTGGGCTTCATATGGTATGCACTCTCTTTAACTAGACATTAGAGCCGGTCTAGCGGTGAGAAAATGGCACAAGTCATTTCCATTCTTTGGCCAAGGTTGCAAAAAACCCTAATTCAATGGTGTGCCACTTCCCCACCCATAAATGCATCCCCCCATTTTCGCAAAAAAATGGCCTCAGTCGTTTGTGCCACCTTATCAAACTAATTAACTACCAAATCATTCCCGGCAAAATCTGCGTGTGTGTCTGAGAGAAAGAAAGAGAATACCCATTGTCGTTGCCATTACCGGTTTGTGATTTTGGAGAGAGACATGGAGAGACCTATCAAGATCTGATTTGCAAGTTGGTTCTTATGTTTAATGAAGGAGACCAAATGCCATTTAATTTCAGATTTTTACCTCTAAGTCTGGAAAAGAGGCATCTAATTACCATTAAGGTAAGTCATTTCTTTTAATTACTATTAAGGTAAGTCACTCTTTTGGGGGGTTTAGGTTTATGGTGCACTTTTCTATTATGGGGTTTTAGTGGTTTAGGCATTTTCATAGGGTACCCTATGGTTTTCGGCAATTTCATAGGGTACCCTAGGGTTTAGGTTTAGGCACTTTCATAGGGTACCTATGGTTTAGGTTTAGGATGTATTTTTCTATTATAGGGTTTTAGTGGTTTAGGCACTTTCATAGACTACCCTAGGGTTTAGGTTTAGGCACTTTCATAGGGTACCCTAGGATTTAGGCATTTTCATATGGTTTTTTTTTTTTTTTTTTTTTGGGGGGGGGGGGGGGGGGGAGAGAGAGAGAGAGAGAGAGAGAGAGAGAGAGAGAAAGAGACACGAAAATCCCGTTTGGGTGGAGTTTTCAGTTCTTTTTGGAATGTGGGGTGCAGCTGTCGATAAATTTTCCCACAAAACGTGACCAGCCAGTAGTTTACACTTTAATTTCCACTGACTTCACCTGGGGACAATTGGGGCTACAATGAGATTTTGTGGGCTGTAACATAAATTAATGTTTGCCCAACAGAAATTAGAATAAGTCCGAACCATTCAATGTGTTTAAAGCATGTTTTTAAGGGTACTCACGAGAAACAAGCAAGAAATAAATGATCAGGAAAAGGCTTGAATCAGGCAGTTTTCAGTAAAACCGTACATATAGAGTTTTACGAAAAGCTGCTTAGATCAAGCCCTTTACAAAAGAGCTATTTTTAATGAATGGTAGTTGAGAAAATGATACAAGTGGAATTAAGAATGGCATTGCAAATGACAAGTACCATTGCAGCAACAGTGCCATTTTTTGGCCAAATGGACTATTCAGAGCAATTTCCATGGTCGTGCCATTTTGGCACAAACCATTCCCAAAACATGGTAAAAAATAGTGACATTTCGCCAAAAAAATGGCAATGTTGGTGCAATGGTTCATTGCCATTTGCAATGCCATTTTTTTCAATAAATCCCCTTGTATCCCAAACCGGACACACATGTAAGATGGAAGGATTTGGTGGTTGCTATGGTGATGTGGCAAAAATAGCCCAAGTCATTTTTTGGGGTAAATGGGTGAACAAATGGGTGCATCCATTATGGTTAGGCAAATGGGTGGCCATTGGGTTAGGGTTTTTAGCACTTTTTGGCCAAAAATGAGAATGGATCATGCCATTTCTCTACCATTGGAATTGCTCCCATGAACATTTTTTGGGAATGGCTTGTGCCAAAATGGCACGACCACTGCTCTTACCTATCCTTTTCACAACGGATGATTTGCGAGATGGATTTCTTTTTTGGTTTGTTGTAAATGTTTTCTAGTTTCCTTGTTTATCATATAATCGTGTTGCTTTGCGGCTGTTTATATTCTTGTAATGACTTTTTTACCTATATGAACTTCTACTTTGATGCCAAAATTTTATTTTGAATATTGACATAGAAATTCATTGCTATAAATTTGTAACATTCACCCAAGATTACCAAATACAAATGTTCCAAAATCAAGACTGGTGTTATAAGTTTATATGTACTATGTTATGAATTCTTGTACTTCTGTATGATTTTTTATGTAATAGAAGAAGTGCGTACGGTACACACAGGTTAATGTGAGGTGTGTATTTTATCAAGTCCAGCTCCTCTCCAATCCCTTCACATGAATTGGAGAGAATAACTCCAATTCCAGGCAAAAAAAAAAATTCGATCCCACTTTATTGATTAGGACGGTTCAATTTTTTTAACTCATTATGAGCACGAAGCATGAAGCATTTGCAAGATAAATAAGTTCAAAAATCATATCAAATGATGTCCAATGAACTTTTCTTTTTTGGAATGTTTGATGGTCTCAACGAGCTAAACAAAATGAACGCTCTCGATCATTGAGGTGGGATCATAAAAACAATTCCAAGCTAAAATTGGAGAGGTTGTTCTCTTCAATCATAAGAGAGGAGCTAGACTCCATTTGTGACAATCCAGGACCCAACTGGATGCAATGAAGTTCTATGATATAATAGAATAGATCATGCCCTAACTTACACAAGGCCTTTTAAAGCCGTGCGGGTGTCAAAACTCGTTGGTACCTCACAGTTAAGCGTGCTCACTGTGGAGCAATCCATGGATGGGTGACCTTCTGGGAAGTCCTTAGAGCTTGGGCGACCAAACCGAGTGCAAGGCGGAGGCAGGTCATTACAGTTGGTAGCAGAGCACAATCCTGGATTACAGGGTAGGAACCACCTCTAGAATCTGTAGGAGCCATGAATCCCGAAGTGGGAACAAAGTGCTATGCAGAACTAAGTGCTATACCTCCCAGGGGAAGGTTACTGGGCCAATGTGCAATAAGGACGTTTCTGTAGACACCCCAATTTTGGTAACTCGTGCATCCCCAATGATGAAAAGAATGCGCAAAATATACCTCGGAACAGTTACTTGAGTCGGATGGATCAAAAGGAACCAAAAATCCAAACCCACTTGAACCGTACGGCCCAAAACCTAGAACCGTACGGCTTAAAATTCCCTTTGCACCGTGTGGTGTTGCTATGTGCACCGTACGACACACCATTGACGTCGTACGACACCCTCGTCCCATTAACAGGATTCCCGCGATTGCTCCAGCAACTCAGACCAATGATGCGATTCGGCAATGATGAGAATTTCTTAGCGTATGGAGGTTGCCTAACTTATGGGCTAGTCGTCTATATAAGACGAGAGAAGGAAAAGCCAGCAAGATCGATTTATGAATTCCCAGCGAAGAAATTCCTCTAAAAAATAAACTTACCGTCTCCTCGTTACTCTGTCAAGCTCAAACCATACATAAAACCCTTGTTCCCACAAGCCTACAACTACAATTTTCAGTCCCCAAATCGATCCCGTTAGAAGTTTGCGGCTTATCCGAGCAAACCCAGAGGTACATATTTGCGTTCAAATAACGACCTTCTGAGGGGAGTTTCCACCAGGCTCGAAGAGAGCTCTGTAGTTCTTCCTCGAGTCCAAACGGAGATATTTCATCAAAATTCGAGCCTCTCGGGTTGGTATCACGTGATATCATTCATTGTCACAAAATACCATTCCTAAAACGAGGTACATCCATTCATTAAAATCATTTTCTAAACCTGTTTTAATCATTAAATAATGTGGTTTTTGCACCAAGAACAGAGTTGGGCCTCAACCGAACAAAATGGGAATTTTTGGAATTTACAATGCACAAAGGCACTGTACGGCATCCATGATGCACCGTGCGGTGTGATTTTGTACACCGTACGGCATCACTAGAAATACATTTTTGCTTACTCTGTTTTCTGAGACCCGATGCTCTGTTTTTCGTAAAAACCAGTGGGTCTAATTGCAGTCGACCCCCTTTACTTCACATTTTTGCACTTAAACCCCCTCTTAGTTAATTTTCTCTGCATTTATGTACTTGATTGTGTGTTGTTTGACTTGTTATTGTTATTTATTTCTTTTAAGCATGTTATTACCTGATATATTGTTTATGTGAAATAAAGTCTTTCATAAAATCTTTTTAAAAAATAATCTCACAAAGATTTAGTAGAGACTGAAAAATTCCGGGCACGCGGGGTGCATTTTTTAAACAAAACCTTACCCGCGGGTAACCTGGCTCCCGAATCCAAATCTCTATTTTTTGCAGATCAAACCCTTTTTTCAGCGGCACAAGAGTCAGCACTTTTTCTAAACGGTTTGTCGGGTACCTAACATTTTTCGAAAATTAAACCCCGGGTGGCGACTCTAAATTTTTCTTTTTCCCAGATCGCCCTTTTTCACAAACACAACCAAAAAGGTGGCCCCCGACGTCCACAGTTTCATCATAAGGTGGGGAGAATGTGACAGTCTAGGACCCACCTGGATGCAACGGAGTTCTATGATACAAGAGAATAAATCATGCCCTAACTTGCACAAGGCCTTTAAAAGCTGGGCGGGTGTCAAAACTCGTTGGTACTTCACAGTTAAGCGTGCTCACCCTGGAGCAATCCAGGGATTCTGGGAAGTCCTTAGAGCTTGGGCGACCAAGGCAGACAATATTGTGCAAGGCGGGGGCCAGTCGTTACACTGTTTTAGCATTTTTGTAAATCTAATTTAAAGAACATGTATTTAAATATTAGCCTTTTTACACATAGGCACCTATGTTTTAATCTTGGTCACATTTAGAGGTTAAGTTTTCATTCGTGCATTTAAATAAACCAAACTTTGCCCTTGTTGCACTATATTACTTGGTTTTTTGGATACTCTATATTAGCATGAATTTGTGCTATGCACGGTAAGGGTGGCCAAGCAAACTGAAAAAAATCAATTAAAAAAAAAAGAAGAAAACCAAAAAAATCGGTAAACCGGACCGAACCGGTGTATTTGGATTGGTTGCATGGTTCAATAGATTGGTTCTGGTTCTAAAAAAATGAGAATCAAATATTTTGGTTTGATCCTTGGTTCCATAATTAAGAACCGTTGTTCAAACCGAACCAAACCAAACCAAACCATTTACCTATATGCGTAATTGAAAACTATGTTAGTAAATAAGTTGCATCAGTAAATACATTGCTACTTGTTTTTATTACTACTATTTTCTATTGTTCAAGGTGTTTCACATTTTTTTTTTGGCATTTGGCATTCATCATTCTAAATCCTAATCTATTACAAGGGGGGAAGGGACTCGATCCCAGGATGCAGTGTGGGGCATTCAAAAGCTTTACTGCATGAGCTAGCCACCACTTGTAGGTGTTTCACATTAGTATAGTAGTTCTTTAGTGATTTTGTTAAGCTTCATTATCTAGTTTGATGGTGGATTTAATGGTAGTAGCTTTATGAAGGAGTAACAACAATTTGGTTGACAAATTAAGTTTTCAAATTAAGGAAAGTTGTTGCAATATTTGCCGTCTATTTTGTTAGCTATTTAAAGATCTAGTAGTATGTTATTCATTTTTTATTTTTGAATGCTAACATGGTTTAAAACCGGAAACCGAACCAATCCGGACCGGTCTAATGGATTGGTTTTTTTTTTTTTTTGGTCTAATGGATTGGTTGTGGTTTGGTTATGTGTAACGATCTGGTTATGACTCCCAATTTTTCAAGATAGTTAGCTATGGTTTGGTACTTCGGTTCTTCAATTTTTATAGAACCAGTCTAATCTGGACTATGTACACCCCTAATACACGGGAAGATTAATAATTTTGATAATTAAATGACTAAAAGTGCTAAACATCAATTATCTTTAGCACTTATATCACTTTGGTAAACTCCCCCTTGATGCAAACCGGAATATTCCATAGAGATTTTAGTGAGAGAAACTCCCAAAATGGGATACAAAGAGTCTAAGTTCTTGATAATATATTCTTAAAAATGATAAAAGCTACCAAAATGAAAGACTCATACACTACTTATATTACCCCCCTTACATTAAAACACAAATGACAATTAGACCCTTACACTACTACATCATAACAATTAGACCCTTAAAACTACTATATCAGGACTCCCCCTCTAAAGAAACAACTTTTCCTCAAGTTGGACAACAAGACTAAAACAACTAAATTAAGAAAGTAAGCAAAATTCAGATTAGGCTTGAAGCAGCAAGTATTGATCATGTCACCCTCTTGCAATAACCCATCTTCAATACGAGCTTCTGTTTGTGTACATTCACTGCATCCATGCTTATGTGTCAAGAGATTCACCCATTTGCCATACCTCTTATGAATCAACACTTCGTTAACATATGAGGCTACACTTGATTCCACAACCACACAAGAATCATCAACCCTAGTATAGAAGACTTTCAACTTCACATCGTGCCCAAGATCGTGCCCAAGACTTTCTTGAGTGAACACCATCCCAAAGGGATCTTCAAGTTGCTCAAAGTAATTGTTGCCCTCTTTTGGTATCTCCACATGTGAAGGTCTAGGAACAAAAGTTGTTTCCGGCACGAATGCCACATAAACTTGAACATCTTGCAATTGGAGCAACGCGGGAGGCATCATCTCATAGTAATCCGCATCTTTTGGTTCAACCAACACTTCATTGAATAATGGGGCTTCAAAATCATTCTCATACCCGTAAAGTTGTGTGTGTGTCATCTTCAATTTCAAAGTCACAATCATCAATCTCCCTATCATAACTCTCGTCTAAGACTTGCTCGCTATCTTCCCAAAAAATGCAAGGCTCATACATCGAAAGACTAGGCATTTCTTGTTCTTCATGACTACCACCACCGTCTTCAAATCCTTCTTCTTCATTGTTACCATCAATTACCTCATTTGGGTACTCATCATAAATGGGAACATCATCAAAGTTACCTCTAAGGTCTTCTTTTGGAGACTCATCAAAGACGGGCACATCTTCATACTCATCTTCAATCTCAAATACACAATCACCTTCAAAACCACCTTCAAGTTCTTCGCTTGGATATTCATCAAACATGGGAACATTCTCATACTTGTAATCATCATCACAACATGATTCTCTCTCCTCCTTAACAAAGAGGGAATTAAGAACACGCTCACAAACTTTTTCACCAACTTGCAACTCGAGAATTGGTTCACCATACTTGAAGCATTCGAATATTCCACTATGTGACAGGTTTCTAGCCTCCAAAGTGCCAATTAAAGGTCACTTTTCAGTTGGGCCAGCCCTTAAGGGCTTTCTCTTACCAACACTAGTCGAGGAATTGGCATTTAAATGGTGATGGAAAGAGAAGAATTCCTCCTTGAGCTTCTTCTTCATCTTGTCCCAATCTCTAATTCTTTCTTTGCCTCCCCCTTGTCGACTAACTTTGAGTTGTGTCCACCAATCCGAAATTCTTCCTTTAAGGCAACTAGATACCAATTTCACCTTTTTTTCTTCGGTAACATGATAATATTCGAAAATACTCTCAATGGAGTTTAACCAATCAACGAATTCTTGTGGACTCCCACAAAACTTGGGAAGTTCATTATCACTCAACTTTGCTCTACGCCAATGCGGAGCTAACAAAGAATCCTCAAGTTGAATTTGAGACTTTTTAACACAATCACTACCTTTGTTGGAGGTTGCAGGTTACGCACTCCTTCAATCAAAGTAGTAAATTGTTTACTCAACTTATCGATCTCATGGTTTCGGTTGCTAAACTCAACATCTCCACCTTTATTCGCCAAGAATCATTCACCTCTAACTCCTCTCCTACCTATACCTCCTCTATGAGCCATAACAACACCAAAATCAACACCAATAACCCAATGCAACCTCAATCAAGCAAAACTCAATCCATTGGGACTCCAAAGACAAAATCAATTCCAAACAAGCAAATCAACCCAAAAGAAGCTGCAACCACTCAACTCAGTCACATAACCCAGTCAACTCAACAATTTTAGACCCGAACTCAGTCAACTCAGTACCCAACAGCCTCAAATCACAAGGAAACCACAAAAAATCAACACTAATCACAGCAAAATTCAACAAATGAGAGAAACCCAGTTGAAATATGACCTCAAACAGTGATTTCGAGTGCTGAATAGTGATTTTGAGTGCCACACAACAAGATTCAAGTCCAACCAAAGGGTATACATACCTTAATCAAAGGATTCGAACGCTGTAGATGTGTTGAACAAGCCTAGGTCACTATTTCGAGCAATAACGAGGGTCGATATGGGCCAAACAGCCTTTAAATCTACAAATCGAAGGTCGACACAGTGATTCAACTATTGTAGCTCCTTGTTCGAGCACCAAAATAGGGTTCCGAGGCTTGTAACGACAGATTCGAGCTCTGGTTTGAACTCTAAAGGGTTCGAAATGGGTCAAAATATTGCGAAACAAGGTTTTGATCGAACAAAATAGCAAAATAAGCTTCGAAAATGGTCGATCTTTGGGTTTTGAGGATCGAAATAGGTCGGAAATGGGTAGATCTAAAGATTTGGAGTGGAATAGGTTGATTTGGGTTTTCCGGCGAAGCTCTGACGAGGTCTCGGTTTCATGCGAGGTTCTGGCAAGATGAATGGTCAGGATCTGAGTTCAATTCTCCGATACCAAATGATGCAAACCGGAATATTCCATAGAGATTTTAGTGAAGGGAAACTCCCAAAATGGGATACAAAAAATCTAAGCTCTTGATAATATATTCTTAAAAATGATAAAAACTACCAAAAATGAAAGACCCAAAATGATAATTAGACCCTTACACTATTACATCATGACAATTAGACCCTTAAAACAACTACATCACCCCTAGTGTGATGAACTTAGTCCAAATAAATAACATAAAAATATGTGACTTAAAAAATAAAGTAATTGGCGGTAATTCATAATTGTAAAAAATTCAATCCAAAACTTTAAACTATATGATAAAAAAAAATTCCAATAGCAGCGTCTTTGAATGTTTAACGCCTCAACTACGACCAGCCTAGCTCTTTCTATTGTTACTTTTGCAATTAATAAAAGAAGATTGATATTATGAATAGAGGTAGACAATACCTATTGCTTAATCCACATAAGAAACCTAACACATCTTGCTAACTGCATTTGTATCTGAAAACATTTCAATAGTATGAAGAGTCTCTAAAATGATCAACACACATTTGTATATGGTCGTGTCCTAAGCTCCAAGAGAACCAATTTCACCTGCTCTACAGGTAAATAGGGGTAAACTCCATTAAAATAATAGATCTGATATATGCCATAATTCTTTCCTTTTATCATTTCGTGTTTGTTTAGTTATAGGTAAGGATTGAAAATTAAGCCATCCAATAAATAAAATACAAAAAACTAATGGAAGTAATTTAAAATATATCCTCAAAGTACAATAAAGGACTAATCTTATGTACCCTTTATACAGCCAAAACCCATTGGATTTCGCTAGATTAGAGAGTTCATTGGTAGTTTTACCCTTTCCTCAATAGCCTTTTCACTTTTCTTTCTTCTCTCCAACATTCTTGCCTGCCTCTCCTCTTTATCCTGGTTCATCCCAAAGTAACTTCACCCACGTCTCCAATAGTAGCAAAAATAGAAACGAAGTATAGATAAAATATGAGGGCTAGCAATGATTAGTGCAAAATCTAAAACTGTGTATTTATGTATGGAAAATCGTTCTTAACCTGTCTATTTTCAGAGAATCATAGTAGCCTTTAAAAATTATGAATTATTGTTGATACCATCACATGAAATTCATAAATTATCATATTATTAGTTGGATTATCTCAAGTTTGTTAAAATTTAAACTTTTAGGAATAAAAAGAATTATGTGATGTACTAATGCCCATTTATTTTGTCTATTTCCAACCCTTGCTTTCTATCTCTAAAGGTATCAGCCCAATGTAAAGCAAAAAAAAAAAATTATTGACAAGGAAAATTTCATTAATATATAGATAAAATATGAAATTAGTACAATAAAAATACAAAACCATTAAAAGAGCTTCAAAGAATATGCAAGACTCTCTGATGCAAAGCAAAATCAACAAATTAAAATTAATGACCATAGCGAAAATTAGAAACAAAATTACAAACACATTATCCATCATATGAAATTTTCATATCGTATATTAATTTGGATATAGCTCGAGTCCTTAAAAAAATTTAGTACTTCACCCAAAAGCAATTGAACGTTAAAATCTCCTTGTAAATGACTGCTTTTCATTCTTCCTTTTCCCACTATTTTGCACTTGGGATGTGTTTGGATGAATTCGTGAAGAGATCTGTAGAGGAGCAAATGAAAAAAAATTGGAAAAAAATAAGAAAATATGAAGGTACAGTCTTTCTTCAATAATTAGCACAAACAACACACATGGGAGCACATTTAATTACATGAACGTATTTTGAAGGAATCGTGAATATAAAAAACGGCTCTATGTAAAAAAGAAGAGAGAGATGTACTAAGTACTAACCATATGAAACAACCACTTGACAAACGTAATTGATAGAAAAAGATTAAGCAAGAGCGTTAAGAAGAACAAGATGATAGTACCTGATAGAAACAATAAAGAAACTAAGAAACATAAAATAAAAGACTAGTACCTGATAGAAACATGTCAAAACAAGTGGCAGAAAATTAAAATATCATAAATCAATCTTTTATTAAAATAAAGTTTCCATAAATTAAAACCCTTGGTATCTTGTCCTGCATCAGTCTCCTTTTCTTCAAAAAAAAAAACTCAACTTCGAGTTCTCTTCAGGAAATTACCATCTTCCATGCCAAAGAAATAGATACTTGGAATACTTCAAATCCTTGATTTCTTTAAAAAAAAAAAAAAACACTCATAGAGAACAATATTTGTAATGATATCTTCTCTACATGCTTCAATTGATCGATAAGATCCACTAGATGAATATTGAGAATCCAATCATATTATTGCACTCCAAGAAAATCAACAACGTTAACTTGACTTTTGATGGTTGATTTTGTACCAACTTGGCATTGGTTGGTAGATTAAGCACGAATGATGTCGTATGAACTTCACTGCTAGGACAATTCAAACCACCAAGTGGTTCACAAAGCTCAATATTGGGGAGAACATTAACGTGTTGAGAAGTTATGTGCACCAATTCATGAACTTCCTCTTCCTTTGATTCTAATGTTGTTGCAATATCTTTATCCTCCCATGCAACAACCTCTTTCAAGGCACTTCCATTAAGATTTGATTGTCTTTCGAGCATTGGGGAACTCAAAATTTCTTCTTTGTTATCAACCTTGAATTCATCAACTTTTGATACAACCTCCACGTATTTTTTATTTTTTCCCTTGGTAAGATTATGCTTCGGCCTACATTTTTCTTCCAAAATTTTCTCATAATTTCGTTCCATGGCAAAAATCTTTCCATCATACGTCTTTAATTCTTGGCCATGCACGAATACAACACTTACCCAGTTTATCTCTTCAAGATTGCAAATCTAACAACCAACTAACTGTGGAATCCGTAAATTTTAACCACAAATATATCCACCTTTCTTCGGACGAAATTTCCACATACTCAAAGTGTGAACACCCCGCGGAGCGAATGTCCACGAAATTGGTTACGATTTGGATTTGGAAAATGGTTTGATTGATTGAATGGAGTCGCCACCCGAGTTTAAGGACTATACCCGAGAAACCATTTGAAAAATGACTCTTTTGCCCTTGGAATAGAAAATGTTTCACTGGTCTGCTTTTATTGAGATTTCTCGGGTCCGGGAGCTAGGTTACGAAAGGGGAAGGAATTCAAAGCACCCCTCTCGCCCGGCACGATTGCCGGTCTCTACTAAATGCTTTAGGGATTTTGAAAATGTCGTTTGAATGGACTTTGAACACATATTCATGTGAAAACTTGAAAATGTATCAAAAAGATCAATGGAATGTATGTGGATGCTTGTGCAAAATGCTATGTGTGGATAATACAAGTATATTCAGTGCTAAAACTATGCTAAATTTCACCCAAACTGCCAGGAGAAGTTTCAGAAAATGATCACAAGCATCAAACATGTCACACCTGGATGGCAATCTGGGCACCCGGATTAAGTAAATCCAGGCGCCTGGATTGAATGCAGGCGCCTGGAATAGGCCAATCCAGGCGCCTGGATGGCCTACAGACAGCAAACTCAGAACTCCATTTTTCACAGCAAGCACCAAATGTAATGCCTTTAACCAATTCACACACACTTCTAAACGATGTTTGGCAAAACAATAGCAAACATGAACCTCAAGCTCAACTCAAAGGCATGATATGAACTTTAAAAGTGGCTTGATTTTGGATGATTTGATAATATAATAGCATGTACAAGATTCATTTCAGAGGTGATGTAAATTAGAACATGAGATATGATTATTTAAGATTAATGCAAGTAAATAATGTACCTAAACTGACTAAATGCAGAAGAAAGTGGAAAACATGACCAAGAGGAGAGAATCCAGGCGCCTACATTGAGTGAATCCAGGCGCCTGGACTCAATGCAGGCGCCTGGAAAGTGATGATCCAGGTGCCTGGATTGAGTATTGATACTCAAAACAGATTCTTTTCTTGATGATTTTCAAACCCCTTTCAAGCCCTCTACTGATATAGAAGATCAGTGAGAACTTGGTTGGGTCCCCTCAGGGCCTACTTGGGCATTTTGGTAGAAAATACTACCTTTTTGGCTTGATCAATGAACTTGAAATGGCTTTTTGAGTGGGTTTTATGGAAGTGTAGCTGCTAATTTTTTAGTTTACAGAGCAACAAAGGGCAGTTTGTGAGTGCTTTGATGAAGTTTGGTTGATGGGAGTGAATGGATGATGGGTTAATGGGGCAAGAAGGTGGTTTTTGGGGTTAAAAATGAATGGGATTGAGAGGGATCCGTTGGGGGTGGAGTTTCTAGAAATTTTCCAGCAGCATAACAGTAACGGAAGGAGGGAGAATTGGTCTATGGAAATGGAGAGAGGGGAGGGGCTTTATATAGGCAAAGTAAGGTTCAAAAAGGGTCATTAGATGGCTTAGGGATCAAATAGGGGTCAAGGTAGGAGTCCACCAAAATACCCTACTCTCTCTCAACAGAATTCTGCAGAAAAATCCCTGAAAGATCCTCAAGACGCTCCTCCCCACGAACTTGACCTTGGGGGCCAAGTATCTGGAGAGAGTCCAGGCGCCTGCATTAAGGCAATCCAGGCACCTGGATTGAGTCCGGGCGCCTGGAATAGATGAATCCAGGCGCCTGGATGGCGAGACAGCACAAAATTCTAAACTTTGCGGGGCCATTCCGGGTGCTACCGAACTCCGTTTTGCGCATGGTTTGAAGCGTTGGAAAGCTTGAAAGGTCTACTTTCTAACCCAAGTGGTTTGAACCCAAGATGATTTGTACATCAAAATGTGTGACCATTTTACCCTCAGAAGGTCGGAAGAATGAATCGTTTTGGTAAAACGTGCACATCTCCCTCATTTCAAAATGGATTAGGACTTGTTATATATCGAAAAAGAGGGTTTTGAATGTGCTAGAAGGTGGTGCAAGGTTGGGTTTCTTTTGAGGTGGTTTTGGAGGGGTTTCCAAGTTCACAATCAAGCTCTGCATGCTCTATCGGGCATTTTCATCATCGGGGATGCTTGATAAGTTTCTTGGGTCAAAATCGGGGTGTCTACAGTTGCCCCTCTTGGATGAAACTCCATATCATTGCTTGATATGAGTTACATCTAAGACAGAGACATCCCGATTCGTTCCCTAAGCCTTTCTCAAGCTGCAAAGGAAAACATTAAAATCATGGTCGTGCCACTTAGGCTGCCTACGTACCCCATTGTAGGGATCAGACCAGCGTAGTTCTTCGGGGCAAAGGAATAGATTGATGATTCACTTGGCAATGAACGATGAATGATGATGCACACAATAGATGATTGATGATTGATGGGTAATGATTGAATGATTAATGAGTAATGATTGATTGAAAGAATGAGTGATGACTGATTCGATGCGCCAGCTAGGCGGCTTAAATGAATGAATGCACCATCTTGAATGACATTATTGAAAATGTGACCATTTATGGTCTTGAAATTAATTTTGATTGAAATTAATTTTGAAGATGACCATTTCTGGTCTTGAAATTAATTGAAAAAGTTGTTCCTTAGTACGATTGATTCAAAAGTTTGTCCCTCAGGACGATTGATCTTAAAAGTTTGTCCCTCAGGACCATTGATTCAAAAGTTTATCCCTCAAGGACGATTGATTTTAAAAGTTTGTCCCTCAGGACGATTGATTGAAAACTGTCCTGCAGGACGATTGCTTTAAAAGTTGTCCCTCAAGACGATTGATTTAAAAGTTTGTCCCTCAGGACGATTGATTGAAAACTGTCCCGCAGGACGATTGATTTAAAAGTTGTCCCTCAAGACGATTGATTCAAAAGTTTGTCCCTCAGGACGATTGATTTTAAAAGTTGTCCCTCAGGACCATTGATTCAAAAGTTTGTCCCTCAGGACGATTGATTTTAAAAGTTTGTCCCTCAGGACCATTGATTTTAAAAGTTTGTCCTTCAGGACCATTGATTCAAAAGTTTGTCCCTCATGACGATTGATTTTAAAAGTTTGTCCCTCAGGACGATTGATTGAAAACTATCCCTCAGGACGATTGATTTTAAAAGTTTGTCCCTCAGGACGATTGATTGAAAACTATCCCGCAGGACGATTGATTTAAAAGTTTGTCCCTTAGGACGATTGATTTTAAAAGTTGTCCCTCAGGACCATTGATTCAAAAGTTTGTCCCTCAGGACGATTGATTTTAAAAGTTTGTCCCTCAGGACCATTGATTTTAAAAGTTTGTCCCTAAGGACGATTGATTCAAAAGTTTGTCCCTTAGGACGATTGATTTTAAAAGTTTGTCCCTCAGGACGATTGATTGAAAACTGTCCCGCAGGACGATTGATTTTAAAAGTTTGTCCCTCAGGACGATTGATTGAAAACTGTCCCTTAAGACGATTGATTTAAAATGTCCCGCAGGACAATTGTGTGACTCATGCATCGACATTCGACGACAACAATGACAACATTCCTTCTTAAAAAGTAGGTGGCGCAATGGGGTGGCTCTTTTGCTTTACTGTCTTTCCCTTTTTGGCCAAGGTTTTGGGTTTGAGCTTGGCAAGACTTGGGTTTTGGATTGGTTTTCGACTTTTAGGCTCCTATGCCCCAGTCATGGATTTGGGTGTGTGCTTCCCCCCAGAAATGGCATTAGGCTGACATGCCCCCACAGATGATGATCCTCAATTCTGATTTTCTTTCTCGGCTTTGCTGATGGTTTGGACAACCAATTGACCATGTACCCAAACATGGGTTCTTTGATGTATTGAAATCGTTTCCACGAGTCAAGGATAGACAAGGCTAAGACTACATGATTGACTGCTTGACAAAGAGGTGGATTTTTACAAGGCCGAGGAATTTGATCGGCCTTTTGGACAAAAGGATGGACATTGATGAGACCGACAAGGCCAAAGGATTTGATTGGCCTTTTTTACAAGGGAGTGGATTTTGACAGACAAGGCGTGAGGGATTTGATTGACCATGTTGACTTGACAGATAAGAGCAACTATGTGAATGACTTGACTGGGGTGCCCCGAGTGGGCAAAGGAAGAACGTGTCGACTTGAAGGATATGGAAGATTACATTGACCTGAAGTTTTGAAAGATGGCAAACATGCCTCACCATTGATGTCAAAATTGTCATGATAAAATTGGATTTTGATTTTGTGATTGTTTCATTTCATCAAGTGATGTTCATTCAAATCTACTTATCAAAGCACAAGATTTCTTATCATGAACCCATGCCCCAGATTGCTGATGATGCCTCATTGATTTTTCTTCAAAAATACCCCAGTTTAGAGGGCTGCTGATGAAGACTCGTTGATATGCCCCAGTTTAGATTTTTGATTTGTATGACGCCAGCGTTTGCACAATGCTTTGACTTTTTAAGAGAGATTAAACTGTTCTCTTTTGACTTGAATTCTCACTATCAAGTTGCACTTTTCAATCTGAAAGGACTTTATCTAGGCTGTAATGGGGCCAAGGCTTGGGCTCAACAAAGAAAGGGAAGAAGGCTCAAAAATTTCTTTTTCGTTGGGTTATCATAGCTAGCAGCTATCTCAGACTTTATCTGTGCCCTTTTTGCTTTTTGATGGACGCTTCTTCTTTTTTTGTCTTCTTTTGTGCCTATTTTTGATTGGCACTTTCTTTCCATTTGATTGTTTCCGTTTTATTTCCTCGACGCTTCTCATCTTGTCGCGCCCACTTGTTTGGTGTTTTCACACGTTTATCAGCTTGGCACTTTCATTCTTGAGATGCTTCAAATTTTCACAAGCCTACATCTTTAACAATTTTCATTCTTTCCTTTTTGCCCCAGTAGTAGGGGATAGCTGCCTAGCTGGGTTCTTTTCCAAAGAAATTGATTTAGGCTCAAAGGGGCTTGCAATGGATATTTTTGTGGGGAATCAAACAAAGAATGCCTTTCTTCATCTTGAATTGCACAACTTGATAGGGAGAACTCATGCTTGCTCTAACTTTTGCCTAGATCTCATTTTGAAGTTTGATCTAGCGAGCTTTTTGCCTTAACTTTTGCCTAGGTCGCCCTTGCGGGTTTTCGACCTAGCAGGCTTTTTCTGTGTCCATGCATTGCTTTATGATGGCGCTAGAGAATGGTCCATTCAAAATCCTCCTTGTGCAGGGCGAGGGCTCGATCAAAATCCATCTCATGTTTTGAAGTGATTATCATGTTTCTCAAATGATGTTGTAAAACAATTCCAAGTTGAGGGATTATTGCAAAAATCCAAGTTTATGATGACAAATTCGACACAACAACATGACATTTATTTTTGATGGTTGCGTCCGAACCGCGAAGGGTTGCCTACGTATCCCTTTACAAGGAATCAGGTCATGCGTAGTTCGAGACTACAAAGTTGACTCTATTTTTAGTCTTTTTCTTTTTTGACAACAACAACAAGACATTACAGACTCGAAGATGAAAACACATAGACGAGGAAAGCAAAAACATAAGCGGACTCGAAATACAAACTGACTCGATCAGAAGTAAAAACTTGACTCGACACTTGAAAACTTCCAAGACTCGTGGAAGATTGAATTATTGCATGGCCGTCGATGGTTCATTGATTCGGCGAGGTATTCAGTTTTGCCAGTGGAGCAGGGATGGATCCGTTATCAATGAGATCTTGAATCTTGTGGCGGAGGCGATGGCATCCATCGGTAGCATGACCAGGCATTTGATGGAAGGCACAAAAGGCGTTTGGGTTGTGGTAAGCTGGGAGCTTTTGAGGCAAAGGAGTTGGTTGAAGTGGTTTGAGAAGACCGGCTTCGTAGAGCTCCTTATACACCAAGGATAGGGGTGTGGAGAACTGTGAGAGGGTTCTTTGTGGTTTTTGAGAGCGGTGGGTTTGGACTGTGATTCTGTTGATGGGTGCTGATTGGTTGGAGTTGCGTTTTGTGGAGCTGGATGAGGTGTTTGCATGTAGGGCGTTGTCATCCCTAAAGTTGATGTTCTTGGTTTTTGGAGTGGGGTCATCTTTTCCTAGAATGCCATCCCGCATTGCTTCCTCGATGGACAGACCAACTTCGAAATAAGTTTCAAAGTCGTGAGCTTGGGCGGTGATCATGTATTGGGCGAAATCGGGTTGCAGATTCTTGGTTATGATCCTCATTTGGTCCTTATCACATGGGACGATCAGTCATTTGTGCTGCCTTCGCCCTCCATCTCTTCACAAAGTCCGCAAAGGACTCTTCTTCCTTCATCTTGATACTTTCAAGCTCACGTGTAGTGACCTTGAGCTGCACATTGTACTCATACTGCTTTATGAAACCAGCCGCCATTTCTTCCCAAGTTTGCCTCCTTGAGATGTCAAAAGACAAGAGCCATTGAAGTGCGGGCCCTGTGAGAGTTTCGTGGAACATTTGGGCCATAGTGGGCTCATCAACATCTTGCAATGAAAGAGAGCTCACGTATGCCTGAATGTGTCCCCTTGGGTCTCCGGTCCCATCAAACTTCTCAAAATCCACATGTTTGAATTTCTTAGGGAGTTTGGCACCCTGAAAAATGCAGAGTTTGTCCATGTCGAACCCGGTGATGGCCCGCTTCTCACTCTTGGTCACAGATTCTTTAAGTCTAGCAATTTTAGCTAACATCTCAGCCAATTGAGGATTTTCGGGGGGAGGAGGCTGTTCCAGATGCTCATCATTAGGAATCTCATGATTTCGAGCCCCACCATCGGGTATTTGCTGTTGAGGCGGAGGCAACCGGCTTTGGATATTTACCATAATCGCCATGAGTTGGGCGATTCGGGTGTCATTCCGGGCCCTCTCATCTTGCATTTCCTTCCTCAGTTGCTCGAATTCATTAGGGGGATCTTGCTCCTGTTCAGCCGACATATTTGCTTCAGACTTTGGTGACAATGATCGAGACAATCTCTGTCCTGGAGGTCGAGTCCAAACAGGTAAGGTCTTCTTGCTTGGCCTAATGATTCAGGACTGATAGTAAAGCAAAAAGTCAAACTCAGATTGTGCCCCTGGTTTTATTGAAGAAAATGTCGTGCATATGTCGTTGTCATGTCGTCCTAAGATCTAGACTACCGGTCTTGGTCTCACTTTAGACATTGCACGGATGTTCGAGACAACAACCACGGGTAAGTCGTGACAGGTAGGTTAAATTCCAATCGTCGTGGAATCAAAGCCAATCTCCTTATAGACCATCCGAGACAGAGCAATAAGGTTGCTGAAATCCAGATACAGATGCACTTAAGGCTAGCCAGAGACACGGGGAGCCGTTCGAGCACGGCAAACACTGGAGGTATCTCAAACTCCATGGATTTAAAGTCTCCTAGACTGACATGTACAACCTAGGGTTAGCCTACCGGATCCGAATCTCACTCAAGATCATTGCACAGAAGATTTTCCAACACCCCGGGTAAACCATTACTCCGTAGGTACGGCGTTTCAACCTAAAGCCTAAATGTTGACACCGTAGCACTTTTCTTGGTCATCCGAGTCAAAGCAATTTGGATGCTGCAATCCAGATACAAATGATCTTAAGGCTAGTTCGAATCACGGGTGGCCATTCGGGCACGACCAAAACCGGAGGTATCTCAAACTCCATAGATTTAAAGTCTCCTAGACTGAACACAACTGTTTTGGAAGGTTGCCCCAATCCTCAAGTTTTCTTTTAAGTAACATGTCTTTGATATTGGATAATCGGATTTGGGAAATTATGATTCACACGAATTCCGGCAATGATCTAGAATCAGATGCCTAAGGGCGATTGGCCCTCCTCGGGCCAAGGTCCCTTAAACCCGTTTAGATCATTGTTAGGAAACTGATAATCCGAATTTTCCCACGTCCGATCATCCTAAAGGCCAATTCGTAAGAACAACGAGCATATGGGATGCACGACTCATCATCGGGCTGAGGCAATCTTCTACTAACAGCCGGGAACCTAACTTATACTATATCAACAACATAACAAGAATATGTACGGATGCAAGTGTATGCATGTATGCAGTATGGCATGCTGAGAAAAGCGGTAATACATAGCACGTAACAGGATAGAGCACATAATCCTAATACATTGGTTGGTTATCTAACGTGGGGTTCTATGGTTATCTATATGCAAAGGCCGGTTTTGGTTTGAAAGGGTACCCCGAACTCAAAGCCAAAGCTGTCTCCCATCGCCAAGGATCCCGCAAGGCGATGGTAATAACAACAATTGTGACTTATCACGGTCGGGGGGTGCTGAGCATTTCGGGATTCCCCGTCACCGGCAAACCGGGCGGGATTGCCGAAACACGCCTAGCGAGGGCTAGTAACAATGCGCGTGCAATGCAAAAAGTCCATAAAAACAATATTTTCAAAATCTTTTAAACATTTTTCAAGCTTAGCTCTCAATAATTAATACACATTTTAATAAAATCACACATAAGTGTAATAATACTAAAATATATATTAATCATACTCCCCAGCGGAGTCGCCAGCTTGTGAACACCCCGCGGAGCGAATGTCCACGAAATTGGTTACGATTTGGATTTTGAAAATGGTTTGATTGATTGAATGGAGTCGCCACCCGAGTTTAAGGACTATACCCGAGAAACCATTTGAAAAATGACTCTTTTGCCCTTGGAATAGAAAATGTTTCACTGGTCTGCTTTTATTGAGATTTCTCGGGTCCGGGAGCTAGGTTACGAAAGGGGAAGGAATTCAAAGCACCCCTCTCGCCCGGCACGATTGCCGGTCTCTACTAAATGCTTTAGGGATTTTGAAAATGTCGTTTGAATGGACTTTGAACACATATTCATGTGAAAACTTGAAAATGTATCAAAAAAATCAATGGAATGTATGTGGATGCTTGTGCAAAATGCTATGTGTGGATAATACAAGTATATTCAGTGCTAAAACTATGCTAAATTTCACCCAAACTGCCAGGAGAAGTTTCAGAAAACGATCAACTCAAAGGCATGATATGAACTTTAAAAGTGGCTTGATTTTGGATGATTTGATAATATAATAGCATGTACAAGATTCATTTCAGAGGTGATGTAAATTAGAACATGAGATATGATTATTTAAGATTAATGCAAGTAAATAATGTACCTAAACTGACTAAATGCAGAAGAAAGTGGAAAACATGACCAAGAGGAGAGAATCCAGGCGCCTACATTGAGTGAATCCAGGCGCCTGGACTCAATGCAGGCGCCTGGAAAGTGATGATCCAGGTGCCTGGATTGAGTATTGATACTCAAAACAGATTCTTTTCTTGATGATTTTCAAACCCCTTTCAAGCCCTCTACTGATATAGAAGATCAGTGAGAACTTGGTTGGGTCCCCTCAGGGCCTACTTGGGCATTTTGGTAGAAAATACTACCTTTTTGGCTTGATCAATGAACTTGAAATGGCTTTTTGAGTGGGTTTTATGGAAGTGTAGCTGCTAATTTTTGAGTTTACAGAGCAACAAAGGGCAGTTTGTGAGTGCTTTGATGAAGTTTGGTTGATGGGAGTGAATGGATGATGGGTTAATGGGGCAAGAAGGTGGTTTTTGGGGTTGAAAATGAATGGGATTGAGAGGGATCCGTTGGGGGTGGAGTTTCTAGAAATTTTCCAGCAGCATAACAGTAAGGGAAGGAGGGAGAATTGGTCTATGGAAATGGAGAGGGGGGAGGGGCTTTATATAGGCAAAGTAAGGTTCAAAAAGGGTCATTAGATGGCTTAGGGATCAAATAGGGGTCAAGGTAGGAGTCCACCAAAATACCCTACTCTCTCTCAACAGAATTCTGCAGAAAAATCCCTGAAAGATCCTCAAGACGCTCCTCCCCACTAACTTGACCTTGGGGCCAAGTATCTGGAGAGAGTCCAGGCGCCTGCATTAAGGCAATCCAGGCGCCTGGATTGAGTCCGGGCGCCTGGAATAGGTGAATCCAGGCGCCTGGATGGCGAGACAGCACAAAATTCCAAACTTTGCGGGGCCATTTCGGGTGCTACCGAACTCCGTTTTGCGCATGGTTTGAAGCGTTGGAAAGCTTGAAAGGTCTACTTTCTAACCCAAGTGATTTGAACCCAAGATGATTTGTACATCAAAATGTGTGACCATTTTACCCTCAGAAGGTCGGAAGAATGAATCGTTTTGGTAAAACGTGCACATCTCCCTCATTTCAAAATGGATTGGGACATGTTATATATCGAAAAAGAGGGTTTTGAATGTACTAGAAGGTGGTGCAAGGTTGGGTTTCTTTTGAGGTGGTTTTGGAGGGGTTTCCAAGTTCACAATCAAGCTCTGCATGCTCTATCGGGCATTTTCATCATCGGGGATGCTTGATAAGTTTCTTGGGTCAAAATCGGGGTGTCTACACAAAGAAATTTTCAATATCTAGAATCCAATCTAAAATATCTTCAAAATACTCATTACCACTGATTTTTGGTAAGTTGTCATAATACCTTAAAGGCTAAGTATATTTCATGCACATGTACTCCTAATACTTGAAATCAGCATGATTAGTAAGGTGTCTCACAACTACAATTTGATTACCGGGCTGGCGTTGGGCAAATCCCACTATGTTTTTCCGATTCTAATTAATAGGATGGCGTTGGGCAAATCCCCTCGCGCAATTCTTTTCAACCCTTTGTGGTCTTTGGTCTAGGCGAAGAATGGGCAGTCGCAGCGCTTGTTGTTCTTCCACGATCGTTCTCGGATCAGCATCCCCATGAGTAACGTCACTGGGTGTGTCATCTACTTTGTTTGGTGCCATCGAGCCAGGAAAAACCCGCTCTGATACTACTTGACGCAGCGGAATTCACGAGAGACTAGTTAGCGTATAAGTCCAAACAAGATAGATTCTAGAATCCACAAATGTTCTTGAATCCACAAGAAAAAGAGAGAAAAATCTCAGATTTGTTATTGATCGATTAAACGTTGCCCATGTCCATAGGCTACATCCTTATCTATAGGCTAAATCTTAACTCAACTAGGAAAAAATAGAGTTTTGCTAACCAAGAAAAAATAATAAAGGAAACTAAGAAACATAAATAAAAGACTAATACCTAATAGAAATATGTCAAAAACAAGTGGCAAAAATTAAAATATCATAGATCAATCTTTTACTAAAATAACGTTTCCATAAATTAAAACCCTTGGTATCTTGTCTTGCATCAAACATGTAAACGCTGACGTCACCCATTGTTATTTTGGGATACAAACATGTCACTACATCCTTGATTTTACACTAACCATTTTCAGTCCAAAATCCTTTGTTTCGGTAAAGAGATAGAAATCCATTAAATCAAAACCCGAATACAACGACCTACCAAGAAAATCAACCAAAAAAACTACAAGAACCAAAAAAAAAAAAAACAGAAATTACTGGAAAAATTGTTGGAACCTTCATCGAAGTTGTCACACCGCCGTCGCTGATGATGGAAGTCCGGAACTAGAAACCTTAGATTTGGCTCCCCCTTTGCCAAAAAATCGGTTTTAGCCACCCATGCAAATAGGAGAGGAGGTCAATCACCATGGGGAGTCATCGAAAATCAAGTGGGGGAAGTAATAGAGGAGAGGAGGAGGAGGAAGAAGGTGGAAGGGGTGGTAGGGGAGGGGGAGTGCGGCGGCCGCTAGGAAACCCTAGGGAGAGGCTTCTCCCGCTACGTCCCCTCTCACTCGCTCTCTATCTCTCTCTAGCTTTCCTCTCTAGTTCTCGATATTCCATTTCCATCATTCGTCGCCCCCCGTCTCGTCGCCAACCTCCATAACCTAGCTCGGTCAGCTGTCCTTCCCGAATCCACCTGCGTCTCACCCTTCTTCTTCGATAACCGAATCCATCTCAGTCCTTCTTATGTGTTTGGCAGGGGCAGCTCCAGGATTTTCATTTAGCGCTGACTTTTATACATAGTGTATCTATGATGAAAAACTGTATGCAAAAAAAAAAAACCACTGTCTAGGCAAAAGAGATATATACATATACATTACACTGTTTGACAAAAAGAGACTTTAACAAATTACAAGATTAATTATTTAAGTTGTCAAAAAAGTGGTAAGTTAATTGATACAATGATACCATTACTGCATTTTTATTGTGATTTACTGATTCTTGATTTCTTCTTCTTGAGTTGTTTTTTTTATTTTTATTTTTTTGCCGATACACAAAGATAGAAAAGAAGCGGTCTGATTCCATTCAATTTTTTAGTGTTTCTTCATTAAACCAAATGTCATGTAACCACTGTATTATATATTGGGCTCTTATAATTGGGCTAGATTTGTTTTGTTTTATTAGGGCTATAATAATTTGGTTTAAATTTATTTTAACATCGCACAAATAACCCAACGCTGACAGTACTAAGAAAAATTTAATTATTTTATTTTACTTTTTCAGTGCTGTAAAGGGAAAAGTGTGGAGAACTCACTTGATTCTCCAAGTGCATTTTTGAACCGCTGGTCCAATGGTAAAGCCACCCATGTGCGTTGGAAAATTGACGGAGTAGGCGATTTGAGATTCCAGAGTTTTGTAACCCAACTAGGACTGTTGAGACACATACACTTCATTACATTAAGTAACTTTCAACCCAGAAGCCACGTGATTGGCCCCACAAACCTTCTCAAATTGTCTCTCAACTCTCAAGTGCACCTTATCTGTTCAAGGTATATTTAGCGTCAAAGACTTTTTTGAATTTCTTGCATTATCACAACTTGGAATTGCAACAGGCATCGTACATCTGTAAATTAATTAAGTAATCAATCCTAACGCGTAATTTACTTTAGTCCTTTTCATAATACACAGTTGACACACGCTATTATGAGATTGACACCAAGTTAAATCAATGAAAAAACAAGGACACAGTTTTCTTGCTAAGGCTGCGGTCGCGTGCTCGCAGCCTACAGCTGGGTTGAAGGTGTTACATGAACATCACGTTTATTGCAAAGATGTACAGTAGTTAAGGAGGGGAGAGTAGGGGTAGTCATCCCTCCTACATTTTAAAAAATTCACACTATTACATTGAAAAAAAACAATTTATCATCAAACTATATAGTCCCGATCTGTCTCCATTTTTTCGTTAAAAAAAATAATAGTAACAGCTTTAATATTTATCTAGCTATGAAACAACTTTGTACTAAAATTGGTTTTAATGAAGTTTAATTACAATTCTGTAACATTTACTCTATCAAGCTATGAAACGAGCTGCTGATAATCGATGGGGTTCTTGTTTGGGTTCTTTTCTAGTTTGATGGATTTGTTCAGTGTTAAGAGACATCATCAATGATCTAGAAAAGTTGAGTGAAGTGTTGGCAAAGACAAGAAAGTGCACCCTATATCATCTTGTCAATAAGTTAATTCAGCTTGTAT
Source organism: Vaccinium darrowii (assembly GCA_020921065.1). NCBI lineage: Eukaryota > Viridiplantae > Streptophyta > Magnoliopsida > Ericales > Ericaceae > Vaccinium > Vaccinium darrowii. The sequence continues at coordinate 21,536,904 of CM037153.1, read as the reverse complement.
TAACTTTACCCGTTTCAACCGCTACAACCAAACATGTATTTTCTGCTATGAAATGTGTGAAGACAAGACTTCGCAACAGGATGGAGGATGATTATTTAGCAAATTTCTTGATCACTTATATTGCGAAAGATATTGCTCGAGAGTTGGACACAAACTCTATCACTAATGCTTTTAATAATAAGAAAGTGCGTCAAACACAGTTTAAGATGCCAGATTTCGGTAGATACAAGATAAGATTAGATAAATGTTAATACCTTTTACAATCTAAGTTGATACTAAAAACATGTTTAGTTTCATATGTATTGGTAGTATTTAGCATTTTTTTTTTTTTGAGTAAGTAAAAATTCATATCGTTATTTTTGTTTTGTATATTCGTCCCCCCTACGCCAAAATCCTGCCTCCGTCCCTGGTTTATTGACTCTTGTTTTGTTTATTCTTACAAAGGGTGTGTTCGTTCTGGGTTCCATTACGATAATCAAAATTGTTCACTTATTCATATTTAAAGTTATAAGATCATCCAAAAATTCAAGTCAATCGAATATTGATAAATGCTTGATGTAAAAATTTATTGTTTTGCTTCAAAAATCACCATTGTAGACTTGAATCTTCAGACTAAGCACGTATCGATATATGATTGAGATAAATTTTAGCTTGCTATTCTAACAAATGAATATGGACAAAATGATCGGTTTTGATCTTCAAAGTGCATGAGACTCGGAATGAACACACCCTCACAATGGACGGAATATTTGGTTATGAGCACCCACACGAAAGATACCCCATGGAAAGTAAATATTGATTTGGCTAGAAGCTTCGTATCTGGAAACAAATAATTGCCCTAATATTTCTTTTTTAAACTCAAAAGGACGAACCCCACTTCAACCGTGTGGGGCATGCACAGCAGATTGTTGTGCTTAATGGGCTTTGCCTCGAGTTCAAAAACATGATTTACACCGTTTATTTCTTAGGCTCAGTTTTCCAAAAGATTTTAGCATCCAGGTGCAAAAATCATGATATTTCAAATCAAAAAATGACTTTATTTTTTATTTAAAAAATCATAATTTTAGCACCTGGGTGCTAAAATCTTTTGAAAAACTGGACCTTAGACTATGATGCACAGAATAGTACTCCTACAAAAATAAAATTCGTCCGACATCGGAAGTTCAGTAAACTAAATTACCCTGAAGTGTCTTTTAACAGTATTGGGATTGTTGGTTATTTATTCGTTTGCTAGGTTATCGGTATCCGATCGACTTAATTTATAGAACTAGAGCTATTCTATATGTCAAGATTTGAAAAGAGAATTTTCGTTTTGAGGCTCGGGACAAAGCCAATTTGAAGGGCACGGCAACTTATCGTGCCTCCGTTTCCCACTTTATTACTCCAAATACCTTCTTTAAGACTGTTTGTTTCGATGTAAAATATTCACCTTGTAAAATAATTTTACAAAAAATGATTTTCCTTTTTAGTTTATAGTGTTTGTTTGGCACTTCAAAAATTATTTGTACCGAAAAAAATTTCATACCTTTTGGAAAGAAATTTCCATTGAATTTAAGCCGCTTTACATAAATATAGCCACAATTCACGAATAGATACAAACACATATGCATGTGTGTGTGTGTGTGCGTGCCCGCACGCGCGGAGAGAGAGACAGAGAGAGAGGGATTTTGTGGATGTGCCTTTTGTAGGAAAACAATTGTGCTCATATGACGAAAAACAATTTATATGGAAGACTGTTTTTGCCCTTTTTGTTCAATCAAGTAAGAGAATGGGTAAAACATTTTACGTCGAAACAAACGGAGTCTAACTTTTGCCTCAACCCATTGAAGAACTATGGTTATTTTCAAGGTCATCCCACTATTATTGCATCGTTACGACCCTGTTCAGCTGTACAAAAAGTATGGAAAAGATGAAAAATTAAGATTAGTTTCCTACCCAGAAAAAGGAATTTTAGATTCATTCACATTCGTAAACTAGTCCTAGGTCAGTTATTTAAAAATTAAGCCAACAGTATTATCCTTTTTCATGTGATATACAAAGTCACCCTACCATGCCATATATTACTAAAACTATTGATTTGTTGGGTAGACTTTTTTTTATGACTCAGGTATTCGGAACAGCTTACATGCACGCCTTGACTAATCTTAGAAGCCCAATCCCATTGCTTATGTGAGGGGAGTCCAATTAAAGTTGGATCAAAGCTTCGTTTGAACCGGCTTCAAAGGAGTTGAGACCTTAAGATGGAGCAAATCTCTAAGTCTCAGCACTTGACCACTAGGCCAACTCCTTGTGGTTTGTTGCGTTCACAAATTATTGTTTACGTTTGACAAGACTGCTCCATAACCTTCTTATTGAGAGCGTATAAGTTTCTCCAGAAACTAACTGAAGTCGAAAATTAGATTATTCATATGTTTGCAAGTTATTTTCAATTATTCATTGATTTGTCTTTGTTAAAGAACTCGTAGAGGGTAAAATTAATACCTGATGTGTGGCACGAGGTTTGAAAGGACACGTGGAAAAAGAACACGATCTAATTCGAACTTTAAAAACTAAAATTACCCAATGCTTTGGATCGATGAGCCCTCTAGCCCAAAGGTGATGCCAATTGGACCAAACCGATCGGGGTACTTGATGGACCCATTTCGATGGGGGTGTTCGATGGGCCAATGCCCAAAAGGACCCTAGCCTGATGGGTCGAACGGGTGCAACCGATAGAGGGATCCGATGAAGCCATGCCGATGGGCCATACCGACTGGGCCAACCTGATAGGGGGAAGCCTGAGTGGGCTAGGCGGCCAATGGGCCGAGAACCTGATGGAAGGGAGTCTGGATGGGCCTCTTGGCCGATAGACCTCTTGGCCGCTGGGCCTCTCGATGGACCAACAACTGATAAAGGTCACGATGGAGCCCAGACCCGATGGGATGCAGTTCGATAGGCCTCTGTATCGATGGGGGTCCCAACAGACCTCAACTCGATGAGCTCATGCTCGTTGAACCTGCCTCATGGATGACCTTTTACCCTATAGAGCCTTATTCCAAGTTTTTGATCCCATTGGACCCATTGACCGAATAATCCTCAACCAATGAAATGCTCACCAAAATTCATGGAATTTATTTAAAGGGTCAAGACCATAGAACCTCGTGAGAGCTGAGCACGAGTGCAAGAATAAAAGATTTAAGAAATGCAATCCTAGTCCAATGCAGCTCGAACCGAATTCAACAATGACTAAGACAGGCTGAAAACGTGGCCCGACATATTTCACCAAGTCCTAGGACAAGAGGTGGTGATTAGAGGATCAATTTTTGATACCCCGAATAGACGTCAATCCTCCCAATCGAACTCGGACAACTTAGTCTACCCTGGCCGACTTGGTAGAGCTAGAGGGGAAGCCGATCTTTTGGAGACTTGGTCGCAGTTCCGGCGTAACCGAGGAGGTCACGACCGCACCGCCATCGAGATTATTGGACATTTTTGTGGATTGGTTGCTAAGAACAAGGGTTTGCCGCGAAAAAACACCTCGTGGATCACCGCGGGTGTCGTGGGGGGCGCGGTTTAGACAGTATGTAACGAATATTCGTCCATGAACCATGTGACACATGTCAAAATTTGTAAGTGAACTCAGCCCGAAAAGAGAGGCCATGTTCCCTATAAATAGGGCATCCCTCCCACCTTTCTAGGGACCTTTTTTCACGAACCTTGAGGTTGATTCTAGAGAGAAAACATTCTTTTTAGAGAATATTCATCCTCATTCAAGGGGGAATCTTGCCAAGGGTTCTTTCCTATTGTTCTAGCCTTGTTCTCCACCAATTCCAGATTTCTCCTTAGTCCCATTTTCTAATCGTTCACTATTTTTCTTCCTAATCAATTTTAATCTTGATTTACGTCCCCTACAAATTTCACCTCTTACATTTGGCGACTCCACTGGGGAGGAAAGTTTAGTGGATGGTCAGTACTAGAAGTGGATTAAGAACGTCAAGAACTCTAATCATGAACAACAACAAAGTCCTTTATTGAAGATGCAACCTTTTTTCACGAACCTTGAGGTTGATTCTAGAGAGAAAACATTCTTTTTAGAGAATATTCATCCTCATTCAAGCGGGAATCTTGCCAAGGGTTCTTTCCTATTGTTCTAGCCTTGTTCTTCACCAAATCCAGATTTCTCTTTAGTCCCATTTTCTAATCGTTCACTATTTTTCTTCCTAATCAGTTTTAATCTTGATTTACGTCCCCTACAAATTTCTCGCTCTAATATTTGGCGACTCCGCTGGGGAGAAAAGTTTAGTGGATGGTCAATACTAGAAGTGGATTAAAAACGTCAATAACTCCAATCATGAACAACAACAAAGCCCTTATTGAAAATGCAAACTCAACCAGCCATGGAAATGATCCTGAAAACAACGAAGGAGCTCTCAACTTGGAAACATTAAGGGGTATCCAAAACACTCAAAGAGTTGTTTACCAAAAAAACAAACTCAAAGAGTCTTGGTCACTACCCTCGAGAACCTCACGAATGTTGTCTTGACTGTCATATCTACTCACCCACCTCCTACACTCCCACAGACGAACTAGGCTGTGGCTCAAAATGGTGAAGTTAACCCCCAAAACTCTTTTGTCCAAAACTTGGCAAACCTCCAAAACCCTCATGTCCAAAACTTGGTGAACCTCCGAACCCTCTTGTCAAGAATTTGGCAAACCCTAAAACCAAAATATCCTCCCACAAAAAAACCCACCTGTTGCTAACCCAACGGGGATAGGTTCAGTCAACCAGAATATTCTTACTACAAAGAACCGTGCCCCAGGAGGCAAACCAACTCAATTCATGACATTGCCCGACCTCCAAGCCATGTTACAAAAAAAGGACACGAAAACAACTCTACCCTCCCTCCCTTCCGAACCCTAATATCCAATCACCTTACCCTACATGGTACACTCCTCTAAAGTTCATCAAATTTGAAGGGAAAGACAGTAACAAAGTGAACCACATCCTCTTGGGTGCTACTATCTTTCCCTTCAAATTTGATCAACTTTGGAGGAGTGTACCGTGTACGGTAAGGTGATTGGATATCAGGGTTTCGAAGGGACTTTGTTGAGACTCTAGTAGCGTATAGTCACAATCATAACCTATGGCTCTACGAGTTCTCTAAGTCGCTCACTAACAGCGCCTACACGTGGTATGTCAACTTGGCTCCATACTCCAACGTCACTTAGGAAGACATGGTCAACAAGTTCTACACCAAATTCTTCCAAGTGCGAGAGAAGGTGACAACTCTTATCCTCGTCAAGGAAAAGCAACAGGAGCAATGAGGATATCCTCGATTTCATTTCTCAATTCCAAGACCATGCAGTGGAATGTCAGGCGCCACTCGAGGAGATACAACTAGTTCGTTATTGTGTTGAAGGCATCCTACCGGACTACCGAGCAGTCCTTGGTGAATCTCCCTCTACCAACTTTCTCATCTCTCATAGAGGTAGCCCGTAACCTCAAGTCCACCCTCAAACTCCTGAGTCGAGAGTCATGGCGAACAAAGAAGAGTCATTTTGTGTCTGCTGCAACTCTGCAGCTACACCACAAAAGTCGGGGGGAGGGTGCAAACTATAGAAACGAAACGAAAGACAAAAGACCCCTAACAACTCACAGAAAGAGAAGAACAACGCACCTGACTACCCATGTGACCTGCAGGACGTGAGAGCCATAGTGAAAGAATGGGTGGCTGATAGGGAGTTGACATTGCCAGAGGTACACCGCACACCCACCAAGAAGGACTAAGAGTAGCCCAACTATGCATCTACCACAGGCAAGTTGGAATCACTCTACCATTGACTGTTGGACCCTCTGGAGAATTTTTGCAATGAAGTGGCCCAAAACGGCCTAAGCTCCAAAATGCAGGACAGAAATATGTGAAGATTTACATGGCTTCTTACTATGATGAGATCGAGGAGATTGCAAACTATGAAACACCAGTTGTTGTACCCGACTTTGACCTCCAAGCCAAGGTGTTACACAAGTGCACCAAATTCAAGACTTTCTTTGATAGTTTAGGCTTGACAGAGCCTTCCTGCTTTGAGGTAACCAAGGCAACTTTGCATGGAAGGAAGAGCACCAACGGGCCTCTGAGAGAGTGAAGGCCGCCCGACCTCGCCCCTAACCATGGTGGGCTGCAACCTGGAAAGCCGTTAATATTGTATCTCACTTCGATGGACAAGTCGATCGGCGCAATGCTAGTATTAAAGGTCGACGGGCAAGAGAAAGTGCTTTACTACATAAGTCAAAGTCCAAGGACTGGAGGAGACTGAACCGAAAGAAAACTAGTTTACTACATAAGCGTACTTGGTGAAACTCCCTCTGCCAACTTTTTCATCTCTCATAGAGGCTAGGGGTGGAAAAAAAATTGGCGGGACCCGAACTGAACCGAACTTTTTCACCTCTCATAGCAAGATCATTTTCATCATCAATCTAAAAAAAAGGAAAGTCGAATTCCAAGTTACATTTTTTTTTTCAATTACATACTGTTAATCTGAAAAATTATCATTGAGGAAATAAAATAAATACCTCAAGACTAGACATTTCTTATTCGAACTGAAATCAAATTCTTCACTTTTCAATCTTCACTCTTCAAATTAGTGATTCAAGACTGGGACACAATAAAAAACAATAGAAGAAAATTTAGAACAAGTGCTTCAATAAAAGTGAACTCTACACAATTAGATCTGAGGAAACGAACTATCAAACTGTAGTAATTGAGTTAATACACATACAGGAACTGATATACGTAGGTGTATACATGTGTTGTATGTATATATTCGAATAGGAAATAATGGAATATAGCACAAAATAGCCCACTCCTTATATTCGAATAAGGATTATTTCTGTCCAGAAATGCAAAATTGCAAATGAATAGATCAAGAGAAATAAATTGCTTCCAAAATGGGAAAATTTTTATGACAGTGAAACCCTAGAAATGAAATCGGTAAAAAAGAGAGATTTTGAGATTAACCCAACTGGAGAGTACACATACTTGAAAAGCTTAAGGTATTGTGAGAGATTGGACTCACCAAGAAAAGAGAAAAAGTTGAACCCACTTCAGATTTGGACACAATGTCACACGCGGTGGTTTAGGGAAATGAACTAGGGGTGGGTTGAACGGGTGGGGTGTGTTTGGAGGAGGGGGAGATAAGATTTGTCATTTGTGTGTACTGTGTATACAAAGATGAGAAGAAGAGAAGAGAGGTCGGTGGGTGGGTAGTGGCTTGCTGCTGATGTACTGATGGGAGAGAAGTAAGGTTAGCTTTTGGATTTGGCTTTTATATTTTATTGATGGACGATGTAGATCAAAGGAGTATGGACGGTCTTGATTATCGCGAAGTTAATTGTTTATATAATTCGGTTCAGTTCGGTTCTAGGTCAGTTTGGTCTTTTGGTTCGGTCTTAATTCGGTTTGGTTTGACTGTAACTCCACTTAACCGAAACCAAACCGAGAATATATTTTGGTTTTATTTTAACCTGGGCCGACCAAAAACCGGACCAAATTTTTGTTTTTCGGTTCAGTTCAGGTCCCGCCAATTTTTTTTTCACCCCTAGCCTCTATGAGAGATGAAAATTTTGGTAGAGGGAGATTCACCAAGTACGCTTATGTAGTAAACTAGTTTTCTTTTGGTTCAGTCTCCTCCAGTCCTTGGACTTTGACTTACATAGTAAACCACTTTCTCTTGCCCGTCGACCTTTAATACTAGCAGAGCGCCAATCGACTTGTCCATCGAAGTGAGATACAATATTAACGGCTTTCCAGGCTGCAGCCCACCATGGTTAGGGGCGAGGTCGGGCGGCCTTCACTCTCTCAGAAGTCCGTTGGTGCTCTTCCTTCCATGCAAAGAGACTAAAAAAGGCGAATTCGACTTTCCTTTATGGATGAAGCTGTTGAGTTTGATTTACCTGATGATATTGATCTTGATTTGGAAAAGGATGATAAAGTGCCAGAAAAAACAAAAAAGAGACTAAAAAAGGTGGTGATGGTCTGGTCAATAATAAGAGGGCTCCTTGTTGGAAATAGTCTAACGTTATTATACCAAAAGGTCATCCAAAACCTAGGACTGCTTGCAATTGGTGTGGGGTATCTTATGCATGTCATTCAAAGAACATTGGCACAAAATCGATGACTCATCATTTGACAAATTTGTGTACCAAATATCTGAAAAGCATCCTTCATCTTCCATTCTTGTTCAAAATTAGTTCATTGATATTCATAGTCCTTAAAAGCTTCATTCCCAATTTGAAATTAGTCTAAAACTCTTTCTTAAACATATTTCTTGGGGAAAGTACTTAAAGATCAGTAGCTTTTGAATCATTTTGAACAAAACCAGAGATGAAACAAAGGTCAACAGAGGGTCTAAGACATGAGCCCAAAACAGCAATGATCAATATACCTGCCTCTTTAGGGCACCAAAAACTCCTCGTTTTGGCGCCCAAACCAACCTTTAGGCATCCAAAGCACCCCTTTGGGCACCCAAAGGACCAACAAAGGCCCAAACTATTTTGTGTAGAAACATTTTGAAACTGTGTTTCGTCTTTCACTATTGTTCCATTATGTTTTATACTATCATTTATATCGTTTATTGTCATCATTGTGCATGTTCTACACAATTCACAAGCATCCACTTGTGCATGTTTATCGTCTTTGTTTCTATTACTTGCTCCCATCCCCGTTACGTGAATAAAGTTTAGACGATAAATGTTTTACAATCCCTTAAGAACTTAGTAGAGACCGGTCTTTGTACCGGGTGAGGGGGGTGCCTTAAAAACATCTCTCTCTCTCTCTCTCTCTCTCTCTCTCTCTCTCTCTCTCTCTCTCTCTCTCTCTCTCTCCTCTCGTAACTTAGATCCCGAATCTGAGAAATCATGGTAACGACGGACCGGTAAAAACCTTTTCCAAAATAAGGGCAAAAGATTCATTTTCTCAAAACATAGTTTCTCGGTGTTTTCCTAAAACCTGGGTGGTGACTCTAAATTATTTTCGAAACCAAAACTTTTTTCCGATGTCACACATACCGACTAGGCCAACAGGATGGGGGGAAGCCCGAGTGGGATGGGTCGATGGGGAACCCAATGGAGAGGAGTCTGGATGGGCCTCGTGGCTACTGGGCCTTTGGATGGACCAACACCTGATAAAGGTCCTGATAGAGCCCAGACCCAATAGGATGCAGTCCAATGGGCCTTGTATCGATTGGCCTCAACCCGATGAGCTCATGCTCGTTGAACTTGCCTCATTGATGACCCTTTGACCATATGGAGCCTCATTCCTGCAATTTGATCCCGTTGGACCCTGTTGACAAGATAATCCTCAACCAATGAAACGCTTACCGAAGTTCATGGGATTTATTTAAAAGGCCAGGACCACGGAATCTCATGTGAGCCGAGCACAAGTGCAAGAATACCAAGTCCTCGGATAAGAGACGATGATTAGGGGATCAATTTTGATACCCCAAAGAGCGAGAACACAGCGAGAATGGACGTCTACCTCCACCCCCAATCGGACCCGAACAACTTAATCCACCCCGGCCGACTTGGCAGGGGTAGAGGGGAAGCCATTTAAAGGCTTGGTTGTGGTTTCAGTGCAACTGAGGAGGTCACGGCCGCACCGCCATCAGAAATATTGGAGAATTTTGTGGATCGGTGGCTAAGAACAAGGGTTCACCACATAAAGGCACTCGCGGGATCATCGCAGGTGTCGTGGGGGCCGTGAACTAGACAGTACGAAGGAATATTCGTGCACAACCCATGTGATACGTGTCCAAAATTTATAAGTGGATTCAGCCCAAAAAGAGATGCCAAGTCCCCTATAAATAGGGCATCCCTCCCACCTTTCTAAGGACCTTTTTCACGAATCTCGAGGTTGATTCTAGAGAGAGAAAATATTCTTTCTTGAGAATATTCATCCTCCTTCAAGGGAGAATCTTGTCAAGGGTTCTTTCCTATTGTTCTAGCCATGTTCTTCACCAATTCCAAATTTCTCCTTAGTCACATTGTCTAATCGTTCACTATTCTTGTCCCAAATCAGTTTTAGTCTTGCTTTCCGTACCCTTCTGATTTCACCCTTTTACAAAACTTTTCTTAAAGCTGATTGAGTCGAAGTTTAATTATAATAACTATTTGGGCATATTTGTGGAGCAACCACAGATCTTGGCTCTACTAAGGTGATTACGCTCGAAGGCAGTTAGTTAAATTTTGCGAAAGAGGTTTTGTGTCATAGGGGAATGGAGGTCATCGTGGAAGACATTCTAAGGATTAAGGGTCAACCATCTTCTTTGAGATAATTGTTTTTGCAGATGATTTCTAATAAAATCCTAGTTACCATTTTGACCAGGAAAAAAAAATTAGACTAGTTTTTGCTAAGCAATAAGGCTTAGGGTATCCACAATGGGCTCTCAAAATAACTTCTAGGTGAGACTCATAATATTTACCTAGTCATTTGCTCAATTATTGTCTTCAATGGGCTCCTTATACAACTCCCAGTGGTGACTCCGAAGCATGGTTCCTACCACATTAGCTAAATTTAGATAGCATTATAGCTAGCTTGGCTATTTTTCAACAAGAATTCCAATTTTGGCCCTCCGGGATCCATTCCAAGCTTCTTTTGGCCATTTTCTTATGAATATGAACCAAAGTGAGCATCAAGAGCTTAATGAAACGATTGTTCCACTATTTTTGAAGACGTCTCAATGGACGGATACGCTGAAAACCCCGGATACGGAGCTTTGGGTGAAATTTTGCCACTTCTTCGCAAACTTCTCGAGATATTCACTTCAAAGCAAGCATTGTTACAATCATTCAGGATTTGTTGAATCAATCAAGTTGAGTCATCAAGCTTCGGGGCATTTTCACTAAAAAAAACTCCTCTCCCGTCATTTTTTCCAAGTTCTTCCACAAAAAACCAAAAAGTGTCCAGTTTATGTCTTTCCCAATTTCGAACTCATATACATTTCATTTCCTCACAGTGTCCCGTGTCATGCATTTTCAGTGCTAGATTTGGTTTTTAAGATTCAAATCTTTGTTAATGTAAGTCATTCTACATAACAGAAATGCGAATTTTATAAAAACTAAAACGATATCCATATCATGAGTAATAATGTGCATCTACCTAAGGGCAAAACAGGCCTAACATCATCAAAACTACTACTACGGCGCGCAGGCCATATCCATGAAAAGAAAGAGAAGAACGGGCAAACAGGCACCCAAACCAAAGAGCAGGCACGCAGGCCTGTCCTACCTACTTAAGCACGAGGCCTCTTCCGAACGAGGCCTAAGTCCCTCAGACTCAGAAGGACCCGTGTCCACCTCCTCACTGCTCTCTGCCTCCCTAAAAGACCATCGAGACAGGTGGAGCCGAACTCCCTGGTGCACTCCCTCCCGACCTGTCAACAGAAGGCTGATGACCTCAAAGTACTCTGTCAGAAGGAGGAGTCGTGGGACCACCACCAGCTTGTTTCATCAACGGCCTCCTGCGCCCAGTCCTCGGAGGCGGGGACATACTCTGCACAAAGCAAAGAAATTTCATCAGTATAAAGGTTGATGTACAAGTTTGAAAGCACGCAGTTCAAATAACAAAGCATGAAGATTACCTAAGAACTCCCTCTGCCGGGAGAAGGGCTACGACCAGCTCTACGTTTTCCCCCCCTGTTGGGCCCGCTAGCTCCTCTACTAGCTCCTCTGGCCGCCCTGCCTACACTGGCTCCACCAGCTCCAGCTGCACCACCTCTGTCAGCCCGCCGGGGACCTCCGCCTCTGGCGCCACCACCTCTGTCAGCACCCCTGCCTCGGTCAGCGCCTCGGCCTCTCTCAGCGCCGCCACCACCGCTAGCTCTGCCTCCAGCTCCATGAGCCTTGCTACCATGGCCTGGGCCACCTCTGCCAGGACCACCCTCTCTAAAGACCACTCCAGGCTCAGCTCGGGGGCGCACCTCTAGAACGTCACCTATCATCAATCGGCGCACTAAAGCCTCCAGGTCCAAGTTCAGCTGATAGGACTCTGACGCCCAACTGGCAAGAATTTGCAAAACAAAGCATTGCACAGGTATTATCAATAAAGTTCAAGAAAACATAAACTGCAAACATGTTTTCTTTCTTTTACAGGTTACCTGAACAGAAGTAAGGTCCAGCGGAGGTGCAACATGAGGGATCTCCATCACTCCCATCATCCCTCCAGGCATCTTCACCTCTATCTCCCTCCTCAACACTGGCAAGGCCATCTCCATAGCTGCTATACGGGTCTCCATGTCCAAGAAGCTAGCCAGGTGGCCAACCAGAAAGCTCTTGTAGTCTAGAGAATTGCTGAAAGGAAGTACAGTGTCCAGCACAGTGTATCTCTCTACCTTAGCCCGTGTGTATTCGTCAGTCCGTTGTACGCCAGGGGGTATACACCCCGGTATCTTGAAGTGCGCCAACCTGAGGGACTGACGAGGCACCCTCTCTCCCAAGTACCACTGCCAATCGTACGGGGACTCCAACAGAATCCGCCCCCGTGTCAACTCTCTGCTCCTCTCCAGGTATTGGTCAGTCACCGCATCCCAAGCATGCCATCTCACCTGCAAGGAAATTCAAATTCTTTAGAAAAAGTTGAAAGCAGAACAGAAAGCTCGAATTTGAAAGCAACACAGAATTCAGAGACATACCGTGCTACCGTCAGTCTGGTCCAAGAAGCGACGGCAGTCATTCAATCTCCCTGCATGTACACTGCCGCCTCGGTGCTCACGGTCCCACTTTGCTGCTCGGGGGCTGCTCGGGGGATCACCTCCTCATTCTCATGACTGTTTGCCGGTGGATACATCCCCAGCACCTCATAAGCCCACACCTGCATGGTTAAAGGGTATCATCAACAAACTACAATTTACATGACAAATGTCTCAAGAACTTGAAAGCAAGAAGAAAAACATGTAAAGTTTTACCTCAAGCACTCTCCAGAAGCCTCCAAGGCTCATCCCCACTCCGCGACTGACAGCACCCAGGAAACAGTAAAGAGTGCAAAGAGCAGCACCTCCAAAATCCAGGCTCACAACTCTGCCCAAGTCTGCCAATGCCGGGAGCCAACCCAAGTGAACCTCACTCCGCCTGTTCGGAAATAGGGACACGCCAAACAAGTATAGCAAGTAAGCTCTCACCATCTGAGCTACCTCTGTCGGCGACTCTGGCTCGTGGTCCCATAAGGCCGGCAAGTGGTCACACCTCACCATAGGCTCTCCATCGCCTATCTCTCTCCCAGGAAGTGTCTAATAGTCGCGCCGTCTCTATACAACCCCGAGTCAAACGGAACCGGCTCGCCGCCTACTCTCAAACCCGTGATCGCCGAGAAATCCAAAGGCGACACGGTCATCTCAGTGAACCTCAAGTGAAAGGTGTTAGTGGTGTCCCATCAACGCTCGACCAGAGCTCTCAGCAACCTGCGATCTGCCAGCGTCGGCACCAGAAGCCGAATAAACTCCATGAAGCCCGTGCCCTCTATAACCCCTTTCACTGCCCCTGGCAAGCTCCGGAAGCGCGCCATAGAGTCTGACGAACCTCCATACACCGACAAAGAGGTGTTTCTCTATTTCAAAAAGCAGATACGAAATTTTTCAAAACAATAGCAATGGAAAGCATGCACATACAGGAATTCAAGACAAGTATAACAATTGAAAGCAGCAATTAAAAGTACGTACCAACGGACGTGCCGAAATATGGGTCTCCGGGTCCCTCAGCAAAGTAAACTCACCATAGAACAAGTGCACCGGCGAGTACATGTCACACCCCAGTGGTATGAAGAAGTGCACTCGTGGCACGTAAGCCTCAGGGTCGAACGGGGGCCTCACCTTCTGAGCCCTCTCCACCTCTGCCACCAGATATAGAGGCACACCCTCTCCTGCAGCCTCAGCCTCTCTCTGTCTCTCCTCAAAGAGTATGTCCTGAACGTGCTCAGGTACCCTCTCCTCAGCTAGAGCCTCAGCAAAAGTCGGATCCTCCTGAAGGGTCCGTGCCAAGTCCTCGTCTCTCACCCCCTCCAGCATATCGGCCATGGTATAACCCGGAGTCCTGGAAGAACCAACTACAGCAGGAACAACTGGTGGGTCTGAACCCCCAATCTCCATCTCCTCACCCCCACTGCTCGAGCCTCGAGCCTCCTCCACTATAACCTTTTCCTTCCCCAAATCCCTCCTAATCACCGGGATACTAACTGACGTCTGCTCTCCTCCAACGGGCACTATAGTAACCAAAAAAACACTGGAAAGGCCGCTGGGTACCAAACTCTCCTGAGAACCAATGTCTACACCCTCCCCCGCGGATCTCCGCTCAACCATCACATGAACACCCCCAATTTCCATCTCCACCTCCTAAACTTGTACACCCATGCCCGAAAAATCAACCTCTATGGGATCAGAACCACTATCGCCACCCTGCATGGTGACATTACTACCTCCTGTAGGCCGATCGTCACCAACATCACTCGCCGGAGTTGAACCATCACCACTCCGACCAACCATGGTGCTTGGGTCACCACCAATCGGACCGGAGGTCTCACCCTTGCTCGCCGAAATACCTCGAGCAACTGCCGCACTTGGAGCTTCGTCACCTACCTCAGCCGTAAGGGGTAATTCGCCCCCAATCGGCACCGTACGGGATGCTTGGTCCCCCATCGACACCGCACGATGCTCGGTACCATCCGATCCCACCACAACCGCAACGATCTCGGTCAAAGATGGGTCACCCATGGCCGATTGGGTCGCTACATCCTCCCCTCTATGAGCCGACGGTGACTGCTCACCATCGGAGGATGAAGATTGATTCTCACCACTACCGGAACGAGCCATGGCCTTGGAATTCACGAGGGTTTCGATCGGGAATTTTGGGAATGAGAAGAAGATTTCAGACAAAGGGAGGACTCGGTTTTCACTAAGGAGATTAACCGATTGAAATGTTTTTGAACAAAGTGCGTGAAAATAGGGAGATATAGGCAGTTAGGACAAGGCCGAGAAAATTCCAGTTACACCGTGCGGTGTAGCTTCCTGAACCGTGCGGTATACTTTCCAAAACCGTATGGTACCCGTCTCCTTTACATTTCAAAATTACGCTTTCCCCCCTGTTTGCTGGTGTTTTCGAGAAAATCCACCAAAAATCATGTTTTCTAGATGATCATCAAATCAAATTTCCTAAGTCCTCTACGACAATTATTTTTCACAAATTTCCTAAGTCCTCTACGGCAATTGTTTTTCACAAAATTTCTAAAAAGTCCTCCACAGCATTTATTTCTCAGAGTCCTCCACGGCATTTATTTCTCTCAAAATTTTCTAAAGTCCTCTACGGCAATTATTTTTCACAAATTTCCTAAGTCCTCTATGGCACCAATTATTCACAAATTTTATAAGTCCTCCATGGCAATTATTTTTTCCAAAATTTTCAAGTCCTCCACGGCAATTATTTTTCACAAAACTTTTAAGTCCTCTACGGCATTGTCCAAAATTTCCCAAATATTTCCACGTCTTCCACAGCCTCCCAAAAATATTTTCACGGCTTCCACAGCCTCCCAAAAATATTTTTCACTACTTTCCACAGCCTCCTAAATTATTTTTTACGGCTTTCAGAGCCTCCAAATCGTTTCTTTTATTGCCAACATCATTCGTTTTTCCCTCATTGAAAAATGAGGTGCCAACTTTTTCATGGCGGCCCCGACGAACTACGATTGGTCTGATCCTCTCGAAAGAGATACGTAGGAAGCTCCAAGCTCGACCAAATTTACTATTTTTCTTACTTGTTTTCCGCACAGTTGTTCAAATTGGGATGTCCGAATCTTCAACGCGACTTGCACCAACATGATGGTGACCAAGCCGTGTCGAAGAGGGGCAACTGTAGACACCCCAATTTTGATGACTTGTGCATCCCCGATGATGAGTAGAACGTGTGAAATGTACCTTGGAACGGATACTTGAACGGACGGATCAAACAAACCAAAAAAAACCCGAAACCCACCTGAACCGTACGGCCCAAAACCCAGAACCGTACGGCTTAAAAATCCATTTGCACCGTGCGGTGTCACACTATGCACCGTACGGCACATTCTTGACGCCGTACGGCGTTCCTTGTCCCATCAACAGGATTCCCGCGATTGCTCAGCAGCTCAGAAACGTATGATGATATTCGTCTAAAATGATGAAATTCGTCCGAATGATGATATTCGGTAATGATGCTAGCTCACCTTCATCTATAAAAACCTGCGCCATCCGGCGGA
Organism: Vaccinium darrowii; assembly: GCA_020921065.1. Taxonomy (NCBI): domain Eukaryota; kingdom Viridiplantae; phylum Streptophyta; class Magnoliopsida; order Ericales; family Ericaceae; genus Vaccinium; species Vaccinium darrowii. The sequence continues at coordinate 21,520,657 of CM037153.1, read as the reverse complement.
TTCGAGGAGGTTCGATCAGAGAGAGTTCGATCAACGGATACCAAAAAGAGAAACCCATTCCATGCAAAAACTAGTCAAGAATTTCGAGTAACTATTCCTTCAAGAACCTGTTATTACACTTACCCATAGTTCAAACTTCCCCTTTACAAAGAGCCAAGAAATCCAGTGTCTATCTTCCACAACCGATCAATCCCGATTTAATTCGTTCGATTCCGTTCCAAGGTATAACATTCGTTTTCAAGTCACAACAATCTACTGAGGGGAATCACCGTCGGGCTTGAGGGGAGCTCCGTAGCTCTTCCTTAAGCCCAAACGGAGATGTTTCAACAAAATTCGAGCCTCTCGGGTAAGTATTGCGCGACATGATATATTGTGGGATGCCATCCCTAAAAATGAGGTACATTCATTCATTAAAACCATTTTCCAAACTTACTTTTGTCAATAAATAGTGTGATTTTTACACCGAAAACAAAATGAGTTTCAATCGGACAAAAACAAGAATTTTTTAAAAATACGAGCACAGAGGCGCTGTACGTCATCCTCATGGCACCGCGCGGTGTGATTTTTGATGCCGTACGGTGTCACTAGAAAAACATTTGATTTGCTCTGTTTTCTGAAACCCGATGCTCTGTTTTTGGTGGAAAATTAGTTGGTAATATTACAGTTGACCCCCTTTACTTCACATCTTTGCATTTAAATCCCCTCTTAATTAATCTTCTTGCATTTATGTGTTTAATTATGTGTTGTTTGATTTATCATTATTATTTGTTTGTTTTTAACTCGATATTTCATGTTATATTGTTTACGTGAAATAAAGTTTTCAATAAAATATTTTCAAAGAATAATCCCACAAAGATTTAGTAAAGACCGGAAAATTCCGGGCACGCGGGGTGCATTTTTCGAACAAAACCTTCCCCGCAGGAAACCTGGCTTCCGAACCCAAATCTCTATTTTTCACAGATCAAACCCTTTTTCAGCGGCACAAGAGTCGTTTATTTTTCTAAACGGTTTCTCGGGTACCTAACATTTTTCAAAAATTAAACCCCGGGTGGCGACTCTAAATTTTTCTTTTTCCCGGATCGCCCCTTTTTCACAAACACAGCCAAAAACTTCGTGGACAATTTCGCCCGCCTGAAAACGAGCGTCCACACTTTTTTAAATGGGCCACTTAGCCAAAAATTCAAAACATTTGACATATTTAAAGGGAAGGACAACGAACTTTTGCAATCGAACATAAAAACAAAAAACATTTGATGATTTTAAAGGGAAGGACAAGGAACTTTTGCAATCGAACATAAAAGCAAAAAAAATTAGTTAGATGTTACTAATTTTTGGAAATTCTAAATTCGAATATAAAATTCAAAAAAATCTTCACCCTACCTCCGGCCGACTACCGCCCCACCTTTGGCGACCACTTCCGGCGACCAAGAAAATTAGTGAGATGTCACTAATTTTTAAAAATTGTAATTTCAAAAATAAAATTCAAAAAAATCACCACCCCACCTCCGGCCGACCACCACCCCACTTCTGGCCGATCACTTCCGACGACCAAAAAAATTAGTGAGATGTCACTAATTTTTAAAAGTTCTAATTTCGTACACAAATTCAATAAAAAAAAAATCAACTCTTACCTCCGCTGACCACCGCCCCACCTCTAGCTGACCAATTCCGGCGGCTCAAAAAATTAGTAAGATTTCACTAATTTTTAAAAGCTCTAATTTCATACAGAAAATTCAAAAAAATCAACTCCTGCCTCTTGGCTGACCACCACCCCACCCACGGCCGACCACTTCCGGCGACCCAAAAAATTAGTGACATTTCACTAATTTTAAAAGTTCTAATTTCGTACAGCAAATTCAAAAAAATCAACTCCTACCTCCCACCGACCACTACCCCACCTCTGGCTGATCAATTCCGGCGGTCCAAAAAATTAGTGAGATTTCACTAATTTTTAAAAGTTCTAATTTTGTACAGAAAAATAAAAAAAAATCAACTCCTACCTTCGACTACTAGCACCCCACCTCCGTCCGAACACTTCCACGCGATAAAACATGTCACTAATTTTTGAACTTTTAAATTTCGTACTGAAATATTTTTTTAAAAAAAACCCACCACAGCAACCTATTTCTCAAAATTAAAGCTATCAAACCAAAGTCGGATAATTGGAAGCCTCATTGGTCACTGACACCCATAGATCTAAGCAATTTACATATTTTTTTTATGCTGTCAATATTTTGTTCTTAAGAAAAAACTGTAATATTATTGCATTGGTATATTTTAGTGTCATTTTGGCATGCTTTTAAGGTATGATGGTCATTCATTTTTAACTCACCTCATTTTTCAATGCATATTCGACGGTATGCATGGCGAAGCAAAATTTGTGAAATTCGTGCCAACAGAAATTAGTAATGTTGCCATTTTTTAGGAAAAGTAACAATAATGAATAAGACTTTTAAATTTTCCAACAATGAAATACACGAAAACAGGACTTTTACAACCACATATAATCGTTAGCCTTAAGAGATACCGGATACGAAGAGTTTTAGATGTATTTGAATCCATAAAGGATGTTTATGTCAAAACTAAAGAGAGAGAGTGTGTTTAGTCCTTTTGTTAAATGAATAATAAAAACCATGTCTTTATGTTTGATTGCAAAAGTATATTGTCTTTATGTTTGATTGCAAAGTACCTTGTCCTTCCCTTTAAAAAAAAGCAAAATATAGTGCATTTATGACTAATTTTCCCTTTTTAAATATGGAATTTTCAAAAGATAAAGGATTTTTAGCAAGCTCTTGTTGGCTCATTGAGTGCACATATCCTCTCTAAAATTAGCAAGCTCTAAGAATGAAAAATTGACCCCAATTAAGCTTATGTGTACACCTTAGGATTCAACTTAACTTAGTTGGTCAGGAATCTTACATCTCATTAGGAGGTCAAGAGCTCGAATCTCCCCACATGCATATGCTTGTTGTTCTCTTTGTATTTGTTGGGGGTTATTTCGCCCCTTAATCATAAGTTGAGTTAGGATTACAGTAATTGTAGACTTTTTAATTTTTTTTTCCTAATTTGATGTAATTCTGATACTTGTATTCACCTGTTGCAAGCTTGCAATCAAAATAAGACTAGTTCATATATGGCGTGGGATCCTCTGTCCCCTTAAGCTTGTCCCCATCCTCTATCCCGGTTCCCATCTTCTGCCATATGTCCAAAATGCATCTCAACCCTCACGAAGCAACTCCACCGTCGATGTTGTGTTCCGCCAACGAGCTGCCACAACTACCCACAGATCTTCGGCTTCCCTTTTACCAGAACCCACATCGTAACTGGAATCATCTCTTCAACACGCACTATGGAGGAATGTTAAGCCCGCCTCAGATTATGGGGTACGACAAAATTATCCAGCGATGGGAGAATTATTCTCAATTAGGTGTGGGAGTCCTTAATCATATTGATGTTCTAAGTGATTCTTTAAGATTATTAGATGATGGAACTGAATGGTGGTGTTTTGCTATGAAAGAGATCAAAAATTGAACCAAAATTTTGACCAGGACGGTCGGGAGTAGGAGGTCTCCATTGATAATCAAGCAAAGCATAGCATATTGTAGGTTTGTGGGTGGTTGTGGCAGCTTGTCGGCGGAACACAGCGTCGACGGTTCGTACCTGAGAGGGAGAGAAGAGAACAGATTTTCATCAAGGGCTGAGATAGATTTTAGACACGTGTCAGAAGATGGGAGCCGGGACACAGGATGGGGACAGACTTAAGGGGACAGAGGATCCCATGCCTAGTTCAATTGCTAGCCAGAGTCAAATTTCTCCTCCATAAATGCACTGCAGCTGTAAAAAAAAAAAAAAAAAAGTGCACGGCTCGTAGCCGTCGGATCTCGGGATGGACGGCCGAGATCCGCGCTCCGTAAACCCCTTGTTTACGGCCCCTCCGTGAATAAGGCAATCTCTTATAGTTAGAGAAAAACTTATTTACGGAGGGGCCGTAAACAAGGGGTTTACGGAGCGCGGATCTCGGCCGTCCATCCCGAGATCCAACGGCTCCGAGCCGTGCACTCTCTCTCTCCTCCATAAATGCACTGCAGCTGTAAAAAAAAAAAAAAAAAAAAAGTGCACGGCTCGTAGCCGTCGGATCTCGGGATGGACGGCCGAGATCTGCACTCCGTAAACCCCTTGTTTACGGCCCCTCCGTGAATAAGGCAATCTCTTATAGTTAACTGCTGACTTCATATTATTGTGAATCTTTAATTTATAAACATAAACACAAATTTATAAAGAAATAGCCGAAACAAGGGAAGAAATTTAAGTCAAATGATGCTACATATTTTTCGTTTGTTTTTTGTGTATATGATGTTGAGGTGAAAATTACTTTTTGCTGATTGTAAATTGTAAGGAGAAATTTCGAGTGTTTTTTTTTTTTAACTGGCAACAATACTGTAATAGACAATGCCCTTTCCCTAGTGCTATCTTTCAAAATCAGGGCCCAAATAGGTTGAAAAGAAAGTCAAGCTCAAAGGCCCAATTTTAGGAGAGGCTGCCTCTCTACATAATACGGCCACTTAATGGGCCCAATAGGATTGCCTTGTGGGCTTGCAAGCCTGCCACCAACTCCAGAAAGTTTTATATAAGGAACAATTACCAGAAAGAGCCCCTTGTCTAGTCACTCTTTTTAAATTACCATTAACATAAGTCACTCCTTTTTAAGTTTAGGCATTTATGGTATCATATTTCATAGGGTTTTAAAAGTTTAGGCACTTTCATAGGATTTTGGGGTAGGGTTGGTGGTTTAGGCACTCTCATAGGTTTTAGGGTTTAGGCACTTTCATATGGTCGAGGGTTTAGACACTTTCATAGGGTTTTAGAAGTTTAGGATTTTGGAGGTTCAGACACTTTCATATAATTTTCGGAGTTTAGATACTTTTATACATTTTGGGGGTTTAAAATAAAAAGAGGAGAGGGAGAGAGGGAGAGAGAGAGAAATGTGGGTGGGTGGATAAGAACATTTAAAAACTGGGCTATCCTTGGACGTGCATTTTTTAAAGTGGGCAGGAGTTCACGGCAACTAGAGCAGAAAAGATGGACCGGCCCGTATTATTAGTTTAGCTTTTCAAACCTGGACATTGGCCCAATGGTCGTGCCCGCGTGCATGGATTCCAACAGATGGAATCCCATCGACATAATTCTCTTCTACTAGTAACTTACTAGCTTACTAATTATTATTATTATTATTTTTTTGGGTACATTTAGGGAAAAAAAAAACTAGACTTTCTCAAATGTCACTCCTCTCATATCCGCCTCAAGAAGCGGAATGATGCCATCTAGAGGAGTGATATGGGGACACCATTTTATCATCTTGGTCAGCTCCTAGGTTAGCAAGGCGGTCAGCAACTTTAGTGTATGCTTCAATGTACTCCCTATGATGTTCATGAGAGCTTTGCACTCCTTGATCAAAATAAGGTGGGAACGGGGGTCCTGTATAGTGAGGACCTCACTACCGGGTGTAGTGAGCTATGCTCAGCCATCCGATCAGCGATCGACGGTCCGGATCATGTTACACTTTAAATAAACATTTACATATAATTTACGCCTCGTTTATCCGGACTGTCGATCGCCGATCTGACGGCCGAGCTGAGCTCACTACACCCTGTACTGAGTTCAGCAATGCTCCGGATGGTCATCATTAATTGAAGCAATAGTAGTAGTTGAGTTGGACTCTATCTCCATAACATCCATTGCTCGGTTCTAGATCAATTCTCTAGGCCTCTTAAAAGCCCTGATAGTTTAGCTTCTAGGCTTGTATAGTCATGGAGTCTTCCCAAGTACCCTAATGTTTTACTATTAAAGAGAGAGAGAGAGAGAGAATTAATTCATATAGGTTTAACGAAGTCACTCACAAAAATAAGTTGGGCAACCATCTTGCTTACATAAATGACCAATTTGTTTAAAATGGATATTTTTTTCTCTAGTTTTTTAAGTAGTCATGAAATTAAAATTTCAAGCCTTAATGATGACAACCACGACCAACAGATAAGCCAATGGATGGATTTGAATGGAGCGATTCATAATTGTTACTTATCAGATTTTGTTTATGTACGTATACGTGGCAGATTTTGAAACAAAAAAGTTTCAAAATCTCAACTATAGGTGCATGAGAATGGTGGTGTTTATATTGTTTTTTCAATAAAAAAAAAATTTTTAAGTGACTTCAACATGCTTTGGTGCAATGGGTTGGGAAAATTAAAACTTACAAATGTTCTAAATTAGGGTACCACCATCCCTCTCTCTCTCTCTCTCTCTCTCTCTCTCTCTCTCTCTCTCTCTCTCTCTCTCATTAGGTTTAAATGTTTAATGCATTAGTTTATTTTTAAGATTGATCGATCTATTTAATTACTTTTACTTCTATGGACAATTGCTAAAAGACCAACGCTGTAAGGGCAACTGGAGAGATCGCTGACTCCATATGGGACAGCACATGCATAGAAGACCAAGTTCGTACTTTGGAAATAGGACAACCAGGCATAGAGTAACATGGGAAGACAGAGAGAGAGAGAGAGACAGAGACAGAGAGAGGAGAGGCTCTATTGAATTTGGTCAGTCGGGCATTAATATCTTATTATTGGTAATTAAACAATCAGTAAGCATTTATGATTACATACACACATTTTTTTTTTTTTTTGATGGGATGATTAGATACACACTGGGGTAAGCCTCCCCATACTCCTATCATCCTCATGGACCTCATCCTCTCAAACTATCCTTTGTGGGTCAGAGCTCAAGCTCACACTGATAATACAAACCGTTAATCTTGATCATACACTTCACATAAAAGAAAAAAACACAAAAAATTATTAACTTTAACAGACATAAGTAGGAACGGGAACACTACTTTGTTTTTTTTTTTTTTTTTTTTTTTATAAATTTGACAGTTTAATTTTGAAACGATGATTTCCACAACTGAAATACAAGTTGTTGTTGTACCTATGAACGATGGATCAAGTTTAATTTTTTGTGAGATATTCTCAATACAAAAGTGCAAACGATTCAAATTACCAGTTTAAAACTATAATTTCCCTTAATAAAATACAAGTTATTCGCATTCATATTAATGACCGATCAAATTTAGTCTTTACAGAGCTACTTTTTAATACAAAAATATGAAATAAACATTTCAAATTACCGATTTTGGTTGTAACGAGGAAGGTACTTGATTTATTTATTTTTCTTGGCAAAAGCTTTGGGAGGTGATCATATCATAAAACTAAAAAGCATGATGACAATAGTATGTTTCGACAACTCCAAGGGGTTGGAGCGGTTAAGACTTGATATTTAGGAGTTTGTTCCTACTTAAAATTTTAAGTTCAAAATCCTTTCATGTGTCATCAACTCAAGAATTGTTTCTCATTTACTAAAATCAACTTTCAGCAAATTGTTGATTTTAGCAATTGGAAAACAAGTCATGTTAGGCCAGTTTCTAAAAGACTTTTACACCGACCTAATTAAATTCTCCAGAAGTGAACTGTGAAATTGAATGTCAAGATTAATTGAGGTACGCGTAAATTAACTCGGACAATGAGTTATCAAACAAAAATAGTAATGTTGCGAGATTGAAGAGGAACCACTACAATAATACAAAGATAAAACATGATTGATTGAATAATAATATTGACTGATCTTGTTTGTAAATGTGGTCCATTGGTTTAAGTGAAAGGGTAGCTGAGATTCCGAGTTGCTAAATCAAGTCAAACCCGACACCAAAACCCTACATTTATGTTTTGTCTTAGGTCAACTCTACTGACTGACATTGGGCAGCATGCTCTCTTTTGATTATTATTAGAAAGTTAAAATTTCCGAATCAATTGTTCATTATTAATAAAGTATAGGTTTTTTCCAGTATTTTTTATACGAACGCGCATACAATACGCAACCTTTCAAAAGGACTTGAGTTTTCTAATGGAGGAGTGTACTACAGGGTTATAGTGCAGTATTCGAAACGCTCAACTCTGTAATTAATGGTCTGAATTTTATCTCGGTAATAGACAGCTTAAATCTGCAGGAGCCGACCTTGAAATCTAGACCATTAATTGCTAAAAGAACGGGCTGAGATGCAGCGCTACAACCTTGTAATGCATCATTTCAAGAACCAAGCACACCCATTTGGCAATCAATGGTTTAGATTATTTTATATGTAAGGTAATCATCTTACATGTAGAATAATATTTGAAATCTAGACAATTGAAAACACTTTTGGATGGTTTAGATTAAACACTACAGAGGTGTAGTGCCTTCGGGCATTACAGGGACCGCAGACTCACCCTTGCACGGCAGGGTCCCTAGTTCCCTTTCAAATGAGTAATTATACAGTATTCCTAGAGTACCATGTGGCGTCTTCTACGTGGTACTCCCAAATATTTACGTATTGACAAATCATCAGGTATGGACAATTATCATTCACTACAATTGGGTGGTTAGAAGACAAGAAATGACTCACATAGTGTAGTGACGATTTTTTTATTTATGGTTGTACTACATTGTACTTGGGAGTACCCAATAATTAGGTTAAGTTTCCACTAAAAATACCATCTTTACTCTTGTTTCCGCTAAATTCTATTTTTTCATGTATGCGAGGAGAATGACTTGTCTTCAACCTGTAGACAATTGGCAAACATACTGAAGATAACTGTGGAAATTCAACCTTAGTCCTTTCAAAGGGGTGTATGAAGAGAAAACATTCGCTGTGTTTGGTTGAGAATTTTGAGAAGAATTTTTTAAGAAATATTTTTGAGATAGTGTTTGGATGGGGTTTTAAAAAAAGTAATAATTAGAGATAGGTATAATAATTGGAGAGATAGAGAGGGAAATGAGAATAATAATTGGAGAGAGGGTTATAAGTAGAGAGAGAAAAATGATTAATGATTGGAGAGATGAGAGATAGAGAAAGAATCTTTTTGGGAAATTTTTTGGAAATGTGAAGTGAACAAAGGGATTATTTCCACCGCCGGCGGAAACAAATGTTTCCTCCAAATTAATCACAGCGGTCCGTGTGATTGTGTAGTACACCATCACACGGACCGTTGTGATCGATTTGGAGGAAACATTTGTTTTCATCGCCGACGGAAATAACTTATTCTCGTGTATGAACTGCACTTTTGTAAAAGTCACAAAATTTGTATCCCACCACAAATCTTGTACTTGAACACACAAAAAATTGTAGATTGGACCACCACATAAATTCATGAACAACACCATAAAAAATTGTAACCAACACCCCAAAAGCTCACAAGTTTTGTGCCATCATTTATTGACCTCACTGAATTTTTTAACCCCAAATTCATAAATTGAATCACAAAAATTCATATATTGGACCACAAAAATTCATAATCAATTTGACCACAAAACCTCGTAACAACTAACATGAGCCACAAAATTCTCGCAATCTCATAAAACGAGCATAAAATGGGTGCCTACCTCTGGCCACAAAAACAATTCATAAAATGAGTTCATATCTCTATCCACCAAAATTCATAGAAACATACCGCACTTGCCAAATTTAAAAAGAGGTTTGTACCCAAGATTTTCCCATTTTGTTTCCATAAATTGTGGTATAAGTTTTTTTTTTTTCACCGTAGGAAAAATAAATCAAGAGATTCTTTAATTGTGTTAGTATTATTACTGTGCTAAGAGCAACTCCAACACTACTAGGCAAAATAACAAGGTGAAAGTACAAAAAAAAGTACATATTCAATTTTGTCTATTCACTTTTTCATACCACCATTCCAACATTACTCTCTATTCTTGCTCTCTATCCAAACTACTCCCTCCGTCCCACATTGTTTGCCATTTTTACTTTTTTATTTTTCCAAACAATTATCTATATTTCACAATCTATAATGTTTTTTATAATTTTGAAAAATATGTTTAATAAAGTGAATTGAGATCTATCAAACAAGATCCATAGTGTAGATAAAAATCATTATAGCTCAAAAGATATGAACGATTTTTGTAGAGGTCCCAAATAGTGACATGGTACAAGAATTTGGAACGGAGGTCCCTCCGTCCCACATTGTTTGTCATTTTTACTTTTTAATTTTTTCAAACAATTATCTATATTTCACAATCTATAATGTTTTTTATAATTTTGAAAAATATGTTTAATAAAGTGAATTGAGATCTATCAAACAAGATCCATATCAAACAAGATTCATATTGTAGATAAAAATCATTATAGATCAAAAGATATGGACGATTTTTGTAAAGGTCTCAAATAGTGACATGGTACAATAATATGGGACGGAGGGAGTAAAAAAAAAACTGATTTTCCATATCAAACATTAAACAAACATCAAATTTTGCAGGAACAATCTGTATGGATTTCTTGAGGTCTTTGATGTTCTTCATTCCCTGACCTTTTCCTGGAGCCAACTAAAAACATAAACTTAGCATCCTTTCCTTTTCTTCAACAAAATTCCCCGCAAATCCACGACCCAATCAAAGCCTTAAAGAAAAAATACATACAAAACCAACACAGATCGCATTACAAACTCCAAAATGGTATGGAAACCATTAAAATTGCAGTACCTTTTTGGGGTGTGAAACTAGGACTCCATTGATTTGATTCAGTAAACACACGAACAAGAAGCCCTCATTATTCTTTACAGATCCCATCTTTGCAGATTCGTATGGTTTTCAACACGAAGGGGTGGCTATCGGAAATGGGCTCACGCGTCGACGGCCACAAATGCTCTGATTCCGGCCTCAATCGGTTCAATCTCGTTACACAGACATCAATTGGGCAGAATCGATTTGAGAAAACTCAAATACAGTTCGAGAGATTCTCAAAAAAGGATAGAGAAGATGGAAGAAGTTGGTATCCGGCAACATCTGGCAGGAGAAGAGAGGTGAAAACCCTCTCTGATCGACGCAAGAAGAGAAATAGGCGTGCAAGAGATAAGCGGAGAAGAGAGGTGAGAGAGAAGGGGAAAGGGTTTTGGCGCAAAGGAGATGAGGTGGACTGTGAATAGTAGTACGTAGCAAGGGGAGAAGACTGACTTCATGTAGCTAGCGGAAATTGAAAAATGTAAAATAGTCAGTTGATTAAAGAGTCTATTGGAGTGATGAAAAATGCCCTTGACTAGCTATTAAAGTTAATAGGTTCCATTTGTTGAGTCTCTTGGAGATACTCTACGGACATATATATTTAGTATATGTCAGATGTGCTTAGTGGAGAACTTAGGATATTCAATTAAATATCGGTGGCGATTTACTAGCATTTTGTTATACTTCGTTAATTTGGTTTTTTTTTTTTTTTGGTGCAACGGAAGCTTTTTTAATTTGGTTATTTGATGAAGAAAATTAGAAAAAAAAAAACTAAATTACTTGAATTTTGAGGGGATTGAATAAATTTATTTAACTCACTCCATAAATACTTATTGCTTTGTAGAGGACATCTATAGTAGGGAAGCATTTTATGAACTTCTATACTAGTGTACAATTTTTGCTGACAACGCGGTCCCGTGGTTACCCCATAGCTCTAGCCCTGGATGAGCTCTTTCAAAAAGGAATTATTATTACTTGAATAAAGTGAAGACTCATGACACTTTTTTTTGGTAATGGAAAACTCAAGACTCTCTCAGCTATCTCTGTAAATTGACTTCTACTTCGCAAATAGGTCTAACTTCTTCTAAAAGTTTAACATATTAATCTTCTAGATGGATTTTTCATTTTTGATTGTCACAAAAGAAAAGGTCACACTCGAAACACAGTTCTTTTTTGACATTGTTGGTGTGAAGCCTAAGCTAAATGACTTTTATTTTAAGTTCAACGACTAATGTTTTGACTTCCTCGTTTTAGACTCAAGTTTTCAAAAAACTTGTAATAAGAAAATGTTTACCATCTTTTAATAAGGCGAACAAAATAGCACTAGAAAACTATATCGATTATCATTTTTACCATCTCCTAAAAAAGAAAAACATACTTTTAAAAAAATGAAAAATACTTTATCTTTATTTTCTTAAAAGGAAGTTCGTTTCTAAATATTCATTGAACCAAGACTCGATGGTCCCCAATTAAATACTAGTATTTTGAAAGAATGAATATTATTCGGTTATTATGAAATAACAATCTTATTGTAACTTCATCCTTAAAGACATCGTGCCTAGGTTCAGTTTTTTTTTCACAAGAGTAAATTACTTATGTTGCCCAAAAGTATCCACGTTTGTATTTTGTTTTTTTTCGTTTAATTTTTTTGCCTTCTCAACTCGTCAGGATTCGATGAACTACAGAAATTAGCATCAACAGTTAAATTTTTTAATACTATAAGAATAAAGAATTCAAAATTAACTGTTGTAATAACATCAAGACGTTATTGTTTTACAAAAAGAAAAATAGATTCTCATCTACTGTACTGTCCAGTTAAAACAAAAGAAAAACAACAATTAAAATGTAAGGGTAGGTCCAGGTTGGCACGATATTAGTAAAAAAACAAAGGCCAATTTCGTCATTCCGAAAAGACCGACCCACGGATTCCCGGCCAGAAAGGTATCTCCAAACAGCTCGACCCATTCCCCACTCCAAAAACGAATATGCAGTACAATCAACGCCACTCTCTCTCTCCTCTCTCTCTCTCTCTCTCTCTCTTTCATCCCAGGAATGGCTTGTAGAGTTGGCAATGTCTTCTTCGTTTAGCTCGATCTGCACATATACACATATATAAATCTGCAAATATATGTATATATATATATATATATATATAAATCAGTCCTACTCATATATGTGCAGACATTATATCATTATAATTTTATACGCGTCTGTTGATTTCAGTATCCCGCTCTGCTCTGCTCTGCTCTCTCTCTCTTTCGCTCTCGGCAGTTAAGCTGCTACTATCCCCCTCACCTACTCTTCTTCTCTCTCTCCCTCTATTCAATATCCCCTTCATTTAATTCGTCAAATTTACTCCAGCTAATTAAATGCTCTAATCTAGAGAGAGAAAGAGAGAGAACAGAGGGGTTTGTTGAGAGAGAGAGAGAGAGAGAGAGAGAGAGGATGCCTCTGGTGTGGGTTCAGGTGAGAAACGCGTACGGACTGGGGCAGCCGGAGCTGTACAAAGAAGCAGACAGAGAAGATCCGAAAGCCGTGCTCGATGGCGTGGCTGTTGCTGGTCTTGTTGGGATCTTGCGTCAATTGGGGGATCTTGCTGAGTAATTGTTTCAATCTCTTTTTCTCTCTCCTTGGTTGAAATTCTAGATTTGGTAGTTGTTGTATACGGTCTTTTTTTTTTGTGGCTATGGTACAGTATGTTCAACTCTGGCAAAATTTTCTGCTATTTTTAACGTTGGGGGTTGTGTATGGTTTGTTTATTGCAATAACAATACCTAAGAGAGACACAGTGAATTGCGGATATGAGTGTATTTCTTTTTTGATAATGTTGGGTGTCCTGAGCCATCTTGCGCGTACCTCAGACTAATAGTGGCCCGTCCATTTCACATGCTTATGCATGGGGTGAGGTCGGTCTAATCCCTACAGCCCTGCATCCATTTCAACTGCATACCTTTGAAGTCGCTATGTGCCCCTGTTGGAGTCCATTCAGAAACCTAGAAGGGCTTTTGATTCTTGAATATCTCTCAACGCCTTTTCTTTGGAGTAGGACCATTCATAATCCATTAATCCTTGATTTTTGACGTCAATACCAGTACAAATTTTTAGATATTTGCATGTCATGAAATTGATGTGTAGTATCACTTTTTGAGTCATTATCCCCACAATCCACATGTTTTGGTGTCATTTTTAGTCTGCTAAAGTCATGGGCGGAGCTACCTAGAGACAAGATGGGTCACTTGACCCCTCTCACTTGACCCCTTTCTGTAATATTTATCTCCATCATCTTAGGGGCATAACATCCTTTTATATAGATTGGAGACTTGCTAATTTGAGACTTTAAGGAAACCACCAAAATTTTTACTCCTAAATACAATCTAACCCCAAACATGGCATAATAAGATAGTCTCAATTTAATAACTTGACCCACAAGACGACCCACGGGCGACCCTTGCAGCCCATATCCATCAAATCCTTAGGTTTCCAAAATAATATTGATTGAAAAACTGACCAGCAACTATAGAGTATAAAAATAGAACTACAACAAATCTCTGTAGTACGAAAGACATAATTAACTCCCCGGTAGGCTGAGCACCCATCCAGTTCATGCCAAATCAAGTGTGGAAATCTTGGAAACATCTCTTCTGCGCTTCTTGTATGCTTTAAGAATCTGCTGCTACTTGTCTCCATCATTTAAGCTCGAAGATGCTATGGTTTTATGCTGAAAAGCTTTCAGCCTTTAAAATAAAAAGCATATCCTCTTGGAGTGTAACATATGGTCAATCATGGGGTGATACTTCATTTCAAGTGTACACTTTATATGTTTGTTTCCTCCCACCTTTCGAATGAGCAGACTCAACATCATCTACATTCTGTCTGGTGAGTGTTTGATCCAACTTGTGGTAACTTGTGGACGACCTTAACATTTGCAATGCAAATGTGGCAATGACTCGATACACTCTGTAGTACAACCAGGCATATCTTGGGCTAATTGCAAATAGCAAATTATGCGTTGCTTTTAGACAAGTTGGTCTGTTGCAGCAGTGTCATTGCTTCGAATTATTTTCCTTTTTAAGCTGTTTTAGGTGAGATACAGAATATTTTTGCTGAAGTAGCATTTTCTGCATTTGGTAGATTTGCGGCAGAGGTTTTTCACGGCCTACAGGAGCAAGTGTTGTATACATCTTCCAGAAGCCATAAGCTGATGGTTCGCTTACAATGCATAGAATCTGCACTTCCTCCACTTGAGAAGGCTATGCTTGCCCAAAAGAGTCACTTGCATTTTGCTTACACAAATGGTATGGCTGACCGACGTGCAATTCAATTTCTATTTCTTGTATGTGCCTCATGATAAATATTACTACCTAAATCATTTGTTTGGCCTTTTTCGGAAGACAATAAAACTTCTCTTTTCATACTTACTAAGAAAAAGAAAAAGAAAAAAGTTTCTCTACTTTTGACCGAGGATTTGGTAGCTTTTTTTATTATTTATTCATGTATTAGGTGAACTGATAACCTGCAACTTCTAGCTTAGCTGAGCTAGAGTTTTGGCAAGATTTGTTTCCCAGGTTGAAAGAATTTTTCCTCTGCCTTCCACTGGTACCTGTTTTTCTCTATTGTAAAGCCATATATGTTAGACATGTGCACACAAGCCCACTTATTCAATGTGACATCTTTTCTCCTAAAACCTTAGTTCTTTTATTCCTCTTCACCGACTGGTCTCAGTTTATTTCAACATACTTGACATGGAGGGGGAGGGAGATCATGACAGCAGCAACACAAAAAAATGCCCAAGGATTAGACTTTCGTAAAAGCTTCATGCAGAGTGTCATAAGCTATTGCATGGGAACAAAATGATATCCTAGGATACAAAACCAACATAAGTTTCGGTGTGCCCGGTTACTAATTTCATACATAAATTAATTGGTTCTGTCAAACCTAGCTAGATGTGCATTCACTTGATTCACAGTCTTGGGTCGGAACACTTCCAGTAAAGCATTGCCCTTCCCAATTTAAGATCTCAGGTTATAGCTCATAACTGCTGACAGTAATGCATGCATTATTCTGATACTGAAAACTTCTAAAAACTAAAAGGGTTAAATAAAGGAAGCTGATTTGAACTGTAATTGATTTTAACTGATTTTCAAGTATCATTTCAGCAAAGCAAATTTTCAAGTCATTCTTCAGAAGCAATTCACATTATGCGTTGTGAATTGGTGACCAACAATTATTCTGGAGATCTTATTGTCAATTTCATTTTCTCTCTTAGAATGGGCATTCGGTCCATACGAGTTCACCATTTGGTTGATACATTTTGCTTTCGCAATTTAAGTTGGTTTTGGTGTTGATGACATTCATGGTAGAAGGTTAGCACTGGTGCTTTTAACAAAGTGGTGCCTTAGCAACACGTGTAAGCAACTTTGCTTTGTTGGTTGTTAACTTTGCTTTGTAGGCAACTGTTCTTCCTCAATGTTGAGTTTCAGTTTTACTGCACTGCTTTTTTCCAGTTTGCAAGTACTCATGGAAAGCAGTTGCATTGCAGGTTCTGTGTGGCATCCTCATCTCCAAAATGAACAAAATCACTTTATCGTTGGTGACTTGCCACAGTTGATTATGGATTCCTATGAAGAATGTCGTGATCCTCCACGGCTGCAATTGCTAGACAAGTATGGTTCAGTCTTGAAGTTTCAATCATGATTCTACCTGACTTCAGGATACCTTAATCCCATCTGTCTTTCAGATTTGACACTGGTGGCCCAGGATCTTGCTTAAAGAGGTACTCAGACCCAACCTTCTTTCGGAGAGCATCAGCTAGCTTGGGTGAAACTACTGTCAAGAGAGACACAAAAAATCGGAAGGCGCGTCGAAGTAAGGTGTGTCCAGTAATATACAGCTAGTCCATTTATCCGTGGTCTTTTTTGGCAGTTGCCCTTTAATAGGATCCACATATTATTTACTTTTGGGGGAAAAAAGACGAAGATTTCAAGTAGTTCTTGGAGATAAAGTTTTCAAAATCATCCAAAAGAGAACAAAAAAGAGAAGCTATAGACAATTTTTAACGATGTTTGGAATATTGGAAAAGTACCAAGAATATGTCACAGACTCACAGCAGTAATACAAACAAAGCACTCAGTTTTAACCATCGTGAGAAGTTTTAACCACGAGCTGATTAAGAGTTAAGACTCTTGATGGATAATCTTAGAGCATCTCCAGCAGTAAAATTCTTTACTGTCTTTCTACATTTCACTTAGTTTGATTCCAGTATTATTAGTTTGACCGTAATGTAATTTTTTTTATACATACTGATTGCATAGTAACCATCTCCTTTATTAATTCATTACCTTAATCATATTGGTAGATGAAATCATTAAAATACTATTATAATCCATTTATTTAGTTTTTGAAATATGTCTATTAATTTCTCCCCAAATTTTCAATCCTTTCATTTGTGAAATCTGTTTTCTTTTTTCCGTATGTATTGTTAAGTCATCTTGACGAATAAAAAAATGTCGAAAAATGATTAAAGACTTGTTGAAATTTAAATTGTAAAAGTTTGCAGTAGTGAGTAGCAATTAGCAAACATGCATATCTATATCGATGGACTTATTATTATTGTTAGATTACTTATCCCATGTTGCTTGGGTATGGAATGGGAGACCACTTCATAATATTTAGGATCTCTTCACTCATTGCCAGTTGGTTTTGAGTTGGATATAAAGTTTTCACTTGGTATCAGAGTGGGACTAATTCCATCCCAAATTTTATAACAAAAATTAAATCAAGCCCACACCCCACGATGACAGACCCAGAAAAAGTGGCCCGCATGTGACAGACCCAAAAAGTGGCACGATGATTGGACCCAAAAAGTGGCCACATGTGACAGACCTAAATGATGCTGCACTTGAGGGGAGTGTTCGATTTTATTTTTTTTATCGGAAGGGTGTTAGATTAGTTGTCCCACATTGCTTGGGTATGGATGGAAGACCACTTAATAACATTTGGGACCTCTCCACTCATTGTCAATTGGTTTTGAGTTGGATATAAAGTTTCTACAATTATTATCGATATTTTAGTAATGTAGGTTGTAAAAAACAAAATCAGTTGTAATGAAATCAATAAACTATATCACTTTTGTGTTTCCATAATATTAGTCATCCTTCAAATTTAAAGAGGGAGGGAGGGAGGGAAACACTAGCATACTTCAAAATTTGAAGGAAGGAGGGAGGGATATTATCCATATTTCATTACTTTTCAATCTTAACAAAATTAATAAATTACTCCCTTCGTCCTAAATTGTTGCTCCTGTTTGGATTTTGATGCAATTTTTAAATTGTTCATATATTTTAATTCAATCTATAACGTATTTTATGTGCAATATAGATCTTATTTGATAGACCTCAAATTCTCCATTAGTCCTATTATACAAAGTTTTTAAAATCTTTAGAAATATTATAGATGGAAAGATATGAACAGTTTAAAATTTTCATCGAAATCCGAACAGGACCAACACTTTGGGACAGAGGGAGTATATGACTTTTGTCTTTGCATATATGAGTTGTACTTAAAATTTGAAGAGAGAAGAAGAGAGAGAGTTTAGGTTGGAATGTGGACATGCTGGTGTAGATACAAGAAGATCATAAAATGGAATATGTTGCAATGATTGCTTTTGACCAAGGTTCTTATAATATGTTCTTCTTAGATATGAATGTGGACTTGCTCGTGTAGTTACGAGAAGATCATAAAATGGAATATGTTGCAATGATTGCTTTTGACTATGGCTCTTATAATATGTTCTTTCTTAGATATGATTTTCTATGCATAGTTTGTACTTTTTACTAATGAGATGTAGAAAATGTTCAGAAAAATCGTACATGGCAGAGGAATAGAGCGTCTCATGGTGCATCGTTATCCAACCACGGGTATTTTTATTACATGTATTTATTTGTGCATTTGCATAAATAAAAACTTTTCATTCGTTAACTCTCTCGCTGTTCTGTCCGAGTGAGTAAAATGTGTTTCTTTTTGTCATCCTATCAATCAGAATGCAATTTACTTCTCCAAAAGATGATGGGCATGCTTCTCCTTCTCAAACTGCCTCAGCATTTGATACTTCATTGAAGTCTGACTTGGGAGACCAATCAAATTCTTTTGATTTAAGAACTGGGTCAGGCTATATAGAATGTGTGTTCCACCAGGCTTACTCCATGAGACATGACGAAAATGAACGCAAAGAATCATCCTTTTCTAGTTCAAGGATGAACCATGATGACATCATTGACTCGTCTTCTGTTGATGAACATGGCATAGTTGTGGATGATGATTTTCCACACAGTTTATCACAGGAGCAAACTGGCCCAAGATCATCTTGTGTTACTTGGGATGAAAAGACAGAAATAGTGGAAATAACTGAGCCTGTAGGTCTCCATTCTGATGATGATCAAATTACAGAGACGCTTTCAATGAACTTCGACCCAGATATTCAAGAAAAGGGAGCTGCTAACTTCAGAAGTGTTGATCAAATGGATTTTCAGTTCGATAATGAAGACACACCTACTTCATTCTCTAAACGGAACGGGGTTGATGATATTGAAAGTGAAGCAGAAAACTTTGTTGATGCTCTTAACACGATCGAATCGGAATCTGAAACGGAGTTAGATTTCCAAACAAAACAGGAAGGGGACAAATCTTCTATTTTTATTGACGAAGAAACTCAAGATGGAACTGATGGGATCACAGCACATCATTTAGACCGTCAACCATCAAATCTGGAATCTTGCTCCACATCTTGTAATGGCGAACCTATCTCTATCGCCCCACGTAGTTGTGCCAAGGAAGAGTCACCTCAAATGGAAGAAACTCAAGATGGAACTGATGTGCTTAGAGCACATCTTTCAGACCGTCAACCATCAAACCTGGAATCTTGCTCCACAACATGTAATGGCGAACCTAACTCTATCTCCCCGCGCAGTTGTGCCAAGGAAGAGTCACCTCAAATGGAAGGAAAATCTTATGATATCAGCAATTCTCTCGGTATGGAAGGCTGTGGAAACAGTAGCATTCTTGATGGCTCAAACGTGGAATCTGTTGTCATTAATTCACCATCTTTTGGGTTCTGTGAACCCAATCCGAAGGTTCCAATGAATGATCAAAACACCAGCGCGCCTTGCGAATCACAGAAGTCTTCATCTGAACATTCTGGTGTGCAGTCCGTTATGTTTTGGACAAACGGGTCCCTCCTTGGACTTGAGCCGTCAAAGCCTCCTGACTTCAGTGTAGTAAATCCTGTAGTTCAGGACTCTGCGACAAGAAGCACAGATAACTTAGATAATCCATGTCTGACTAATACTCGCGATGGTGAGCTAGACACAAAAAAGCCTGCTAAGTGGGCCCAGAGTTCAGAAATCATGGAAAATATTTTTTCTAAAAGCTCCACATCATGTCACAGTGATAAAAATGGATCTGATAAGAAGACACCTTGGAGATTTTTACCTACTGATCTAAGCACCAAGCATGAAAGATATGGTGATTCTCATTCTAGCAATCGGTTAAATGATGACCAGGTGCGTAATTCCAGTGCAGTGATACGTGAAACTAAACATGCAGTCACTGCAGATGTTAATGCCATATCCTCTACTGAAGTTAGTCAGAGGAATGGTGAAAACGAATCTCAGATTTTTGGACTTGGCAACAGATTCCTTTCAAATGGTTTTCAAAGAAAAGTCTCACTTGTCCATGGGGAGAAATCTGAATCTCCATCCTCCTTGAAAGCTGGTGCTTTTGATCAGAAGATCCGAAGCCAAATGTTTGCCGACCGAATTTTTTCACCTTCTTCCTCACCACCACTTCAACACATTAAAATATCTTTTCAGCCAATAAGTGGATTAGAGACTTCAAAACTGAAACTGAAATTTCCTGATGGGAGTATTCGTCAAGGACGGTAGTAGGGATGTGTTACCTGCATTTCAATTGGTCCCAGAGCCAGCTAGTCCAAGGCATGACATTGGATCAGATTCCGATGATAACACATTTTGTAGATCTTCTCCATATATGTCAGATGATGGTCTTAGCTGTCACTCTGATTCAAATTCTGACGAGTGGGAATCTGATGACTCTCCCCCAACCAACAACAATGAACTATATGATGCTTTACGCAGAATCTCCTCAGCAGAATCTGTTTCAAGTTCCGTGGAGATTGATACAACAAGGCATGGAAGCTTTCATGTTGACTCTGGACATAAGAGTCCAAATGTTGAAACTTGTTTGGAACCTTGTCAATCTGGTCGCACACTTGATCTTCCAAGTTTGAGCGCTCTGAATCCTTTATTTGAGCAACAAATGAAAATTGGTTCTGATGGAAAAGATTTTCCGAAGTCGTACCTTGCCAAGGAGCCTACACCAGTACCTCCTCCTCTACCCCCAATGGAATGGAGGGTTATGAAATCTGATTCAGATTTAACCATTATTAAACAAGATTCTGTGTCTGAAACCCTTAATCATGCATTGGAACCGACGATTTTGGGATCTACCATCTCTTCCCAGTTTAAGCCAAGCCAATCTATGCAGCACCAAAGTAGCGATGAGACCATAGCATTCACACCAAAGAGCAAGGTATAATTTTTCTTTTACCCGGACACTTTCTCTTCATGTATTTTTACTATCTGTGGCAATTCTCTTTATATGTGGGAACTTCCTTCCTATCAGCCATGGAAACTATTTAACAGAAAAACCAGTTGATGGAATAAATAATTGACTTGTATGCTATTTAACTAGCAGCCAGAGTGGCAGAAAGAAGTTAATCAGGTCAGACATGGCAAGGGCATCGACGAAAAAGAAGATTTTCTGCATCAGATTAGAACAAAAGTAAGTGGCCCATATTTGTTGATTTCATAGCTTTTCTAATCCAACTGAACATGGTGTCAGTTAAGTCCATGTTTGGAAAGGATAAACTGTGCTATGTGGTAGTGATAACGAAAATGATAGATGGGCTAATAAAAAACAAGACCAATTGGAAAACTGTCTTTGTTACTTTCCCTTGCACTGTATTAGTAGGCACCCAAAGAAGTGATGTAATTAGAGCGTTGCAAATCTAATTGTCATTAGTTATTATACCTCTGGATTCATGTTGTCACCTTAGTCACACAGTTCATGGGATGAGCCCAATGCACGAGCCCTCAGTTTCGCAAATCTATTAACTGCAATCTAATTCGATGGAAATTCATGGACCTCTTTTCCCTAATTCGCGAACTTTTCCCCCATACTGGATAAGTTTACCAATTTCCTACCTTGTAGCCTGGGGACAATAATATAACAATATTGTTGCTTTGAGATTTTTCTGCTGCTGACTGAGAATATGAATGTTGGTTTTTGGATTCATGAAGACGAAGTAACTGTTTTAGAAGATCTAACTAAGCATATCACTTTGCTCTCCACCTCTCTCCTCCACTTTTAATGCTTCCCATATCTGTTGAACTATTTCAGTCATTCAACCTAAGGCGCACCGACATGTCAGAAAAGCCAACCGCTACACCTGGACCTGTTGCGAACGTCAAAGTCACGGCAATATTGGAGAAGGCAAACGCAATTCGCCAGGTTACCCTCTATTTTCTCTGGAACATTCTTTCCCCCTCTTTGTTGTTGTTTACTTTTGTTTCTGTCTTCTTTGTGTTAGCATATCATCTCATCCATTTTAGCTTCAATCCATATCAGGCTGTCGGGAGCGATGATGATAATTGGAGTGACACCTGATTTCCCTCGGATGCTATCGGATCACGCCACGTGAAACCATATTTTTGTATCTTTCCCTTTGTGTCTTTGGGGGGATTCATGTTTTGTATATGTGAATAATCTCAGCTCCTTCCATGTAATTAATTGCTAGGGATTTTTCTTGTATCTCGATGAGGTCCACACTCCACCCCCATGTGTTCAGTATGAGGCAGGTATTTATTTATGCATAAGAGCATCAACAACAGCTTAGCTAAAGAGCAAGCTTAAGCCATTTTAGCCAACCATAATGTGAAAAAACTGTCTCCGACAGATTAGCTAAACCATTAGCTATCCTTCCCTAAGCTATAGTACTTAGCCATATTCCCCTAACCACTGTTCACTGGGATTGAATATTATATTATTTTTTGTTCCTCCACTCTCTCTCTGTCTCTACCTCTCTCTGGCCTCTGCGACAAAGGAGAAACCCAGTTAACGAACAAACCCAGTTAAACAAAGGAGACAAATCCAGTTTTTTTTTCGATCGACCACACTCGGCTATGGATTTTGTTCCGGCGATGCCCCGTCGTGAATTACTGATCTCCGCGCTCTTTGCGGCGGCTGTGGTGGTGCAGGTCTCGGCGGTGTACGGCTATGGATTTGGATTTTGTAATATTTCCGTTGAACCAGGTGGTGGTGCAGGTCTCGGTAGCCATGGATTTTGTAATATTTTAAAAAAAATGAAATATTATTTTAATGGAGGATAGGTAAAATAGATGGTATTGTTGGAGGGTTGAAAGACGTGAGGTAAATGTGCACTGTTCACTAGGTTTTTTAGCAAATGTTTTACACAAGCTGCTGCTGTTGCTCTGATGCCTGAGAAGTAGGAAAGGAGTAGTGCTCTTCTGCGAGTTCAATATTTCTAGAGTCTATATATTACCCTCAAATCAATGGTTTCTCTTTCCGTTTTTCTGGCTGCATGAGCTTCAACGTATTTATGTATGATTTCAGAACTTGAAATAGAAAAAATAAAACAAGTTTTCCACTTCAATATATATACCTCTCGTAGTTTTAAGAACGATAATGTAGTTAAAAAGTACTGTATTGGTCGAGACTTCAGAGTATCACTGAGATAGCTTGGAACAAGCCGATACACTTGATATGGACCCTAACAACCCGGTTGTTTCGGCAGTATGGATCACCAAGCTATGTACCTCGTTTCAGTGGTAGTACGGTACGATGTTGCTACTTTTGTTTATAACTATTATTAGAAGGATTTGAGATACATTCGTACGAGTGTGATTATTCGGTACACAACAAAAAAGATAAATAGAAACTAAATTCTCTCATACGAAATCCGGCCAATTCTGCCGCCAGGTGGTTCTTTAACTCATCAGGAGGAGAGAACAGGGACAAGGATTTTGATCTTCTTGTTTCCCTCCCAATTTTTTGGCAAAGTCTTTCTGCTACCTCCTCTGCCCTCCCGCAGTTTTGGCTTCAGGGAAGTCTCGGTCGCTAGCTTTCAGTAGAGCACAGCACTCACTCACTCGCAAGGCTTCTACCATTCTTTTGTTGGTTGATTTAGTGAGTTTTGGTCAGAGAATTAGTTTTAATACTACAAGTTTTGATTTAATTTATCTCAGGCAATTTTAACTACTTTAAATAGTTTATGAAGTTGATATCTCAATTTCGGGAAAGCTACAATACACACCTCCTATTTGGGTGTGTACCTCCAAAATGTGAGTACAAGTTTTTAGTGGCGGAGCTAGAACTTGAAGTTAGAGGGGGCCGCATTATGAAAGAAATTTTGGTTTGAAAATTTTTTCACGACTAAATTCAGTTATTTGAGTTTTTGTGGGACTATTTTGATAAATTGAAAAATTAATCTTGAGGATTGTTGTTATCATAAAATTTGACGAACACAATATCATTATCGCATGGTATATAATTCACCATAATTTAGTGTATTCGGTGTGAAAATTGTTCCACATGTTAATTATTGTCGAAATTTTATAATTTTTTTTTAAGAATACCTATAAAAAAAAAATATGCAAAATATACTCCAAAATAGGAATTTGGGGTGGGGGGCGGGGTCACCCCCAGCCCCTATGTAGCTCTGACACTTATGTAGCTCTGACACTGCAAGTTTTTAGTATAAAAAGTCACGACACGCACAAATTTCTTATGATTTATAGTAAAAATATTATGAATTTTATTGCTGAAAAGTTACGAGAAGCAAATGTTATGATCACATTGCTAGAAAGTTTTAAAAAATTACAAGTTTTTAGTATAAAAGTTACAAGACGCACTAAAATATTATGAATATTTATGAAGTGGCACAATTTGGATTATACATTAGGTGGATATGATACACTCCTTTAAGAGTGTATCAAAGCTGAAACTGATCCGTACTTTTATGGTCTGGATCGAAATAGGTATATAAGTTTTATGGGTTGATTTGGTTTTCCACATTCATAAACCGTAGGTATTTGGTTTTCGATTCACTACAAAATCGAACGATTCCGGTCCATGCTCAACCTGAGATTCAATGGATGCATGGATAAAACCACCCTTTTGAAATTTATTAACCAGGAATCGGGGGTGCTGTGCACGGTGCCTTGCACCCCTTGGCCGTCCAATCATGCTTTGGATAGCTCAGATGTGTTTTGATTTTTTATCTATAAAAATAAATTAAAATTAAATCAAAATTACCGAACGCATCCGAATCTTCCAAAAAACGATTGGACAGCCGAGGGGTGCACCGCTTGACCAGTTGCACATTGTAGTGCACGCTCATCTTTCACCGTTGCACAGGTGGGGTGTACTTTTCATTTACATACTGTTCCACACTTGCACTGATTACTCCCAATTTCCTTGACAATGTGGTCAACAGAAAAAATGTCAAGGGTCAACTAAATTTACTCCCAAAGAGAAAAGGGGGGAAATGCCTTAATCCAAAAGTCCGTTGCCCATCAACCCGGCCGGGCTAAGCCCGTGGGGTGGGCCTTGGCTTAAATTTTGAAACAAAATCCAGCCCGTGAAAAAGAAAAAGCCTGCAAACCCTAGCTTGTGGGTGGGATTGGATAGCGCAGCCCGGCCTGATGGTGACCCTTAAATGCCTGCAATTTTTCAAATTGGAACAATTTGTATATTGCTCCAAACATGTCAATTTAAATAAGAAGACTGACAGGAGCAAAAACAAGTGAAAAGTAACCATCTTGTTAGTGAAAAACTTCACATGGGTCGACCAGCAGCTTCTAGTCTGGGTCTTTCTTTATGATTAAACTTTAACAATTAAATCTCTAGACAGAAAGAAAAACAAAAAAAACAAAAAACTGCTGTTGGGAAAGAAAATATTGCTTGCAACTTGCTGCCAGCTGACTAATTAAATTAATTGGTTGAAAGTATAATATGATAAAAACATGCATTATTAAATTGTAGAAGTATAAGTACTTTTCAGTTTATTAAACTATTATCTAAATTTAGTACTATATATTTCTAAAATCAACTAGCTGATAATTTCATATTGAACAAGTTGCTTGAAGCTAAATTGACTTATGGGGTTTGAGTGAACGGCTTTGATTAATTAAACAAGAAGTTAGGAGATATACATGGATATAGTACAGATAATAATTGGTTGTTTCTTCCAACAGAACATTTGATTTGCCTTTTTTTTTTTTAAATTATTTTTTATTTCTATGCAGCTGTCGAGCAGGGATGTTTAATACTCCGTAGTATTGTTTTTATTACATTCATCTTGTTCTGTCTTTTATACCAAAGTAAAATTCATTTAGGATAAGTGCAACAGACTACCTAAACCTTTCTCTATCTCTATTTTACTCGGTCAAACCCCAAAAACAAGCTCCAAGAGGCTCCCTAAACAGGTGAACAAAATACCAAATGCTACAGTAACTCCCTAAAGTCATCCCCATACAGGGAGTTACTGTTCACTCCCTTTGGAATTGTTTATTATTTTTTCTCTCTTCTCTCCCCTTCTCTCTCCTTTCTTTAGTAATATTTAAAATAGGGAAAAATATTATTTTAATAGTAGATAGGTAATATAGGTAATATTGTTGGAGTATTGAAAAAGACGTGAGTAGATAAAACACTCTTCACTAATTTTTTTGGCTCAATATTTACTGAGCCTTGCTGGGGATGCTTAGGAACTATTATGGGTCATCCTACCCACCGCTCAAGGACCTTTATTTAGGCATAGCGTCTGCACAAAACTAGAGTGCTAAAACTACCTACTTATAGCTACCCCTAGGCTTTCGAGCAATTTTTCAGTGTCAAGTGGGTACCATGTGGTGCCTGCATGCGCAAACTAAGCTGTCTATTTCGGTTTTGGACAATCCGGATTATGGAGAAAGAAACAAGAGAGAGAGAGAGAGAGAGAGAGAGAGAGAGTGTATGTGTGTTTCGATCTGGGTCGTCCATTACACTTTTGGACGGGCCCGACTGCAAGTTTGGATATCATGTAGGTTTGGCCACATGGTACCCATTCGGTACCCAAAAAATTTATCTTTGAGACTTTGATGTGAGCACAAATCTTCGTAAATTTCTTATAGGAGTACTATACTCCCTCTATCCCAAATTACTGGTCCATTTTGAACAATCATGTAAATCAAATAATTATCTATATTTCACAATCTATAAACGAATTGAGATCTATCAAATAAGTTTCACATTGAATATAAAAAGTATTATAAATCGTAAGATATACACAATTTTGTTAGAAGGACCAGCAATTAGAGACGGAGAGAGTATAACAAGGAGAATTTTCACTTACACCCCTTATACTTTGACTGATTTAACTTCGCCCCCTCTACTTCATTTTTAGATATACTCCCTTCAAATTTTCAACTAAAGTGAGAATATCAACTTCTCCGTCAAAACTAAAGAAAAAGTGACATGCATATGAGTTGCATATTTTCCGGTCAAATATATTGAAAAATGACCTTATTCCCCTATTAACCATTCACAATATAACTCCTTGTTTTGACAAACATGGTTGCTACTTCTCTCACTTTTTTTTTTTTTTGATAAGTACTTCACTTTTATAAAGCCCAAACAATCAACAAACGAACCAAGAAGATAGCCCTGACATTACAACTAAATGCAAGACAAAGCAACTACACTATACAGCTCAAGCATGAACAAAGATAAACTAGCAAAACTATACATTAGAAAACTATCCAAGCAACACCGCTCTCTCAGACAACTCCCAAGCTTCACAGATTTGCTTGTTAACCAAAGAGGGTTTCATCCTTGTGGCCGAGCTTAAAAAGGCTCGAATTGAATCAATGGTCAATTGAGCCACCTGATCAACCGAACAAGTTTTTTGCTGGAATATCCTAGAGTTCCTTTCCATCCATATAAAATAGATAATAGCAGCTAAAGATCCTTTCATCGCCCTACATCGCAAATCATTTCCAGTCACATGTTGGGTAAACCAATCCATGATTTCAGAAAGCTTTGACTGTCCTCCTGAACTAGATAATTTGCTCCACATTTTAAGCCAAACAAATCTAGAAAATGGGCACTCAAAGAACAGATGGTGGTGAGATTCTGTCGCCATAGCACATAAGGAGCAAGTCACATCTACAATGATTCCCCAACTAGCAAGTCTGTCCTTAGTATTCAGTCGATGTTGAAAGGCCAACCAAAAGATGAAAGCCCATCGAGGTACATGCTTCTTGAACCAGACAACCTGTTGTCCGTGGTAGCTTAGGAGATTGCTGCCTAATTACTTCTCTCACTTGATCATCCTAAATTTTTTTTATCGAAAATGCTACGTGTGTGCTTCAAAAGAGTTCAAATCAAGACGAAAAGAATTCCACATCCAAGAATACGGTAGCAAAGAGATCCCAAATATTTGATAGTGTAAAGCAAATTGAAAAGATGAATACACCAAAATCTTTAAAAAAAATCCAAATATGGTAATATCTTGTCTAAGTACCGCCATGGCTCCTTTCCATTTTGCGTTCTTGTAGCAAATAGATAGGTGTCTGACAAAAGGAAAAACAAAACCAAATGGGAGATCTCACTTTAGTTGAAAGTTTAGGAGGGGTATATATTTAAAAATGAAGTAGAAGGGGTGTCAGTTAAAATCGGTCAAAGTACAAGGGGTATAAGTGAATATTACCCAAATAACTACGCCGTATTATTGTTAAGTGAACTAGAGATTTCTCTGAGTTGTTGGGACGCAGAACTTACGGAACCGGGGTTAATGTCCTTGTTGTTTCAGTTCGAATCTTTGGAAACCTCAAAAAAGGTGCATTTTCATTCCCAAAGCAAATTTTCCTTAATTGCCTTTAATTGATCCTGTTTTCTCCCTATCAAACTACTACTCCTAATAACAAGGTAATGATTATAGAGCGCCACAAAAAATCTTGGCCAAATTTTTTTTCGAAGCTTTATGTGTTCTTTATTATTTCCAAAGTTGATAAGTTCAAAATGTACAGCGAAAACACCATATTTTAACTTCAAAGTTATTCTGATATTTTTTGTTTTCGCACTCTCTTTTTGTTTATTTGCTCCTTATCCATGTAAAAATACAAAAATTTGTTTCTAGCTAATTTTTCGCACATGAAGGGACTAGCTTTAAATTTACATAAGAGTAAAAAAGAAGAGTGCAAATACATAAAAAGAAGTGCAAAATTTATTTGCAAAATTTATTTGGCACCTTTATAACAATTCAATAAAAAAAAAAAAAAAAAAGGCATCATCTCTAATTGTCGCTTTAGGCTACTGAAATGTTAGGGTCTAAGGAAGCTATTGGGTTGAAACTTACTAGGGTAAGGTATACATTTGCCTCTTAAACTATTTGATTTTTTTTTTACTTCGTCCTTAAACAATAAATTGAAAACGCATATATGGCCCTGGAACTATCAAATCGTTACATAATCATGCCAATCCATGACTCCCATCCATGTTTTGGACGGAAAGTTGAGAAATTGACCCTTTTGGTGCCACAAAAAAAGGTAGTTTTGACTTTTAACCTCAAAAGGGGACCAACTATGAAAGAAACCCTAAAAGCCACCACCATTATCAATCAAAGTAAAGAGAGGGAGAGAGACATTGGGTTCTATTGTACAGTTGCCCTTAAAAAAAAATGAGCCATTATTGTCCAAACAGAGCCTTACAACCACAATAACATTAAACTATAGTACCATAGCGACTCAAATCTGATTTTTTCATCGATTTAAACTCCATGAATTTCGATGCGGTTCTCACGAAGACTCCGGCTACGTATGCCATTGATGAATTCTTCGCTCACTGGTCAGCTCACTTTTTAATTGTTTTTCTAGATTTTTTTTAATCAGTTCACTTTTTAATTGTTTTTTTTGGCACCTAAAGGGTCCATTTCTCAACTTTCCGTCCAAAACATGGATGGGAGTCATGGATTGACCTAATTATGTAACGGTTTGATAGTTAAAGAGGCACGCGTGTAGCGGTTTGATAGTTAAAGGGGCATGCGTATTCAATTAATAGTTTAAGGACGAAGTTAAAAAAAAAAAAAATCAAATCGTTTAAGGAACAAATGTATACTTTACCCAAATTTACTATATCTAAATTTGTATCCAGTTACATAGATGCATGGAATTGGGAAATTTTATTTTTAAACTCATACAAAGTGGCATCCTATTTAATTTATGATCAAGAGAATGATCACAAATCACTAATTGTTCTGTATATCTTCTTCTACTTTAGTTTTATGCTAAAGATCCGCAAAAAGGACCCCCAAAAACAAAAGTGTATCTCTCTTTCCAACTAAAAGAAAGGACAATGCTTCTTTAATTATCTTAGATGTGTTGGAAAAGAGGTTACTTTAGTTTTACATGAATAAAGATTCCTTTATTAAAGTAATCCCATATAAAAACTCAACTTTCCAATGCACATTGCTTCTGAAAGCTACCTAGACCACAATACACAATTTCTAAGTATTGAAAAGTTCACAATAAAGTCATCTATCTAATCCGAATCAAGCCCCTCCTAGATACCCAATAGCGTTGGGTTTTGTAACCTATTTTGATGATCAAAATCGTTTGTTTGTAGCTGCCGACAAGTAAATCATTCATGCAAAAATTAGATTTATTGAATATCAATGTGTGTAATTCAAGTTTGAATATCAAACTGAATGTTGAATAAAGTGTTTGGAAGTTAGTATTGTGTAGTAAACGGTGGTTGGGTGGCGGAGATGCCGGTGCCTTGCACAACTCTAAATATTAGAGCATAAATTATAGTTTTTCAACCTAATCAAGAAAAAAATTATGAAATTGGCCCCTACAGGCTCCTTGGGTGACAAAAAATTCGTAAAATTCCTGTGTGAAAAAACGTCTAGAATTTGGAGTTATGAGAAAAAGGGATTCCTTATGAAAGAAGTTTACAAGTTTACGTATTAACCTTATTAACCGAGAGTTCTAGGGTTCGACTTGTCGACTCCTATGGAGTGTCAGGTCTAGGATTCGACTGCTATGAACTGGAATGTTGGCCCTCGAAGTAATCTAACCATACCAACATACTATATCGTCGGGGAAAAAAGAGTATTAACCTTTTGGTTAAACTTCACTTATACCCATGTGATTTGGGCCATGTGCTGTTATACCCCTTATGGTTCATTTTGTTGCATCCGCACTCTCCGTGGTTTTTAAAAAATTGCATCCGCACTCATTTTATGTCCATGGTACGGAGGTGTACCTGACACGCCTCTTGAATCTAACCACTATATTAAAATTTTAGCCCGTGATCAGATTTTTATTAAAATGAAAGGTAAATTTAAATTTGAAAATTTACTTCATAAAATATTCTATTAGACCATGAGGTTTCCATTTTCCGATCCACTTGAATTTTGGTATGGATGTAGTACTCATCAAACTCTATAGTATGAATGATTTGGGTCCAATTTTTTGTACATGGGGTGTAGTGTTTAGATTTAAGGAAGAAGATTTAGAATCAAAGAAGAAAACAAGGCCATATCAGACTTTTAGTCATTTCCGTTAACGGTGCAAGCATTATTTTCATTAATTGGGTACATCTGCAAAAATCCACAAACCACAGGAGGTGCGGATATAACAAAGTGAACCAAAGGGGGTGTACTGCACATGACCCAAACATAAAGGGGGTATAAGTGAAGTTTGACCTAACTTATTCATATCTTGCACCACTGTAGCATCTTAGCTTAACCATGTGCAATTGTATATATCATGATCATATTGCATATATAAATTATATGAAATTCTCCAACACTCACTTGCAAATTGGGTTGGAATATTAGGTTGTAAAGTGACATGAGAAGTCAAAAGCTAAATACCACTGGGAACCCAATTAAATAAAGATATGAATGCACTATCAAGCAGCATAAGAATTATGTCTAAAAGTATATATCCCAAGAAGAGTTTTAAGTCACTTATAAAACGCAAGTTAACCACGAAAATCACATCACCGTTTTCCATATACTCCGAACGATTTGTAAAGATCGATGGCCCTAAAACTTTTGAGCTATCCTGATGGGATGTATATGCAATTCAGGAATTCTCGATTTCTCTGGAAAGATGTGGACAATTTAGTCATTTGACTACACTTTCTCTGTAATTAATTTTCAATTAATCTTCTTTCTTTATGTAGACCAGAAACACCAACATTTACGGTGGAAGAGATCGATGTACCCAAATGAATTTTTTTATCATAAGCACGTAAACTACTTGGGCTAGCTTGCAAGTTCTGCTTTTGAATTTTTTCTTTGTACTCTAATTCCTTGTGTCTCTCCATCGGCAAACGATATAAATATACTATTTGGGCCTATGGCCCATGTACAGAGTCGGTTCTGATTCTTCGGGAGCTTAAAATGAGTCTCACAGATAAGTCTTTTTTGTTAGACTATTATAAAGAGGGCCTAAGGCCGCAACACCTCGAGCTTTAGCTCAAGCTGGTTGCTCCAACCTTGTAGTTTGTGTATGATTTTTATCAATATTTATTTGTTCGTTTTGGGAAGAAAAAAGAAAAAAAAAACATCTTTTGAGCTACACCATTGCATGTAAACGGCATTAATAGCTTCACCACTAAGTTTGTAACACATGATTATGATGTGGCTTTTTTTAAAATATCATAAATATTGATGTTAATAGACATTTCAATGAACAAAAAGGTAGAATGGAATATAGAAATTAATCCAAAAAAGAAAATGAAAAAAAGAAGAGAGAAAAGACATTCCTTTTAGCTTTAGCTCTTTATGCTCCACTTTCAATCCCCTTTCGAATATGCAACTCACCCTGTTCTTTTGGAACCACACCAGAGAGCACACTTTTTTTCACAAAGCTTCTCGATGACGTGGCCTAATGATGTGGACAAAAAGCCCAGCATCACCTTTTTCAAGCATCCCACACCATTTTTTTCTTATTTTTTTATTTTAGCGGCTTTCACTTTTCCATTTGTATATCAGATGTTCTCTAATGTACTTTTTCCTTTTTTTTTTTTTTTTTTTTTTGATCTGGGTACTTTTTCCTGTTTAGCAACGAAAATACCATTCGTTCTAATTTATAGCTTTAAATTTTACTCCCTTCGTTCCATATTAATGTTCCACTACGAAAAGTCGTGTCATTTTTCAAATAAAAAAATGAACTACTTCCGTAAATCATTTTTTGAATTTTTTCGCACCGAATTAAAGTACTTGACAAGTACTTTAATTCGGTGCGAAAAAATTCGAAAAATGATACACGAAAGTACTTCATTTTTTTATTTGAAAAAAGGTAAGAGAGAGAAAGTAGGGACATTATTTAGGAACGGAGGGAGTATTAGAGATGGTAGATTTTGAATAACCAATAAACGCATTTACTATAGCTGTGAAACTATGATTAAGTTGCAGTATAATATGTAAATGTGATTTTATTTGCAAGTGTATGCACGTTATTGTGTAAAATCTTATCCGAAACTTTCTTGACCTTTTAAAGCTGTCCCCGGTTTATGTGATTCTATGTGCAAGTGTCTGTAAATGTGATTTTATTTGCAAGTGTATGCCCGTTATTGTGTTTGTAAGGTTAAGACTTTTTGCCTATATATAAGCACCTCCTTGACCTTTCCCCATCAACCATATTTCCTCTCTTTTAAACATACACATCTCTCTCTCTCTCTCTCTCTCTCTCTCTCTTCTCATGGGTGATGTTCATGAGGCACAAGGCATCAAGCTATTTGGCACAACCATTGCAGTGAAAGAGAGACAAGAAAAAGATCAGGTCCCAACCAAAGCTGATCAACCAATAGAACAAAAGAAGCCTGAAAAGATCATACCATGCCCGAGGTGCAAGAGCATGGAGACCAAATTTTGTTACTTCAACAACTACAACGTTAATCAGCCAAGACACTTTTGTAAAGGCTGCCAGAGGTACTGGACCGCCGGTGGGGCCCTCCGGAATGTTCCCGTTGGAGCCGGTCGCCGGAAAAACAAGCCGCCGTGCCGGGGGCTCGCCGGATTCTCCGAAAGTTGCTTCTATGATATTGGTTCAGGGGTGCAAGAGATTGACTTCGATGGGGTACTGGTGGAGGAGTGGCAGTTGGCGGCACGAGGTGGCTTCCACCATGTTTTTCCGGCCAAGAGGCGGAGGAGCGGAACTGCTGGTGGTCCAAGTTGTTGATCTTGTTGTTTATTTTCGCCGTGGAATATTTCAAAAAATGAAATTAAAAAATGTAAATTGTGGCGGTGTACATACAACTTGTCTTAGTCTTTTTAAATTTATTATCAACTTGATGTTAGTTTATTATTATGTGCTTATCTAAATACAGCGAGTCTTGGTTTTTTGGGCCTTTAATTAGTCGGATATGAGATTTAACAAGGATTATTTAACTACTTCTCCAAATTAATTATTAATATCGTACGGTTTTTCTTTAACCAGAGCTACAGGAATCACATGTTTTTTACGTGACATCTTTTGATTATATGCCCCATCCCTATATGTTTCAGATGAGACAGAATTCCTCCTTTTTTTGCTATTAAGGTGTCGTTCCCCTTTATCCGGGTTTTTTTTTTTTTTTTTTTTTTTTACATTTTGGTCATTCACCGAAAAAGCCCCAAAATCTCTCCTCACACAAAAAGCTCAAATAAGATATACAAATTGACAAATATAAAAAAAAAAAACCCTAAGAGAAACGGCGTCTAAGGTCCATTTTCCTGACCGGTGGGATTGACCTTTGATATTATTCAAGGGAGTTCGTATCCGTCGTTTGGCTAAAAAAAACCTATTTGGTTTGGATTAACATGTATTGGATTAAAAATATACGTCATCAAGGGGCGTCGTACTCTTAATTTCATCACTATAACATTATATTTTATCTACCATTCATTATTAATCTAGTGTCCATTTTTTGTTTGATCGGATAAGATCAAATACTAAAAGATAAGAGCATCGGATTGAAATATCTTCGGTGTCTAATTAAAATTGCTTCCATCCAGATATAACTTGTAGGTCGGTATACAAAAAGTATAAGATACATAATACGATGGAGGCTGTAGGGTAGTACCATAAATTAGCGCCCGTTCCAAAACTACTGACTAAACTGAGAGTTAAGATCTAACATACCCCCCCAATGCCCAATGCCAAATGCCGAAT
This sequence comes from Vaccinium darrowii, assembly GCA_020921065.1. Classification (NCBI taxonomy): domain Eukaryota; kingdom Viridiplantae; phylum Streptophyta; class Magnoliopsida; order Ericales; family Ericaceae; genus Vaccinium; species Vaccinium darrowii. Next base: position 21,485,762 of record CM037153.1, on the reverse strand, counting down.
GATACTTTTACATATGAGATTATGGAGTATATCGTATCACTATTGCTCCTTTCAAATAAACTGAGAGAATAAGAAAAGTTTCAAATCTATAGGGACCCGGGGGTGCTGGTGATCGCATCCGAGCCGTCCATCTGTATACTATAACCCATAGGCTTAGAACAATCGCCAGCACCCAAGGATGGAGCCGGGGGGTGGCTAGTAGGGGCAGTCGCCCCTGCTACAGTTTGAAAAAACTCTACTATTACATTGAAAAAATGCATACATCATCAAATTGTATAACCTCGCCCCTCCTCCACATATATAGCCCGCCCCTCCTACTTAAAAATTCTGGCTCCGTCCCTGCCAGCACCCCCTCTTTCAGTCTGGAGATGAGTAGTTCTAAGCCTATGGGTTAGAGTATATAGCTTCTAGCCTACTTATGGTACAGGGATGTTAGCATGAAACTCGAACTTAGGTATGTCAATAAACTGGCTTGAATCCAACTCGATTAGAAACAAAAGCATAATCCAACTTTCGCAATTGGTTTAAACTAATCTGGATCTGAACACAAAAAAATCTAATATCCGATCCATTCCAATTCATTTAAACTATTCAAAAATTAAGCATACAAACCCAAAAATTCATTAGTGAAATCTTAGAATTACGAATTACATCTAAACATATAACACTCCAAAAAAAAAAAAAAAAAGTAAAATTATAAGATCAGATTTGTAAATGGGTTGGATCACATATATCCGATATCCGAATCCAGTTGGTAAGTTTTCGGATCAAGAGGACAATCAGATTTGGAATGTATGAGACTGGATCGAGGTCTAATATGATTCAATAGCTTTGAAGGGAAACACTAGTGGAAGGAAAAAGTCCATAGATCGCGAGTTCGAATCAGATGCTTGATTTGCAGGGAATCACCTTGGGGTCTGCCCCGGAATTACTACCAATATTGGAGACGGGCTATTGAACGAACCCTCATTGCTGTAAGACGTCACAGGTATCTTCAATCAAATTTAACAGACTAAAATTGACAGCATAAGGTTGGAATCTCGAGGCATGGCATCTGATCCAAGAGCACATACAGAATTCGGAAAGAGAATTTATCCAAAAAAACAAGAATTCGGAAAGAGCATCATGAAATGGAATATAGGTCAAGTGTTACGAAGAGGAGTATGGGAAGACTCTTTTGTTTTACAGACCCTTAGGCCCACATTGGCAAATGCAGCACAGCCAGTATAGGCTGGACCGACTCCCAAAAGTCCCAACCACTTTCCCTTAACATACCCGGTCCATAAAAACTGCAATGGGGCAGCGGCCCAGGTAAATATAACATAGGCAAGATTCAGCCGATGGATTGCCGATTGTGCCTCATACCATGCTATGCTTAATTGCGCTCGTATAAAAAACAACCCAGAAAAAATGGGCTAAACAACCAACCGCGCTGTTACAGCCTCTAACAAAGCTTAAGAGGGAAAATGTTTGATCCACGACCAGAATTTCAAATCCAACCTGTATAACATACTAAGAGTTGCAATGGCGCAATAAATTTGATAGGGAATCTGTCTGATCCACAACCAAAACACAGAATCCAACCTGTACAAGTTGGGAGAGGAGTGTAGAGATTATCACCGAAATTCAAGTTAATTGAGTTGAAGTGTACCTGTGTTACTGTCCGCCCTGCGTCGGTCCCATAGGACTGAAAACGACAGCCTAACGCAACATGGTGCATGCGCCCTGCTAGACACACCTAGAGTGGTGTCATGCTATGTTGGGTACACATCTAAACATTCCTAGTCCAGCCCACGTTACTCTAGTCTTTCTAGTAGGCTCACATTGGATGTAGGGAGAAAAAGAAAGAAATGGACACCGAAAGGAATGAAGTTGAAGAAACAAAATCTCTCTTTTGGATACGAGAATAAGAGGACTACATATAGATTAAAAAAAAAACCTATTGCAAAAAGGGAAAAGGTTCAAGTACCAAATTTTCTCACTTGGCAAGTCCTAGGCAAACCTAATGCAAAGTAATTGGCATTTATGATACGTATGATGAGGAAATGAAATTAAGATGATTCAATGGATATAAAAAAAAAAGAGACTAGCTAGGACGTTTTGTGAAGCAACTATATGCAAAAGGCCCATCTATCCAATGTAGAATCTCGAACAACTGTCCCAAAGTTCTTTTTCCGTCTTTCCTCTCACTTGTTAAACAAACAAATAGGTATACCTATTTCCAACTTTGAGGAAAACGCGAAGCAGATCATGTAGTATTGAACCCCAACCCATCACCGATCGAAGAAAACTGAGCAGATCATTCGAAACACTGCTTCCTTAAGCTACCTCTTAAGCTGCAACATGGCTAATCTGTGATTCTCTTCTAAGCTAAGCCTTTTCTTCTGCACCTTTTGCTTCAAAGTTCTGAGGCCTGCAAACATATACAAGATAAATACAGAATAATTCCTCGCTGGGTAGATGAACAATAAGGGCACATGTAAGCTTAGTAAAAAAACAAAAACATAAAAACCATTACTGTTTACGCCAAACAGCTTCTAAAAGGAGCCCCGGGGGAAATTTTAATTATTTATTGACAAGTAAACAAATGAATAAATAGAGAGGAAGAAAGAAATGTTATAGAATTCAGCTCCTAGTTGCGTATCCTCGTGTAAATTTGAAGTGACTGCATTTACCTTAATCATACGACCATATGCTAGGGAGGAAGATCAACTTCATATTTGAAACTAAGAAAAGTTAAAGAGTAACGAAATAAACCCATCACAACAATCTTAGGTCTCTAATCAGACTCATGTATTGACATTTTCATAGATTTGTAAATTTCAATCCCCAGAACATTCATATTTCAAAGTTTTTTTTTGTCTTCTTCGTATATGAAGTTGACAAAAGCTAAATTTCCTCTCGAAGAAAAATAAAATTACTAGCAAAGATAAATTTTCGAAAGATAGGCTTGGGAAAAAAAAACTGACGGACTTAGAATTTCTCTCTCATTTTCGTACGGTATTTTAAAATAAAATAAAAAGGTAGAACAAATTTAGTTTCTTTTACTTGTCATTTCCTTTTTCTCCTTTTCCTGTTTCTCTTCCTTCCACCAATCCATTATGAACATGACAGTGCAATTGATTTTGAAATTCTAAAGCCCCTTCGGTTCTATGAAATTAAGCTCCAAACCTAACAATCACGCTACCACCAAAACAAAAAGCAACCAAAACGAAACAGGCCAGAACCCAAAAACCAATTAAACACAAGAACAAACAAAAATTCCAAAGAAACAAAAACCAAGAAAATCATACCCATTTCAAAATCCAGACTTTCAGGACAAACCCATTTCCCATTTTTCCATTTCCTCACTCTGTATAACAGACAAGTAGACAACGCACATGACACCCACCACTATGAAAAATTGGGGTTGTTTTATCCATGAAACATGAATTTGTCAGACTTATACCAAGGAATTAATGACAGGCCCATAACATGGCTCCGATAAAAATCAGGATCAAGCCACATATAAACTGGCGCCATAAGAGTTGATAACACTTGAAAAGTTACGAATTAGAACCTAAAACCTAAGAGGGAGCAAACCGTAAGTAGCAAACCTTTCGAACCTAGTTTCAGCCCCGAAGCAAGAGCGGTAGGGCGTGACGGGGCAATTCGGGGCACTTCCATTTAAGTATGAACAAAAAACAATAAAAATAACTAGAAGAGACAAAATCAAGAACTCTTTCATTACCCATTTCGAATTCCAGAACAAACCCACTTCCCATCTTCCCATTCCAAATGCTTCCTCACCCTATACAACGGACAACGCATTTCACTCCCGTCACTATCCAACCGCACATAGTAAACGGGGTCCACTTTCTTCACAATCCTCCCGACCCACCACCCCCCGTTGGCACAAACCTCGACCCGGTCCCCCGCCGCTATATCGGGCGTCTGTATTTCGGGTGGAACAGGGCGAATGTCCGCCGCGTGAAGAGATTCGACCAGTAATCTTGACTTGTCGTCGGTGAACCGGGTTTGGTATCGGACCAGGTATCCGGTTTTCCCGATTGCGGCGAGGAGTGTTGCTGGGTAGTATGAGCCCAGATAGGGTTCTTGTTTTCCGATTATTTCGACGGTTTGGTTGTGGCGATAGGCCATTTGGGGTAGGGGGTTGAATTGGGAGTAATTTTTTAAGACTATGGGAAAAGCTCTGTTGTTCAGTACAAGGAGAGGAGGGGCGAGAAGTGTGAGTTTCCGTTTGGCTGAAATTTCGAGAGAGGGAGGCTCGCGACAACGAGGCGCCGGTTAAAGGCGGCGAGGGCCGTAGGCTTTGACGCCTTGTTAAAGTCGTTTTCTGTATTTATTTTTAAAAAATTCGAAATTTTTAGTTTGTGTTGGTTTTTTTTTTTTTTTGGGTAAATTTCACTGACCTCTCCTGAGGTTTCTGACAAATGCACTTTCTGACAAATGCACTGACCTCCCCTCTACTTTCTAAAATTTCACTGGCCTCCCTTACTTTTGAAAGTAATTGTCACTTACCTCCCCTGCCGTTACTTTATGCCTAACGGCGTTGATTTCGTTGGTGAAATGACGTTAATGCCTTTAAATTTGAACTTAGCTTTTTTTTTTTTGTTGCTTGTTTGAGATTATAGTGCAAAAAAATTCAAAATGCGTGAAAAAGTAACTTAATTATTTACTTTTTTCTTAGAACTTTCTTTTCTTTGACAAAGTTATTCTCCCTTCGTCCTAAATATGCACACCTTTTAGGAGAACCAAGCATTTTAGATTTTTTTGTTTACACCAATTCAAGGATCCCGTTGAGAAAAAAATACTTTACGTTTTTTTGTAAAAAAAACTTATAAATAAATTATTTTTTGCGTGCATAAATCAATGTTCTTACAAATAATGGATAGTTGTCCCATAATAATAAGTTTATTCTCCTTTTTGCGTACATAATGCAAGGGTCTCGTAAACAATGAATAGTTGTACCTTAATAATAATGTACTGATGAGTTTTTTTGGTAAAAAAATTAGACTATTTTTTTCCCTTAATTGGATCCTTGAATTGGTGTAAAAAAAATTATCCAAAAAATTTGATGCTAATAGTATTCTTTTTTATTTTGGGTGTGAAATCCTTGTTTCTCCTTAAAAGGAAAAGAAACATAAAAAAATAAAAATAAATAAACCATCAATGCAAGTAGTGGGCTTATGTGATTATTGATATTCTTCTTTTTTTTTTTATTGTCAAAATGTGAAAATATACCTAATAGGAAGTAAAATATTAAAAAAATAATAATAATTTTGTGTCAAAGAAAAGAAAGGTCTAAGAAAAAAATACATAATTAAGTTACTTTTTTATGTCTTCTGAAATTTTTCTGTGATATAATCTTAAACAAGAAAAAAATAAAGCAAAGTTTAAATTTAAGGGCATTAATGTCATTTCACCAACGAAATTAACACCGTTAGGCATAAAGTAACGGCAGGGGAGGTATGTGACATTTATTTTCAAAAGTAGGGGAGGTCAGTGAAATTTCAGAAACCTTAAGGAAGGTCTCTGTAATTGTCAAAAATCTCAAGGGAAGTAAGTGAAATTTACCCTTTTTTTTTAATTTAAGATTAAGCTAAGATAAGAGGCCGTTTGGGAGCCCATTTTTTGCATTTTCCAATTCTACTTATCACCTTTTGGGGGTTGTCTCCCAAAACACATTATTTGAGAATGAGTTCGTTGTTTTTCACTTTAGAGAATATAAGTTAAAAAGAGGTAGGAGTGTTTGGCCACCTATTTTTTGCATTTTGATTTTCTCATTTTCTACGTCTAGATGTTTGGCAACTATAGTGAAAACACATTCTGCAAAAATGTGTTTTGGGTTTTTGAGTTTAGAGAAAAGAAGTAAAAAATAGGTTGAGATGAGCTTTTTGACTTCTCATTTTCTACTTTCTCATTTTGATGAACAAAAAGACTTACAGAACGTATGCTCCACATCTCTCAAACACTACTCCTATTACAAAATGCATTTTGCATATTTCTCCCAAACACTCCTATCATATTCAAATACATTCTAACCATAATCTAAAAAGCTAAAAAGTAAAAAATGGAAAGCTAAAAATGTGGCTCCCAAACACCACCATATTGAGCTATTTTTCACATTCTCCACTCACATTCCTCACTTGCAAAATGCATTTTGCACATTTCTCCCAAACACTCCTCCCAAATTCAAAACACATTCTGACCATAATCCAAAAAGCCAAAAAACCAAAAAGTTGAAAATTAAAAGCTGAAAAGTGGGCTCCCAAACACCCCCTAAGATTATTAGTTCCTCAAGAATTTGAAAAAGTAAAAAACATGATCAACATGTGTAAACAAACATTAAAGATAAAAATAACCCAAAACAGACAGTCAATTTAATTATTTTTTATCTTTATTCACACAAAAATTAGTTTGGTTAATAAACTTTTACTTTCTATATTTCTTTGGTCGAGACGAAACAATAATTAACAAAACCCAAAAAGAAAACACAAAACCAACTAGTGCGAAGAAAAATTGGTTAAGGACCAAAATAATCTTACTCAATTATTCAGCTAAAACACCCCTAAAAATAGGGATAATCTTACGACAGCAAAAATATGGATCGTTAAACCCATCATTATCCAAAAAACTTCTCTCTCCTCCCTTTTCTCTCTGTTATTGGTGGGTGAAACTCAGTCTCCACTTTAACAAGTAGCTTTTGCATTTCAATAATGCTACATACACACCCTAGCTCCCACACCCTGCCTACGTATCATGTGGGCCTCCACGTGGGGCACGCCACTTAACCCTAATAATAATAAAAAAATTCAAAATCCCAATAACGACGTACTGAAACTCTCAATTCACGCGAGTTCATCTGGTTAGAGAGAGAGAGAAGCAGATCAAAGGTGAGAGACTGAGAGAGAGAAGCAAATTCGAAGGTGAGAGGAGAAGCAGATCGAAGGTGAGAAGAGAAGCAGATCTAGCAGGAACCACTATTTTCTTCTGAACTGGTGGTCCGAGCAACTTGCGGCATTTTATCGACTTCTAGCATTTCATCCTTTTTCCGACTAAGCTTATCAATCTTAGGTTTAACATCTCAATTCTTTTTGATATAGTTTAACTACAACTGATTGTTGTATATTTTCGTTAATTGAAAAAATGCACTTATAATGGAGCTTGGATAGTGTAAGGGTTTTAAAAGATCTGCCAAGGATTTACACATTTCACAAAAGAAAAGGTCAGCTTTTGAAGTTGGCCTTCTGGCCCTTAGATTTTACATCTATATAAAGCCTCCTAATCTGCCAATGATTTACACATCTCGTACTCTATTGTGAGAAAATATGATTTTGCTTGATTTTTTCTTTTTCTATTGTGAGAAAAGATGACATAAACTGCTTGAAAATTTGAGGAGTACAAACTCGTTAATGTATAAAGAACAAATCGTGTTTGTGCACTATCCCAAATTTCTATCTGAATATGATGCTAAGCTATTAGGTTTGGGGATGGAAAATACATGTTAGATATTCTACAACCATTTTGCCAAAGGCAGGCTTGATGACCTTATAACAATGGCCAACATAATGATCTGGATGAAACAAGTTGGACAATTTCTTTGTGATTTGGGCCATGTGGGCCATCAGATTACGGACACTACTTTTGAGGATCGAAGTTAAGCCTGTGGTCTTTGAGAAAATCGAGTTATATTCATAATCGTGAAGGGTTGGAGTCGAGCAAGAGCATGACAATATATGAGGAGGGGTTTATGCTATCAAATGTGGCTGGTATAACTAGCAAAAATGTCAACCCCTAGGGTTGGCCTCACAGTTTAATAACTAAGATTTAGGAGTATATATGTTCGTGGTTTAAAACATCTCACATGCTATTAATTTTTTGGGGGGTAAGCTAATATGAAATTTTGGTCCTACTTAAATTAGGTTCCTCGCAAGTGGCCTGTGAAATGGGACCAATGAATTCACTTGGAGTTTTAATTTTTGGCCCAACTACAATAATTTTGTGACGATTGATCCTCTTTTGGTTTTTATTTGGAAATGGACATTTTTGCTTTCAGACAATGTTAAGATAGAAACGAAACCTAAACTAAATCAAAAGAGAAACATGGACAACAACATTAGGATCACACATGTATTTTGGTTTCACTTTAATTGAATTAAATCACTGTTGTGCTCACACATGTATTTGTCTATTTTTGACTTGTAGGTGATGTTTCAGTTACCATCACCATCATCTTTTATATCGCCGACGTTTGTTCCATCAGCAATGTGTCATTTATCTTCCCAAATTGGAAGGGATGAAAAAGTGGAAGAGGTATGGAGTGGAGACAATGGAGAAGAACAAGAGGTATCGAATGGTTTTCCAATAAAGGAGGGTGGTGACGGTAAAGCGGCAATTGAGAATTCTGAAGATACAGTTGAGGAACCGAAGATGGGAATGGACTTCGACAAGCCCAACGAAATTTATTTGTATTACTCAGAATTTGCTAAAGAAAAGGGGTTTGCAGTGGCTAAAAGATCTTCGAAAAAGGGAAAAAGATGGAGTCTTGAGGCATGTAATTCTTGAATGCACCAAAGGTGGAAAGGCAAGGCCTAGAGGAAGCAACCCTGCCAAGCCACATCCACAGTCAAAGTGGAATGTCTGACTCTCCTTAATATTTGTTTATCCCAGGAGGGAAAGTGGAGGGTAAGTCGGGTTTTCTTGGAACACAATCATGAACAAAGTCCGGAAAAGTCTAGACTTTTTAAGAGCAATAGGGTACTTGATTCAAATGTGAAAAGGATTCTTGTATTGAATGACAAAGTTGAGATCAGGTTGCGTAAGACTATTGACTCACTTCAAATTGAAGCTGGTGGACCAGATAAGGTTCCATATTTGCAAAAGGATTGTCGGAATTATTTGGATAAGGTTCGATGTTTACAACTTACAGTAGGAGATGCTGAAGCATTGCATCATTATTTCATGAGAATGAGGACTGACAATGGAGACTTCTTTTATGCAATGGATTTGAATGAATAGGGTCGACTAAGGAATGTATTCTGCGCTGACGCAAGGAGTTGGGGCAACTTTTAAGGAGTTTGGTGATGTTGTGACATTTGACACAACATATCTCGTCAAAAAGTATGACATGCCTTTTGCTACTTTTGTAGGCGTCAATCATCATGGTAGTTTGGTATTATTGGGATGTGGACTTATCTCCCTATGAAGGCACAAAGTCATTTTCGTGGCTATTTAAGACTTGGTTGACATGCATATCGGGTTGTGCTCCCAATGCAATTTTTATTGACTAATGTGCGGCCATAAGAAATGCAATAGAGAATAAATTCCCCAATACCCGACATCGATGGTGCATATGGCATATTATGAAGAAGGTGCCGGAAAAGTTGAGTGGGTACAAAGCTTATGAAAAAATTAGTTAGCGTTTTAGCCAAGCAGTTTATGATTCACTGATAGTAGAAGAATTTGAGACTGCTTGAGATGCGCTCATCAAATGTACGAGCTTCAGAGTAACACATGGATACATGGGTTGTATTTGGAGAAGGAACTAGTGGGTGCCAACTTTTGTGAAAGATGTGTTTTGGGCAAGAATGTCATCCACACAAAGAAGCGAGAGTATGAATGCATATTTTGATGGTTACATTATTTCTACAACAACCTTGAAACAATTCGTTGAGCAATATGAAAATGCATTGATCAAAAAGGTGGAAAATGAAAAACAAGAAGATCACAATAGTTGGCACTCTTTCATTCCTTGCATAACTAACGATGGGTTGGAGAAGCAATTTCAAAGCGTCTACACCCTTGCCAAGGTTAGAGAGTTTCATGAGCAATTTGTTGAAAAAATGGTATGTTCTCTTTAGGTGAAGCAATCACAGTTGGAGAAGGAGAAGAGCAATTTCAGAAGTGTGTGCCATTTAAAATTCATTTTAATGCTGAAACAAATGAAACTCATTGTAATTGTCGGTTGTTTGAGTCTAAAGTAATGGTATGTAAGCATCAACTGTTTGTGTACCAGCTTAGGGGAATTCACAGAGTGCTAGAAAAGTATGTCTTGAAAAGATGGTGCAAAAATGTGAAAATGGTCCACGCCAAGTTTGTGAATCCCGTACCGTACCGGCTAGCACGTACCGGATTTGTATTAAACCGGTATCTTGCACCTTTAATTCCGTCCCGGCTCTAATACCGGTCTTTACCGGCGAGTACCGGAAATTCCGGTCAATACCGGACGAGATGGTGGTACCGGCGATTCTGTCCGATATTGTGTTGAACGGACTTTGACAGGTTTCTACAAACGCAACTTGCTCAAATCTTACCCACAGAGAGAGATCGAGAGGGAGGGAGGACTATACTGCTTTGCTAAGATTGAGAGAGAGAGAGAGAGAGAGAGAGAGAGAGAGAGAGAGAGAACATACATTAGGAGTGCTTCATGGCCTCGTGGGTAGTGAATCGAACCAGAAAATGGAATCACGCAGCAGCAGACTAGTAGAGAAGAAAAGAGAAGCACTGGCTGCTATTTTGGTAGAAGATAAGGTTTTGTAATGTTATGTTGAAACCCTACGATATGACAAGGACTAAATTACCCTTTTGTCTTTCATTTGAAATGGTTATTATCAAGTGTGATGTTTACACCAATTTGAGTTCCTTACATTTTTTGTGTAGACCTGTTTAGTTTTCTTAAATAAAATCTTACATCTACATTAATGAACTGTGTAAGTATATATATACACACCATATTTTTATGATATTTGTTGTCTCAATGATAATTTATTTTATGATGAATCAAATTATATGGGAAAAAAATTGATTTACATATATACATCGTATCGTACCAATTAGAAAACCGGTACCCTATCCGGTACGAGATTCAGAACCTTGGTCCACGCTAAAGTTCGAATAAGTTACGATAAGTCATCAACATCAATTGAAGCACGCCAGAATGACAACATTTGCAATCTCTTTAAGGAGATTGCCGACTTGGCGGAACACAAGCAAGAGAATTATGATATGGTTATGGACGAGGGTTCGAAATGAAATGAGAGTTAATTGAAGCTTCGGTTGTTTGTGCAAGCAATATTGTTTACGGTTGATTCTTTTTCACTTGGAGATGGAGTTATACATTCCAAGCAAAGCACAAACATACTTGACCTGGAAAGCGTTACTCAAAAAGGGAGACTGCCGTGTAAAAGGAAGCAAAGTTTTGTGAAAAAGTTATTAAGAAGAAAAGGGAAACAGTTAAGAAGAAAAGGGAGACCGCGGGGAAGATTGCCGTGTCCAACAAAAAATTAAGGTGTAACTTTGTATTGATTTTTGCTTACTACTTAATATGGTCATATAGATTTATTGAATGAGTGATTCGCAGTAATATCATTTGTTAATTTTAGGAGATCGGAGATATTGCGGTTCTTAATGTGGCTACGACACAAGAGAGTGTTGTAAATGTCAATGTAAGTAACTAATGAGCTTGGTAATTTCCTGTTACATTCTCAATTTATTGGTCTTGATTTATGTTTAACTTTTTTTTATATGGCAAAATTACCTAAGCGACATGGGACCATTAATGTGGCCAAACATGATGGCCCATAACTTCCAAAATCCACAAAACTTGATGCCGAGCACACAAAGTGCAATAAGAGGAGTGCCACAAGGTTGGGAAAGACCACAATCAAGTTTAATGGGAAGTCAATTGCATGAATGGCAAGGTGTTCAACAAAGTTTTTTTATAAATGATGAATGGAATGAATAATGGCAAAGAGTAGAACACTTGGTTGGTTAATGGCATGTTTTTTTTTTTTTTTTTTTATCGTATCGTGTCCTGTCTATATCTTGTCCGTATTATATCATGTCGTGATTGTTAATGGAATGTTAATTGCTGGCACCCTTTTTGTGTATGAATGAAATCTTTAGTTTTTATCGTATCGTATCCGTATCCATTTGTTAAATGGATATTTTTTTTTTTCCTTGTGTTGTCTCATAAGATTTCTTCAATATGCTACTACCTGCTATAGGAGCATCAGACATATTGCATTTTGAGAAAGGAACGTATAGATTGTTTTAAGCAGCACTTGAACATGCTGTTTCGAGCAACACTTGGACATGCCTGCTCGATATTTGCTGTAAGCTGTATAAAAAGACCCTTGTTCAAAGTGATTTTAAATTCTATATTCAAAAAAGTGATCTCCTTTTATCTGCACAAAGCAAACAATGCAAAAAATTGATTTTTTGTTGCTGAAACTGCATGTAAAAGTGCAGAAAACCATGTTTTGGATGCTGAAACTACTGTAACAGTGCAGAAAAACTAAATTTGGATGCTGAAATTACTCTAGAAGTGCAGAAAATTGAGTTTTTGTTGCTGAAACTACTGTAGAAGTGCAGAAAAACAGAGTTATGCTTGCTGAAACTGCTCTGGAAGTGCAGGAAATTGAGTTTCGGTCGCTGAAATTGTTGTGAAAGTGCATAAATTTGAGTTTTGGGTGCTAAAACTGTGTTTAAAATGCTACTTCTGGAAAAATTTGGGCAGCATTTCTCCTATTTTCTTGCATACCCGATGTCTTAGCGTCTCATCAGACAATCAACTAGTAAGCCACAACATGAAACTAGGCAATAGAATAACCCAAAAAGTATCATCAAGTATAGCCAAAGCATATGACTATGGAACAAAACTTGACTTAATATAATCCAATAACCAAAACACCAATACATATTGCTACAAAACAGACCTGAATCTTTCTCATAGCCTTCTCATTCATTACATAACCATTGTCCGAAACAGACTTGAAATTAACTATTTTCCAGTACCTCACCATTTTACATTGGACATAACAAATTACCTACACAAAAGGTGGATAACTAGGAATACACAAATTGCAATCCCAATAAGGGAATGGATAACTAGAATACGGACTGCATTCCGTATGGCTAAGATGAGTTCCCTTAAGTTGTTGTTGAGGTCGACGTTGAATTGAGAGAATGGTCCAGTGAAGTCGCATGTCCTATCATCTACCGAATGTGAGACATTTTGAGTGCTGTTATCGCACCAACCATTCCACTGCCGCAAGGCTAGTCACGACAAAACAAATGAGATTTTACTACATTATGGGATGTAGATGGGAAAAGGATAAACAAAAATGGTGGGAACAAGTATCTAGTTGTGTGGAGAGGCTTACATTGCTAACGGGGCATTTATAATAGTACCACCCAGGGTTTTTAGTATTAGGGCTAGCCTTGGTGGGGATGCACGGACCAGCTCCGCAAGCACAAACTTTCATAGGCCATCCAAATGTGGCATTTGAAGAAGCAGAAGCCACGTTACCCACAGTCACCCAGGTTTAACACCCAATCTTCGAAAGCTTGACTCCAATCATTGCATTTGAAATGGTATGTCGTTAGGACATAAAGCATCTCATATCAAGCTCTAAAACTCTATTTTGGAAACCGGATGTGAGTTATTGGGGGGAGATTTTGTAATTTACCTATTCTTTTTTTAACTTTCTATACTTTGCAAGAGACTCTTGGAGGGACCATCGTATTCTTAGAGATTTGGTCACTAAATTTACTTTTGAGTCTCTATACTTGGAAACTTATGGACCATTTTGGTCTCCAAATTTCAAAAAAGGACACTGTAAAAAGTACAAAAATTTGAAGAAAAGAGGGGATAAATTACAAAATCGCCCCCAATATGTCACATCCGGTCTCCAAAAATAGAGTTTTGTAGTTGGATAAGAGATTCTCTAAGCTGTGGGTGGTAATTGAGGGTTAAGTTTACAAAGAAAAGGATGATCATGGTTAGAATTTAATTCATGACACAAAGATAATTTGTTAGGTCAACCCTTAATCGACTAATGGATGGAGATTAGTGTTACATAATGTTAACGCAAGGAGATGATTGACATTTTCAGGACCTTAGGGGAGATTGTTGTAATTTATAGTATTTATTTTGGAAAATTACATCTAAGTCCAGTTTTGGACTCCTTAATTCCCACTAAGTGTAAACGGAAAACTTAATTGCATGCAAGTCTAATAAGGTCACTTTGATTACCCTTTCACCATTCAACTTCAACCACGAATTTAGATTTACTTCTCCTCTTGTGGACACCCCTCTGAGGAATTCGATTGAAAATCGCTACCAAGGTTTTAGCAGATTGTCCCCAAGGAACCTGTAAGGGCCCGTAATTTCAAATAATTTTTTGGTATTTAAGTTGAGGAAATGTGAGGAAATGAAAATAAAGTAAGGTGGGTTAATGTGAGTTTGATAATTGCATTCGGGTACTAGGGAAACATATTAGAAACATGAGGGGTGTAAGTGCAAGTGTGAGAGTGTATATCCACATGTTGGGGTCAGATTTATGAAACATAACACACCCCCTCTTTTCTCTCATTTGGCCGGCACCCTCGCTCTCTACTTCTCTCCATAAACTTCTTCATTTTTCCTCTACAAATCCACCTCCCACACTTTCATACTTCTAGATTCAACCTAAAATCCATCTTCTACGTGTAATTTGGAGTCCGGGTTCCATTGGATTCGTCTTGGGAAGCTTATTACTATTGGGGTTGGAAGCAAGAGCTAGGGTTTCATTTCCTTATTTATTTGGAGCTCAATCCTTGAGGTAGGGAACCTATCTCTACTTCTTTTAAGTGTATATGGTTTGAAATGTTGCAATATATTTGTCATTCCTCTTTGATTTCTTGCCATGCTTGGACACTACCATGAGAGTGTTGGGATTCCACCCCGTGTGGGCCACTTGGGCTTAGGCTCGGAGGGAGTAGATTAGGGTTTTTCTGTGTAACTCTATAAATACTTGAACATGCCATTGTTTATTTGTGGTAGCACAATGTAAAGAGAAAGAGAGGCAGAGAGTGTGAGAGGGGGAGTCAGTTGTGGCTTTCCCTAGAGAGAGATACACGAGAGAACTGGTGATGTTTCATTATTGTGAGATTGTGAGTGAAGTGCGTAACACAACAGGCTCGGATTTTCTCCGGATTATAGTGAAATCCCCCTCCCCGTGGAAGTAGGTCTGATTTGGGCGAACCACGTATGTTGTGTGTCGTGCTTTCTCTTGTTTTTACTGTTTCTGTGCGTGTGGTGTGTTGTTCGGAATCCTAACAGAGAGATGATTTGATCTTGGGTGAGCTTGATTTCCATACATTTATTTGGTTGACCCATGAATTAGTTGGTGATACTCTCCTTTCATGTTTGGTTGTGATTTGGAACCTCAAATTTGTTTTGGATTGAAACCCCTTCATTTTGAAGGGAAAAAAAAAAGCTGTCAAAAATCTACTCGCAAGCCAATTGGATCGATCCACTTGTTGGATTGGATCGATCCAAAGTGCCTTATTCTGCTTGTATCCAAATTGGATCAATCCACTTGAAAATTGGATCAATCCAACTCCCCTTAACTCCCTAAAATTTGTTTTCTTCGACTTTGGTCGCTTATTCAGACTTGTACCTGATATATCCATTCCCTACACCTCAAAACTTATTGGATAACTCGTCCCTAGCCTATCATGGTATGATTCATGACTCGTCTTGATTTCTCACGTACTTGGACACATGTTAGTCATAATCGATATACTACGAGATTTTGAACGAAATGGATTATATGGATGTTTTGGACACATGAGGGTTCAATGGATTTTTGAAAATGGTGATCATGAATACTAGGGCCACCGTTCGTTGCGTCGCTTGCCATGGGTGCACGGAGCCCAAGAAATCCGGCTGAGGGATTTATTCTCTATTAAAACAAGTGGTTATTTTTGTGAAATGTTACGGTATTTTGATGAAATTGGATACATGACACAGTTTGTGGAGTGGGTAAAACATGATTACCCTAATGAAGGGCATAGCACGTGCCCTAATCGATCACCATGAGGGGGTGAATAACTCGGCACCACATAGGGAGTCCATAATCCCTGTGCCGAGCTGATTTGGCCATGAATAAGGCCAAATTAGTAAGACTTAAATAGAAGGTCAGGATGCACTAAGCTCGGCCAAAGACATAAAGGGATGCCCCTGGAATGGCCGAGTTGGTTAGGCTACGAGTATGGCTTAAATAGCATTCTGAAATACGTAGTTCAGCTCGGCATGAAGAGTTGGGCTATGTACGGGTCATTCCGAGCTACGAGGAAGCACGGCATCACCACAAATAAGGCGGTGTGACATTCCAAAATATTCTATAGTGGCTCCTTATGAGATAGGGAGCAATCCTGTAAAATAAGGGATTGATATGTGAAGTCCTAATGAGCTTAGGAGTGTACCCCATATAGGAAAGAATCCTATATGGAAAGAAAGACTACTGCAAGACGAGATCTTGCAGGATTTGGAAGTATATGTCTAATAGGAAAGTCATATTAGGAAAAGGATTCCTAAACCTAGTAGGAGACAGGGGGCATGAGATGCCCAAATGAACAAGCTATCTTCACCTATAAATACAGCACCATGCCCATGGAGAAAGGTACGTGGTGAACCTTTTCATACGCACTATGATTTGAGAGTTTATAGTACGAGCTACTAACTTAGGCATCGGAGGGCCTTTGCCGATGAGAGGCAAAGGTGCTCTAACCCTCTTTCTATTTTGCAGATTTAGGGTTGAACCAAGGAAGCACGTGGTCCAGGCTTACTGTGGATTTTACCCCCGTACAGTTTGGAACGGTTAAGAGCAAATAGATGGACACTTCGGTTATTTTTGAACATTTTTGGTATTTCCTTAGACACTTGGGTATCCTGTGGACATTTAACATTGAGTTGATCAATCGTAGTCGCTATTAGTCAACTCATTCATGTTTGCTATATCTTCATGTGCATCTTTCATTCTCTAAACCCTTAACGTTAATAGAAAGGTTTATTACTGGGCTAGTGAGCTCACCTTATCATTTTCAAGTACTGGGTAAGTGCACATGAGTTGGATGCTTGGAGTGTGGATGCATGAAATGAAGCTCATTCATTCATGAAGTTGTTTTATCCTCTCCATATTTAGTATATTTTTGGGAGATGATCACGTAACTTCTATTTCTTCAATCTTTTGACAAAATTCGATATATGTAATAACTTAAAAACCTTTGTTACTTATGCATGGGTATGGGTGCCCTTGGTTAGAGGCTCGTTGAACTTTGACTACGAGATTGTACTTTGACTTTGACCATGAGATTGTACTTTGACTTTGACCTTTCAGAGGGGAATTGTTTCATGACTTTGGACTTGTCCTAGGTGGAAATTATATGTATCTTGGTTATTAAAAATGAGGGCATGACAGAACCGAAATCAAACGACTCTTGCCTCATTGTAAGATAAGGTTTTGAGAACCAGCCCGTCGTCACTGTAATATCTTACGTTCAGGAGCTTGGTTACCAGAGGGGATGGGTTTTATGGCACCCCCCTCATCCGACCATTATTCAACTTTGTTCATGTAAAGGAGATAAGAGAAAGGGAAACAATTAAACTAATATTGACATGATAATCAAGTTAAAGTGGATGCTTGTACATAATATGATACATGCATGTTAATGAAATGCAAGAATGATCCGATGAAGATAACCAACATCAAACAACAATACTAATATCAACAAAGCATAAGGAACAGTGAAATGAAACTACATGAGATAATGGATTGCCTTAGAATAAAAACCAGTTTGATCCCTTGTTCGGGGTTTGAGCACTCAAGCCATTGCAACCTTGTAAGTTTTGTTTTGATTTCGATCTGTGAAAAACAGGGCCGAAACCCTTTTGTTCTGCCTTTTTAAGGAGAAAATGAGTATTTAGATCTTGGTTTAGACTTGTTTGAGGGGTAAATAGAGGATAATCAAACTGATTAGTGTTCAATACTAATACAGAGTCTATTTGAAAATACTTTAAACCATGGTCAACAACCAGAATACATAAAAATCAACAGATAGTTTGAGTGCTTAAAACATAGGGTTTGAGTGCTCAAATCATTTTCTGGTTTGTGAGCTTTTATGCTTTGTTGATTTTCTTTCAAGCCATTGTAAGCCCAATGATGGTATCAAGAACTAGCGTGGGCTTGCTAGCTTCCCTCAGTGGGACCAAGCTTCAGGATTTAAAGGTGGTTTCTACCTTTGATACTAGAAACAATTCTTAAACTTGGGGGTTTTGAGTCGATAGATGTGAGGTAAACAGATTTTTAGACTAGAAGTGGGGTGATTGAGGTGTATAAATTAGTGCTTAAGGTTAGTGAAGTGGATATCAGAGTGATGGTGAGGTTTTTGAACTTAAAAATATGATTTTGGCTTAAGAGAGCAAGGTTTTTTTTTTGAGGGGTTGAACTGATTAGATGAGTATTTCTAGAATACAGGGACTGAGAATGAGTTGGTGAAGTGTGAGTGTGGGTGCAAGCTTCTATAACTCGAAAATAGGGGTGAAGAATGGCTTTTTATAGAGGAATATAGGAGGGAAAGTTTATGTTTTTAATTTTGAATTAGTTTAGGTAATGATAGGGGTCAACTATAAGGTAGAAAATGTGTTTGAGAAGGTTTTCTATGCGCGCCGGGGGGGGGGGGGGGGGGGGGGGGATGTCCCATCATCACCGGCTAAAAGATGCTTTGCAAAAAAACTATTCTCGCGCAATCGCTTTGAGCGCTTAAAGATGACTGGTTTGGGTGCTCAAAGCATGGTATTGCTTTGAGCTCTCAAACAGCCGCTTTTAGCACTTTAAAGGGATTTTTGGAAGGTTTTGGTGTTTTGGGATGATTTTGACAAGTTCAACCTTCTTCCAAGCTTCGAGGTATACATGTCGCTCCAAATTCATCATCGGGAATGCTTAAGGGCATTCTCAGGTCAAATTTGGGGTGTCTAAACCTTCCACCTCCCATTTTCCACCTCCACCCAAAATCTACTTCTGGCCGGCAACCCATTTCAGTCAGTGACTTTTCCTTTGAACTTTCACAAGCTTTGACCGTGTGAAATTTAGCTCGTGAAAATTCGATGGGTTTGAACTCGTGAATTTCATTGGGTGTGAGGTCGTGAATTTCATAAGCTCAAGAGAGGGATGGAAGTGAAGTTCACTAGCTTTTGAGTTCGTGATATTCACTAGGTTTGAACTCATGAATTTCACTAGGTTTGAGCCCGTGATATTCACTGTGTTAGAGCCGGTGATTTTCAAGAGCTCGAGATTCGATTTGACAACAAAGCCAGTCCAAACAACTAAATCACTTTATCTGTGCAACTATGTAAACTAATTTTCACAAGTTCTCAAATTCCACTAACTCTTGAACTCGACTAATTTTAAAATTTCAATCGTTCTAATATTTCACTATTTATAATTTTCACTAATTTTTTTTCAGTTCACCAATTTTGACTAGTTCTGAAATTTCAATAACTCTGAAATTTTTACTACCAAAATTTTGACTAATTTTCACTTGTTCTAAAACATCACTATTCAAAATTTTCACTAGTTCTTAAATTTTGCTTACTCTAGAATGTTCACTAATTCTAAAATTTCTCTCATTTTAACTGGTTTTGGAATTTTACTAGTTGTCACTAATTTTATTAGGTTTGAGCCTCGTAAATTTTATTGGTTTCAAAATACAAAAATCACCTAGTGAATTTCATTAGTTTCGAGCTCAAAAATTTCATTAAAATAGAGAGGTTTTGTAATACTTCTAAATTTGAAAATAGGAATTCGGGGCCCTTGCGGCGCGCCCCTTCCATGCTGCAGGGATGTAACGCCCATCTCAACCGTCCATTGAAGCAATTAATAAAACTATTCGAAGAGTTTTGTTTTAGATCTGGACCACTAATTGGAAGAGTTTTATTTTAAATCCGGACCATTAATTATTGGGCCACTTAGCCAAAAATCCAAAAGATTTGATATTTTTAAAGGGAAGGACAAGAAACTTTTGCAATTAAACACAAAGACACTGGGTGATGCAAGATTACTAAAATACCCACATGCAAAACTAGTTAAATGTCACTAATTTTCAAAAGTTGAGAAAAAAAAAAAAAACTCCCATGTCCAGCCGACCACCAACCCTCCTCCGGCGACCACTTTCGGCCGACCGCCACCCCACCTCCGGCGACCACTTTCAGCGGCCAAAAAAATTAGTGACATGTCACTAATTTTTAAAGGTGAAAAATAAAAATAAAAAAATTAAAAAACCACTTTCGGCGACCAAAAAAATTAGTGAAATGTCACTAATTTTTAAAGGTGAAAAATAAAAATAAAAAAAATTAAAAAAAAAACTCCTACGTCCAGCCGACCACTACTCCACCTCTGGCGACCACTTCCGGTCGACCGAAAATATTAGTGAAATGTCACTAATTTTTAAAAGTTGAATTTTTTTGTTTTACCAAAAAAAAAAAAAAAAAACTTTTATCTCACCACCACTCCACCTCCGCATCACCTCTCACAAACCACTTTTAGCAACCCAAAAAGTTAGTGACATTTCACTAATTTTTAAAAGTTCTAATTTTGTATAGAAACTTGAAAAAATCACCAACTAGCCAACTCCTAAAACTAGTGATAGCTCACTAAACTTCATAAAAGCTAAAGAAATCAATGAATAAAGCTATTTCAAATCTAGTGACAAATCACCAAACTTCATACCTCGTTGAAAATACCTAATTTTGTACAAAAAAAATGAAAAAAAAAATCAACGCAACCTCCGGCGGACAACCACACCACCTCTGGCAGACCACTTCCGATGACCCAAAAAGTTAGTGACATTTCACTAATTTTTAAAAGTTCTAATTTTTGTATACAAATGTGAAAAAAAATCACCAACTAGTCAACTCTTAAAACTAATGATAGCTCACTAAACTTCATAGAAGCTAAAGAAATCAACGAATAAAGCTATTTCAAATCTAGTGACAAGTCACTAAACTTCATACATGGTTTAAAACACCTAATTTCGTACATAAAAAAAAAATCAACACAACATCTGGCTGACCACCACAGCATCACTTCCGGCGATCCAAAAAGTTAGTGACATTTCACTAATTTTTAAAAGTTCTAATTTTGTATAGAAACTTGAAAAATTCACCAACTAGTCAACTCCTAAAATTAGTGACAGCTCACTAAACTTCATAAAGCTAAAGAAATCAACGAATAAAGCTATTTCAAATCTAGTGACAAGTCACTAAACTTCATACCTGGTTTAAAACACCTAATTTCTTACATAAAAAATAAAAAAAATCCAACACATGCAACCTCCGACTTAAAAGACCTAATTTCGTACGTAAAAAATAAAAAATAAAATCAACACAACCTTCGACTCACCACCACACCACCTCTGACAAACCACTTCCGGTGACCCAAAAAGTTAGTGACATTTCGCTAATTTTTAAAAGTTCTAATTTTGTATAGAAACTTGAAAAAATCACCAGCTAGTCAACCTCTAAAACTAGTGACAGCTCACTAAACTTCATAAAGCTAAAGAAATCAAAGAATAAAGCTCTTTCTAACAAGTCACTAAACTTCATACCTGGTTTAAAATACCTAATTTCGTACATAAAAAATAAAAAAAATCAACCCAACCTCCGACTTAAAACACCTAATTTCGTACATAAAAAATAAAAATAAATAAAAAAATCAATACAACCTCCAGCTTACCACCACACCACCTCAGACAGTCCACTTCTGGCGACCCAAAAAGTTAGTGACATTTCGCTAATTTTTAAAAGTTCTAATTTTGTATAGAAACTTGAAAAAATCACCAACTAGTCAACTTCTAAAACTAGTGACAACTTACTAAACTTCATAAAAGCTAAAGAAATCAACGAATAAAGCTATTTCAAATCTAGTGACAAGTTATTAAACTTCATACCTGGTTTAAAACAACTAATTTTATACCAAAAAAATCAGTAAAAAAAAACCAACACAACCTTCGGTTGACCACCATCCCACCTACACATCACTTCTCATAGACCACTTCCGAGGAGCCAAAAAGTTAGTGACATTTCACTAATTTTTAAAAGTTCTAATTACAGAAACTTGGAAAAATTACCAACTGGTCAACTCTTGAAACTAGTAACAACTCACTAAACTTCATAAAAGTTAAATAGATCAACGAACAAAGCTATTTCGAATCTAATGAGAAGTCACTAAACCAAAATTGGAAAAAAAAAAATACCAACTAGTCAACTCCTGAAACTAGTGACAACTCACTAAACTTCATAAAAGCTAAAGAGATCATCAAACAAGTCTATTTCGAATCTAGTAACAAGTCACTAAACCACATACTTGGTTTAAAACTCCTAATTTCGAATCTAGTGCTTCAAATAGTAGAAATCCTACACTTAAAAAGAAGAGAAATGACTACGTGAGTGTGGACGTCTGCCACCGGAATAAAAAATGTTATTTTGAAAAGAGTCGCGACCTGGGTTTTTATTTTGAAAAAATGGATTTAATACCCGAGAAACCGTTTTGAAAATGATTTGGAAAATAATGTGACTCTCGCAGTCGTTGAAAAGAATTTAATCTCTAATTTGAAAATTGATTCAGAAAATAATGTGACTCTCGCGATTAAAAAAAAAAATTGAAAATCAGAGATCGTTTTGGATCCGGGAGCCAAGTTATGAACGAGGAAGGGTTTTAAGGCACCCCGCTCGCTCGATTGAAAATCGGTCTTTACTAAATATTTGTGAAATTTTGAGAAAATATTTTAATGCTAAATTTTAATCAAATAAACAATTAATTATGCCAAAACAAATGATAATAATGAAAGGACAACAAATAACATGATAATCAATACAACAACAAACAATTAAACAAAAACCATAATCTCCAACTGTTCACAGAGGAAAATGATTTTAAATTTCAGATTTGAAAAAGAGTACCGCATAGCACACAACGTGTACTGTGCTATCGTATGATACTGCCTATACAACCAACGATCAAATTTTTGAAAGTATACCGCGCAGCTTTCCAAGTGTACCGTGCGGTACAGGAGGAGTGCTGTGCGGTACTGTTTATTCTGCAAACAGTTTGAAAAATTGGTTTTTCGATAAGAAACAAAATTAAAGCATGTCCAGGATATGAAACATGATTAAAACTAATTACTTTGAATTGGGAAATGATGTTCTTGATTAGAGAATGTCCCTCCTCATGGGATTACTCCATACGATGCAAAATTTTCACCGTATGGCGCAACCGGGAGGCTTTTGATCAAAAGGATTTTTGCTGTAACATGGGCTTACCAAATGCGGGGACAACATAGGATATTATCCCGCACTTGACATTTGTCCCCTCAGGGTACCAAAGCTATGAACTTCGGCAAAAAGGAATCGTACCTCGATTGAAAACTCTCGAAATGAAACACCTTTTGGAACTTTTGATGGCGGTTTGGGCCTCCTTTAGACTTCAACTTTGCTCTGATAAGGTAGCAAGGATGCTTGGTTTTTGGAATTGAGGAGATATGGGACGACTTATGACACGGTTTCGGGAACGAAAGCAAGGTAATTGGTTTTTCGAGTGGATTTTATTGGGTAAAGTTTAAAAAATGTTTTTGGAGGTGGAGAATGGGAGTAGCAGGTTGTTTTGGATGAGGGTACAATTGTGGGTAGATTTTAGGAGAGGTTGGCCATGAATTTCTCATTGCTTTGTTCTTCCCAAACCAATCGGGCATATATAGCTGTGAAACCGACTGGTCACCAAGTTTACTTGATGCCCACACATGGTGATGATGGCTATCACATAGCCTTTTTGCTTTGCAAGAAACTATAATGAAGAAGAGGAGAGATTGTCAACATTTCGATCTGCTGGAACGCCTGCAGCAGAAAGTAGACTGATGTATAACAGTGCCGTGCGAACACTGGAACTGTACCTTGCGATACTGAAACTGTGCCGTGTGGCACTTATCTACCGCCAATGTCAAAAAGGAACGCTGTGCGTGACTGACGGAGCACCGTGCATGAGAGTGGAGTGTCGTGCGACACTGTTGACCGTGTTGACTTGGAAAATTTCATTTCGAGAGGCTTTCTGAATGTTTCTTTTCATCATCGGGGATCAAAAAAAGTGTACGAGAGTCTCATTTTGGGGTGTCTATAGTGAGTTAATCTTCATCCAAGGAAGGAGACATAGAGGGGTCGTCGTCAGTCAGAGGTCGGGATATCAGAATTCCTACTTTTTTTGGATAATTATAAGAATTCCTACTTATTTATGATTGTACAAGTAGTAGGGTATTACTAGATGTTGGAAGTTGTCCAATCATTAGGGAATGTGTGAGAAGCATGCATTGCTAGACAAAAAATTGTCAATTTTAATTTACTCTTCATATCCTGAGCCCATAGGAAAATTCCAAGTTACAGAGAACAAATTAAAACATCCCCACTCCAAAGTCAATTAGCGAGTGCTTTTGCTTTGCAGATTTCTCTAGAAGACAATGGTGCGTCAATACCACTTGCAATCTACCAGTTACATGATAATTCAAACTTGATTTCTTTTATTGATTAATGGTTGGTGAACTTTTATTTCTAACAAAAAAGCAGGAGTCCAACAAAACAAATATAAACACGCTATATCAAAATCAAATCCGAATCGTGTTAAAGTATAGAGCATTTATCGTGTTAAAGTATAGAGCATTTCAAAATCAGCCGATCGACACGCTCTATCAAAATCAAATCCAGAACGTGTTACCAATAGTTTCCTAACAAGTGTGACATTCCTGGTATGAGCAATATGAAACAACGCCGTGACGTCAGTCTTGAACTCCTTGTCCTCAAAGCGAACTTCGTTTGCAGATTCGTCGCAGCACGTAACCTCTACCTTGCGAACATTCAACCAAACGGCGCCGATGAAGTTGATGTCAACAAACGGATTGACGATGCACTTGAAAGCTGATCTCAGATGGTTGGTTTATCATCTTCTTCTCTACTCTTGTCTCTCTCTCTCTCTCTCTCTCTCTGGCAATCTAAATGATGAGGGAGGAGAACTGGAGAAGGCCATGGGCACTAAGGTGAGTTTGTTTCTGGTGAGGAGGACAGTCTTGTCTGTAAAACTCCTTTATGTCTCTATGGCTAAAATGTTGAAAAGAAAATGTCCTCTTAACCCATCTAAAAATACCCGTGTCCTGTTGTTAAAAGAGGTAAAAAAATGTTGCATTTTGACTAATTTTTCCTTAATTATTGCAATGGATAACTGAGATGGGTGCTATACCACTATAGTGCGGGAGAAGTACTACAGGGAGTTGGAATCCCCAATTAGTGACTCCAATGGTTGATTTTTTGAGCCATCCTTTTACTTTAAGCTTTTTTTTCACCCTCCTACTATAAGTCTGTAATAATTGAACCGCATGAGTCCGGCTAAATACTCCGTAAAGAAGAAGACAAGTCGAGCAAAAAAAAAAAAAGATGACAGCAGATGGATGAGGAGGATGAACCCGGATGGGTGTTGTGTAACGTGCTATGGAGACACGGCACTGTCGTGCCATTGTTGTGTCGGCAATCAGAGACGTTGACCGTGTAGAGCTGGTCGAGTTCTACATGTGCACCAAAAATCTACTCGATTGAATATTGATAAGTATCTCATCGTAAGACATATAACTGGTTGCAGTGGTTTTGATGTAGTGCTTCGGATCCATTCAGAATCATGCATTTCAAGATAATATGTTCCGATGAGGCACTTAACGATATCAATCGAGCTGATTTTTGGTATGCTTGTAATACTCAACGAGCTCTACGCGGTAAACGCATTTAACTGTTAGAGTGACACCGGCACGGCAGTGCGGACCCCCGCACAGCATGCTGCACACCACCCTGGGTTCGAGGACGACGTGTTTTTCTAATTTGTTCGGACATTGTTGAAAATTCTTGTGCCACGGGTCGGGTAAACATTGCACCACACATTCAGGCTATGTTCCACTAAAAAAAAAACAGTTTTGTTTCAACTCAAAAACTATCTCATTCCACTAACAAAAAAGTACTTAGTTTTTTTGCAAAATTAAAAACCAAAAAAGCCAAAAAACTAGTTAGTGGAATAAGTTATTTTTTTTGCAAAACTAAACATACAAAAAACTAGTTTAATGAAACAAGTTAGTGGAACAAGTTAGTTTTTTTGCAAAACTAAAAGCCAAAATACCAAAAAAATAGTTAGTGGAACAAGTTAGTATTTTTGTAAAATTAAAATATCCAAAAAAACCAAAAAACCAAAAAAACACGTTAGTGAAACACTACAACAGCGCCAGAAACGGTGCGCGTGTGTGCGAGGGCAAATGCGGTAGAACTTCGACACGGAACTTGTGCGTGATTTTTTGAACTGGACTATTTAAAGGTCTTACAATTGGAGCGGCCCGTACATTGCTCGATTTATTTCCTGGCCCAGCAAGAGCCCCAGGCGGCTGGCTCTCTAATTATCTTGTCGACTTGTTTCCATCGCTTCTCTTCATTCATTTCACGTACCAGAGAAAGAGAAGAGAGGGTCTTATCTCTCCGAGTTTGGTTGGGCGGTGGGAGTAATCGAGTGAGCGTAGTTAATTCAAAGGATGTCGGCGACGGCGTCTCTAACGGGAGCCTATATCCCTCAAGTATATTGTAATTCTGGAGGAGGGATTAAAGAGAAAGGAATAGGATATTCAACGACTCGATTTAACCCGATTATTCCATCAGCTCGGCCATATCCCGCTCCTTTGACCAGATTTAGTACCACCAGACCCATTCGTCTGTCCCTTTCTTCTCCACGAAGGTAACTCTACTAACCCCTTTAGTCAGAATTCTAATCGAATTCGAGTAAAAAGCTTTCAATTTTTATGTTACACTTCAATTGGCTAACCCATATATAAGCGTAATTTGAAGTGAATTGTTCATTAGTGATGCAGTTGTTAATTTATAGGGAGGACATAGCTTTGTAAAATCTGTGGAAATTTGAGTTTCCTTGATTTGAGGAAATATTTAGCTCAAACTCTAGTTTCCATATTTTATTCAATTTTAGTTTTTGAGCACAGGATTTATTTGGTATGAAACAATCCCATAGGACCCAAACCCAAGCATAAGTTTGAGTAAATAGTTCATTAATGGTACAGTGGTAAATTTTAGGGGGAGGACATAGTTTTATAAAATCTGAGTTAAAATTCGAGTTTCCTTGATTCGAGGAAATACACAAGTAAAA
The DNA here is from genome assembly GCA_020921065.1 of Vaccinium darrowii. Taxonomy (NCBI): domain Eukaryota; kingdom Viridiplantae; phylum Streptophyta; class Magnoliopsida; order Ericales; family Ericaceae; genus Vaccinium; species Vaccinium darrowii. The sequence continues at coordinate 21,458,712 of CM037153.1, read as the reverse complement.
CGCAGTTCGATATGTGTTTAAGTCGAAAACTGAAGTGGGTTTTGGGTGGTTTTAGTCAGATTTTGGTTTTGACTAAAAATGAAGCACCTATCAATACTTGGTTAACCAGATTTGTTTCCCGGGATAATTACACATTGGGACCTGAAATGACAACTCGGATTATCAAAATTGATTATGGTTCCTTTTCTATTGAGCAAGGATAATATCGCAAGTCATTTTTTTCTTTCCCTTGTTTATTTTTTTTTGAGGATTTTGGAGGCGGGGGATTGTTTTCGTATTTGTGAACTGCAAGTCCCTTACTCATTGCTTCTTCAGTTTTTCTACTATTTTAAAATTTTGATGCCAAGCAGAGGGATATGCAATGTTCATGTGGTTTATTCGGTGAGATCTTTCTACACGTTCTGCTCACTTATATTGTATTTATTCTTTTGATAAATCGTCCATCTACCTTTCTGGTGAGTTATTGCAAAAAATTGTTGTCAGCTAAAAGCACTGCCTGGCACACCAGTCAGCATTATATGAGTTTCAATCTTAGAATGCACTTGAATTAGTTTTTCACTCCTTGACAACATAATAAAGGAGACAGAGTGTGCTGGTGGTGGTTGTTTATGTTGTCAAATGGATTTTGTTTTTCAAATTCTCTTGTTTTGGATGTATTAAATTTTTTCTCTGCATTGGTTTGGTTGTGAAGGTGGTCGAGTAATGGAGGAATTGGTGGGCCAGTACATTCTAGGAAGAAAGGCAATATCTGGAAGAGGCATACTACCATGCTTGATGAACATTTGACCCAAGCACCAGATCAACATAAATGTTTCTGTGGCCTACGTTATCGCCCCAGGAGACAGATTGGTGTCAATGGATTTACATCAAGAGTCTTTTCAGACAAATCTTCTTTTCATCTATCCGGGAATAGACTTGGCAACGGCTTTGTAAGTTGATCACTCCAACTTCATTTCATTGTTCATAAACACGGGCCAAATTGCCATGTGTGAGTTGTACCCATCCCAGCATCCTCAATTAGGAGACCAACATGGCGTGTTCATATGTCTATCCCTTTTGATTGAACATAAGCAGATAATTGATGCACATTGTTGTCTTGTGTATATTTGTTTCATGTGTGTGTGTGTGTGGTGGTTAACAGTATATATACTATACTATAATAGGGTATCCGAATCACCTCTTCAAATCTGTTGGTGCAATGAGATGGTTTTAAGGCACTTAGTTGATTGCTACTAAGAACCATGAGTACTCTTATGGAGCACTAATTGATAGCTATATTAGTGAGCTCCATGGATTTCATTTGGAGATTTTTGATTTCAGAGTTCCCAGGATTCAAAAGTCAAGTATCCGAGCGGTGGTTCTGAAAAAGTTAACGAAGAAAACAGTATAATGTGTTTGTCAGTCTCGTAGATTTTGAATCCAAGAGATGAAATCAGGCTGCCCAGCTGGAGTTTAAACTCTACTTTTCGTCCTTGCTCGTAACTGCTGGGAGGATGATGATGGGGAAGGCATCTGTTGTCACTTTTTGATGTTCAGAGTTACCGTTATACGTTCATTCACATAAGAGGTCCAAGCACATAAATGGTTGTGAGGATGTTATTTTTTAAGTGTTGGGTGAATGTGTTATTATACAAGACTTCTTTCATACTGCCATTCCAAACCTGGTTGTGTAACTGGGTTGCATGTATTTCCTGGAATTGGAAAACTCTTTTGGATGAAAATATTTTTATCTTATCTAAGATTTGTTTGTTTCGGGCGCGTTTTATATGTCTAAAAGGCTGATGTAGTATGAATATTTGGTAAGCAGTTATGCTTGATATCTGTTTGTTAGCATGTCTGAAATGCTTCTCGAAGCATTTATGCACGTATATCAGTTATAGCAGTTTTGCAGTGCTGCCAATGCATGACGTTTATTGTGGAAGACTGCTTGAAAGAGATGTTTCTAATTGTTCAGATATAATATTTTCTTTTGACCTAAAGGGCCTTTTACATGATCCGATTTTGTGGGATTCTCAATTATATTGGATTATTGCTTTCTTTTTGGCATTCAGGAAATTCTCTTTATTGATGTCTAGTTAGCATTTAGTTTGAAGGTTTTTTCGTGGCATACTAGAATGTGTTTGGTTTTTCTGACCATGCTTGCAAGACAAATTGTTTGACTGACAATTGGCCTGTTTGTGCTTAGGTAAAGCAAGTTCACGTTCCACATGCAACTGTGGGTCCAGATGAGCCACATGCAGCAAGTACTATCATGCCAGGTGGTGTTGTAGAGGAACAAAGTCTTGATTCGTTGGATCTTGAGATGGAAAGAACAGAATTGGAGAGGATTTTGGGTTCCAAACTTCCTTCACATCCAAAGTTATATAGGGGACAATTGAGGAATGGACTTCGCTATCTTATTTTACCAAATAAGGTTCCAGCAAACAGGTAACACACAACCCGAGGAGCTGCAATAACCATGTTCACACGTGATATATTAGTCTTTTTGCACCTATAAACATTTTTATCTGCTGCAATTGTCACAGCTACATCAAAGTAGAATAGTGTGGAGATATGAGTTATAATTTAATATTTGAAAATGGCCAAAAAAAAAATAAGTATGCTTATGATCTTATTTCTCTTGCTGGTGGCATGGTCTCTCTGAGAAGACAATAAGATTGCTGATATGCCTTTGGTACTCAGTGTTAAGCTTCGGCCAACTGGGAACCTCTTTCAAGGATCCACTCTCTCATGTGCTGTTTTTTCCCCCTAGTGTTGTTCCTTCGCTGCTTTATTGTTGGCTTGCATAAGGATTTGGATCTGCCTCGGGCTTGTTTGTTGTTTCTATAGGATCCATTCGCTTGAACCTTATCTAGTTGTGATATACCTGGATTGGTTAGGCTTCTTCCATAACCCTTGAAGCTGATGGTTATAAAGGAAATCCATGAGTTAGAGCTTGGTTGAAAAGTTAAGTGATACCCCTAACCTTGATTTCCTCTCATCAACTTACAAGCCATCAGAAACTGATGTGAAGTAACTGTTATTGGTACCAAGGTTTCTTGTCAGTTGTCATCAAACTTACAATAGTTGAATGTAGAAGCCATGTCATTTAGTAATGGACCAGTAAAGTAAGTCATAGTAACTGTTTTGCAGTGGAGTTATGGTTACTGTTCTCCACTTGTTTTGTGAACTTAGATCTACTCTTTTGAAGCTTGAAACTTCTGATAGGAAGATGATTTGCTACTGATTTGATGATGCTTGATAATGAGTTTCTTGTTAATGTTAGTACTTAGAAATTAGAATATTTTTTTACAAGTTTTTTTTTTTTTGTTCCTTTATCTATTTGCCCGATAATTACTCATGGAACACGACTAAGGGTCATCATTGGTTGGGTTGGGCTGGGTAAGACCGTGAAGTCAATACACAAGCCCAACCCCTCGGGCTTTCATTATTTGGAGGGCTGGGCTTCGTGCGTAGAGACTTCATGGGCTTGGCGGGCTTGTGACACGACCTTTACTTGATTCAGTGCAACGATATGAAACAGTGCCCAGAATCCTGCCAGATTAGAGTTCAATTTCTTTGTTCGATGATGTTTGGTTGCGAGGTTTGGTGGTTGGAATACTCCATTGTTTGGTCCAAGGAGGTGCGGGATTGGATTACAAAGTTGGGTGAAATTTGAAGCTTTACGCGGAAATATGTACTACAGACGCAAACATGGGACATGACATTGACAGTTTGACAAGCAAATTTCAAAACTAGGCTAATTAGATAAATTGCAATAATAAAGTTAGGCTCATGTTAGAACTAATTTACATATATTGCCTTTTTATAATTATCATTATGCAATTTACGAAAGTGTTGTAAAATAAATTGTTTGCTCATTTACTTGCGTCTTTGTAATCAATGAACCACCGTTCTATCACACCAAAAAACAATGTCCCTAAGTTTAACAAATGTTTATTATTTAGTTAACCCCCCACACATGAGTGTCCATCAAGTGTCTGGTGAGTGTTCATAAAGTGTCCTAGGTTGTCCAGAGCATAATCTAGAGTGTTTGCCGTGTCTCCAAATGCAAAACCAGTGAGAAGAAATAGGATGCTTTCAATTTGAGTGTCCAACACAGGTTTAAAGAGTGTCGGTGTCCAAAAAGTCTTCTACACCAGTATGCGACCTCCGCGAAGTGTTCGTGCTTCAGAGGTGGAACATGCCTTGGATGTTCTATAATTATGTCACTTTGATCATAGTCTTAAGATTTTTGCAGGCTATATTGCCGTCTAACACAGCCACAGAATCCCTCTTGATAATAACAAAGATGATGAGATGGTAAAATTCCTAATTACCAATTGCTATGCTCATTTTTCTTCGTGACATCCATGTAATATACTCTGTGATATTACAGTGCTGGTTGGTGTTAGTGGTAAGGGTTATGGTTGGAGGTGGAAGATGAAGGGCATGGTTAAAATGTCATTTTAAGTTATTTTACTCATTTCTTTGATTCATATTCTCGATGTAGGCTCGTGAATTTAAGATTCTATCAAGTTGAATGGAAATTGTAACAGTTCACTTGGATCCATAAACCATGGTTGCTAATGTGCTCATTTGAAATGATGGGGCAATCCACACCAAGCCCCAAATACAGAGGGTTAAGTGAAGTTTGTCCAATTATAAAACGGGAGAAAATGAGGTCAGGTGAGAGAATGAGATACCTGGTAAGTTGGCCCAAAGTTTGTCCAATTATAAAACGGGAGAAAATGAGGTCAGGTGAGAGAATGAGATACCTGGTAAGTTGGCCCAGCAGTTGTGTAGCACTACTTTGTGTTGTAAGATATTGGTTTGAGCTATAGAGTAGGATCGGCACTCTAAGTAGTAGTTAAATAACTCACTAAGATCCTATCCCTGGCCAAAATAAGAGGAGAGGGAGGAAGAAAAAGTTAAGTGATTTGCTTCCCTATTTGATGAATGCACTCTATTATTTGTTCTTTAGGTGTTACATAAAATTCTGTCTTTTGATTAATGCACTTTTTGTTTGAGGGATTTTGATGTGATCTTATCCAGTAACATACAGAAAAAGAGTCCATGATCAAATAGTGGTGTGAATATTGTTGAAGAAAATAGAGACAAACTGAAAGTGAGATATAGATGTTATTTCAGGAAAAGTTGGAGCATGTGGGAGAGACTTGAAAGATAAAAAGGTCAAAGGGTGGTCTGAATCATACATACAAGCCATCATAGTTTGATGCGAGATAACTGGTATTGGTAACCTTGATTTTTTGTTAGCAGACCTACAACAAATGATTGTAGAAGCCATGTCATTCGCACAATTGATGGGGAATGCAAATAATAGTGACTGGTATTTATTGGTGGTATAGTAACTATCATGGTTTGAAATGATGGCCGTTTTACGCGACGGCATTTTTGGGTTTGTTTCAGTTATGGGGTAGAATAACGGCGATATAGAAAATCGCATGGGTATTGTTCGCGGTGTTGTGGTGCAGTATCTGATCATCCCAGTCGATATTCACCCTTAGGATTACCGTTACATCGACAAATTCTGCATAGCAGTTAGTCTCCCCCTTCACTTCCTTTCTCAAGCCCATGACGTTCTTCTATAATTGGTATTTTGTATTTTTGTGAGGTTATTCCTCTTCTACACGTGAAAAAACTTTAGATTCTCAGATCCAAAAATGCCGTCACGTAAAATGGCCATCATTTCAAATCCTACTTCTGGTATTTTGTACTTGGAATACATGTTAAGGGATAGCAACTTGATTAAGGAGAAATGTAGGGAGTGGCTAGCCGATGATTTAAAAGATGAAGTTCAAAAATAGTTGAGAGTGACCTCGTTCTATCGTTGAACCATTCTAATTATATCATTGAGTGATTTCTTATATGTGCTTTACATGTATCTTGTACGCACAACCCTTCCTCTCCCTCATTGTGATTGTTTTCTTTGTGCATGTATCTTGTACGCACAACCGTCCTCTCCCTCGTTGTGATTGTTTTCTTTGTGCAATTTTAGGTTTGAAGCTCACATGAAAGTTCATGTGGGATCTATTGATGAAGATGATGATGAGCAAGGCATTGCACATATGATTGAGCATGTTGCATTCCTTGGAAGTAAGAAGCGTGAGAAACTTCTTGGGACAGGGGCACGTTCAAATGCCTACACAGATTTCCATCATACTGTGTATCACATTCATTCTCCAACTTGTACAAAGGTTTCTAGTGTTTTCCTTAATGGCTCCAATGTTTGTGTCAAAGAACTATGATGTATATCTTGAATCTAGGATATAGTATAATGCGCTTTTCTTGTCAGAGTTGCTTTTTATTTATATTTTTTTTGTTACAAGATTGTCTTGTAAAAATTTCCTCTTCCCTTCGTGCGAATATTTATATGCATGTTTTAAACGACAGTAAAAATTGGAGTACTTTCCTTGCTTCTTCTTGACCAACTAATTGCATTACCTATTTAGCTATAAACCAAGCCTTGTGTGCCAGTTAACTTGTTGGCTACATGAATCCTTTTTCTCCATTCTACTCTGTCAAGGGTTTCACTATCATTGAAGTTTGTTAAATTAATATCCCCTTTTCACCATCTTTACTGCTGCATTTACTGGCCTGCAGGTGTATGTGACCAAATCACCCTAGACTTTCTCAGTGTAACTTCAGTTTGGCACTGCCCTTACCTATTCATTATGTTCTCATTTCTAATCCTACTTCCCCTAGTTTTACCACATGTCCACCTCAGTCCTCAATATCCTTTTTTTTTTTTTTAGCTCTTCATCTTATCTATGTGATGTCTCTTACGGGGCTTCCTTGTTGTAACAAACAACAATGCGGGCCTTATAGCTGTTTTATACAATTTTCCTCTCGATTCAGCTGTTCAGTAGATAATTGTCACAAAAATGAAATGCTTAGAACACATAGTGCATGGTTGTCACAGCTAATTTATAATTTTGTTTGTTAAGCGTTGGATTTGCAGTCTAATTATTAAGTTTCTTATTGACATGAAGATGCAGTGTTCTTTTGTAGAATATGGATTCTTTTTACTGATTCTGAGCTTATTGCATGGTAGGACTCTGATGGTGATCTACTTCCACCTGTTCTTGATGCTTTGAATGAGGTATTTATCGATGTCCTTAAAAATGTTGAGGTGCAAGGTGATGTAACAAAATGATTTAGGAACTAGTATAGTATAGTAGCCTACATGAAATAATCACCGCTGATGCACTGAAATATGATGCATCTAACATGCCATATCTCTCTCATGGATACAGATAGTTTTTCACCCTCAGTTTCTTGCTTCTCGGGTTGAGAAAGAAAGAAAAGCGATATTATCAGAACTACAAATGATGAATACAATCGAATACCGTGTTGATTGCCAGGTATACAAATTAGGAAATTGGCGAGTCTTTCCTTCCATTTTTGTCCTATATGTGTCCTAAATAACACCTCTGTTGCTTGCTTTCTTTTTCTTTTTGGTGAGCGTAGTTGTTACAACATTTGCATTCTGAAAACAAGCTGAGTAAGAGATTTCCTATCGGATTGGAAGAGCAAATTAAGAAGTGGGATGCCGATAAGATAAGGAAATTCCATGAGCGTTGGTACTTTCCAGCAAATGCTACCTTATTCATTGTGGGGGACATTGACAACATTTCGAAGACAGTTTACCATATTGAAGTACGTCAATGGCTATCTTTATTTTCTTTGGTTAATATCATCTGCTTTTCTATGTGTTTGTGATGCAGTTAAGTGCATATGTGAATGCGGGCATGATATTAAGTCTAATCTTTGAGTGGGAGTTGCTGTTATTGTTTATTTATTTTGTTAGTATTATTCAGGCTGTTTTTGGGCAAACTGGCCCAGGAAATCAGACAGTCACAACATCTACACCTAGTGCATTTGGTGGAATTGCTAGTTTCCTTGTTCCTAAGCTTCCAGTAGGGCTGGCTGGAAATTTTTCCCAAGACAAATCTGTTGGTTCTACGGAGCAGTCAAAGGTTTTACAAAAGGAAAGGCATGCAGAGCGCCCTCCTGTTGAGCATAATTGGTCCATCCCTTGGAGTAATAAGAATGTGAAGCCTCCCCAAATATTTCAGCATGAGTTGCTTCAGAATTTCTCCATTAATATGTTCTGCAAGGTATGGAAAGAACCTAACATTTTTTTTTTTGGCTTAGAGTTGTAATATGTGGATCTAATTATGAGATACAATTTAATGCCTCTTCGGTTTTGTTAAATTTGAATGCCACCTTGCTTTTTTTGGAAAATATTTTCTTGGTGATGTCTTTCACATTGAGCTATGAAGTTTGTTAGCAGTTGGCACACTGAAAATGAAAAAGTCATTGTTTGCTTTTGCTCATTTGGTGGTCATAGAATGAATAACATATTAAGGCTTGGTTTTCCATTTGCTAAAATGGAAATTTGCTAAAATCAAGTGGGTGATTTTAGCAAATGAAGTGGGGAGGTGATTTTATCTCCAATGAATCTGGACATATTTCCATTTTAGCAAATGGAAAACCAAGCCTAAATCGATGAAGATGAAGTCAAATAACACGGAATGGTTCAATAGAAGGGAAAAGATATTTAAAGAGATGCTGCCTTATTCAGTGTAATAGAGTAAAATGAAGATGTCACTATTGGTGATTCTAGTGCGCTATCACATTTTGAACCTCTAAAGATGATCAGGAGTGCAAATGTGTTGCAAAAATTTATGTTTGGTCAATGGCCCAAATGAGACTCCGATGCTAATGATATGCTTCAATGAAGGAAACTGTATCGCTATTAGTTGTGTTATACGTATTCTCAAGGAGAATTCCGGACACTTATTGGTGCATGTACCATTGGTTGTATGGTTGAGGTTTATTCGATTGTCGAAGGTTGGTTATGTGGTTCCTTTCTATTTAGTTTTGTTGCTCCTAATTGTTTTGAGGGCTAAGGTCTTAATAGGAAGGTGTTATCCCTTCTTATATGTGTTCTTGCGGTGCTTTGAGTTGAGTGGCATGTTTGCATGAAGGCAACAATTGTTTAGGGAAAGTTTTGAGTGTTTTGTGGAATATATTACTCCTTCCATTCCAAATTGCTTGTCACTTATACTATTTTGGGATGTTCCAAACTGTTAGTCCTCTTTGAAAAGTCAAAACAATATTTATTCAATCTTCCAAAATAACCCCTTTACCAATAAAAATAATTTCATTCAAAAGTTAAATTATAAGGAATATTGTTGGAAATTAATGAATCTATTTAATGTGAGTGCATTTATTGAATGCAGTTATTGCATGTCTGCTTAAAAAGTTTAAATTTCCAAAATTGATTAGCAATTTGGAACGGAGGGAGTATGTCATTTGCCTTTTTGTGGTTTTTAGTGTCACCTAATTTTAGGGGAATTCCTTTTTAGGATTGAGATGTTTGCCGTACATAAGTTGGATTATTTTCTTTCGTTTCATGGCGGATTTATTGTTGGAAGTACTCTGTGTACATCTCTTTTAAGGTAGACTCTTTGTTGCTCATGAAAAAAAGTAGACTAAAGTGACGTGAACATTGTTAGAATAAAAGAGGGGTAGCTAGGTATTTTCTATCTAATTTTGTGGTTTTCGAAAGATTTTGAGCACTGGGTATGTTTGGGTTTATAGTTTCGGACATTGGGTATGGATTTTGAAGGTGTTTCAAATGGTTTTAAGAGTTCTTAGTTTTTTATTGTGTGGGGTTTTTTTGTGTGTGTGTGTGTGTGTTGGGGGGGGGGGGGGGGGGGGGGGGGGGGGGGGGGGGGGCTGTTACGATCTGTTTTGAAGTTATTTGTTAAGGTTGCAATCTGTAGAGTTACAGTTTTGGACCTTTATGACGACGATGACGGCAGATGATGATGGCGGTGGCATTAGGCTTATATGTATTAGGGTGGTGATACTCTGATACCATGTTGTTAGAGCTAAGAACCGTGTTTAGGGTATACTGTGAGAAGAGGAATAATGCCAACAATTGTTGCAAGATCCAGTGCAGAAGCAGAGTATCGAGCTATGGCTCACACTACATGTGAGATTGTATGGTTGCGGTCTTTACTTGAGGAGTTAGGTTTTGGTATGCAGTAACTACCTATCTTTGTGTACTGTAATAATCAGGCAGAAATACATATTGCTTCAAATCCTATATTTCATGGGCGAACGAAGCACATTAAGGTCGATTGTCACATAGTTCGTGAAAAGGTGGATAATGGTGTGTTGGCTACACCTTTCGTGTCTACAAGAGCTCATTGTTCAAGCCACGTCTAGAGTTGTTGTGTAACAAGCTGGGTATTTATGATATATGTGTTCCAGCTTGAGGGGGATTGTTAGAATAATAGAGGGGTAGTTATGTCTTTTGTATTATTCCTCTTATATATTAATTTTATTTGTGTATTAGGGTTGAACGATATACCCTAAACACTTCTATTTAGCTCTAACAACAAACATGTATTGTCCACTCCTCCCAAACTCTTTTGGTACTAAATATTGGGAGCTTTGCACTTCTACAACCTTTCTTGTTCGGTTAAAGTGGATTTATTCAA